>CM060959.1:52734608-53334608 GCA_030765055.1 Mantis religiosa | reverse complement strand
TCCCAAATATTCTTCGCATTAGTATTTGGAGCATTTGCCTGTGCATGTACATTTGTATGATTAAAGCAGTATAGACATAATTTAATCTTAGTATATCTAAATGTACCACTTAAGGTAGGTGTGCGTGGGTTGTAGTAGGCCTCAGTATTGCAGGGTTAAGTCCCAGATCTACATCGTTCGTTGCTTTCGGTTCTCGGGAAACAGCTCAGAAGAATGTTAACGATAGTGGTATTTCCGGTCAGGAGGTTCGGGGCGGTGAAGTTGACATGAGGCAGAGCTGCTGTTGACAAGTGTAGTAAACTGTGTGTAGTCATACTCCGCCCATCGGGACACACCCAGTTCATCCTCGACACAGAAACAACACACCCTAGTACGTCAGTACCTCTCTCCAGGTCATGTGTTGCTTTAATTTACCAGCCCCGTGCTGTCACAACATTCAACTCTTCACTGGTTCGTGTTTTAGTTCATGATTAACTTTTACGGAGGTTTGTTTATAGTGTGCATGTTTTAGGGTAAGGCTAATTGGTTTTATGCTCTTGATATTTCTCATCTGAACCAATACATTCCAAAACGACGGCACTGCTTTGAAACCATGGGTTATACTTTGTATAAGAAATATGTTTGTCGTGGTTTTTGCTATTGTATCTTTTTCGCCTGCTTGTGCCCCAGTTTTGCTGTTACTTTGCATGCCATATTAGAATTTGAATAAATATCAGGAACTTCCTAGACCATCAGGAGACTGCTACTTCTGACTGATTCTCTTGCGGGGATTATATAATTTGAAATCCTAGTTCAATGTAGTTTCGTGTTAGAGGTTTCTAGGGTCCAAGGATATTTAAGATGCAGGCATTACCCGATCGGGGCATCTTTGTTCAAAAGTGTGCATAAGAACTTAGAATTCTACTATTTGAGGTGTCTTCGTGCTTTATTTTAAAAAGTCAATCACACGTAGATCGAGAAAAGGACGTAACTTGTCCTTGTATCGAGCCCATGTGGAAAGAAGCTGGAGTAGCAGTAACGGACTGTGTGTTGCATTCCAATCATGGTCATGAATACTATAAAATTCTTTGAGCGGTGATGTAGTCAGTGCTCCGGATGACCTGAAGTATACGAGTTCGGGTACAATCGGCGTGGAGTGTTCTGATGGTAGAAGACCTAAATCCCGAATTCAAGATGGAGTATATGCGATGTCGTTTCATTTCCTTCTCCGAAAATTGCTACGGAAAGCGGAGGTGGTTTATGCACTGACTACTGAACAGTAGCTCCACGTTTGAATTCAGCCAAGACCGTACTCGATTTACACACACAAGCGCACACACAATACTTTTCTCAAATGGAAAAATCTCCTGTTATTGCAAAGGGAAAGGAATTTGAAAGCCATCACATAGCAGTCAGCCCTCTGTCTTGTGTTCCTACAAGAAAACAAACCATTTCTAAAAATGATCGTCTTTATTTACTTTGAAGAAGGTAGAATAATAAGCGTCGGTAAGAATAATTTGTACAAGAGTAAGCAAATAATGCAGTGTGAGAGAAAAGTTTTTGAGTGCCTTCCAGTTTTTTTCTCAGATTTTACTGATGGAAAATGAATGCCAAGGAGAATCATATCTAAACTCGGCCTCGAGCCGTTTACTTACACATTTCCCATATATAATGATTGTTGATGTATCCCGCAAGAACGAGCGCTAAACATTGGCAAAAGTATTACAGATGGGAGTAGCAAATCACCGGATTATCACCTTACCAATTGGGTAACTCCTGCGGTTGTCACCCAAGGAATAGCCAAAGAGGACTGCGTCTGCCGTTGCACATTCAGCAAGATTATTCGGCTTCCAGTAGATGTATCTCTCTCCATTCTCAAAACAATATAAAGTATCTTCCAGTTTCCTTGGTCTTCCTTTCATTGTTGAAGATTGAGATTTTTAATTTTTTTTTTCACTGAACAGTAAACAAATGCCCACTTTTTTGCACCAACAGATCATGGTTATTGCTTTTAGTTGAAGCTATTTTAGAATCCTGTGTCAATTGCTCCCCCCCCCCCCACCCCGAAGCTTTATTCTAAGATGTTTTATAACCATGCCGTCGGTGGCGCAGATAATACATTTTAAGGCAGACATGACCGTGAATTCCCTTCGTTAACTCTGGTCGACAGCCGACCTGATTTCCATTTAGTGTGTTTAATGTGCTAAATGAAGTTGATGTTGCTTATTTGTTTTATTTGGGGAATGAAAGTAGTGACCTTCCGTTATATTTAAGTATTCTAGCTTGAAATCCACCAGGGTTAATGGAACGGGGCCACGAAGGGAAGACTATTTCCCTACAGGAGAAATTGACAAACGAAATGAAAGAATGGCATCTGTTACATCGAATTCGAAATGAAGCTTAATGACGTAACACTGAGAGCAATCCAATAACGTAGAACCCATTTGCTAGGCTAGGAGGAGATTTAATCGGACAAATACCATTGTTAGGAGTGCTTCAGTGCAAAAAATAGTACCCGTTTCTTCAGCTGTAGATATGAGGGGATCGTAAGTATCTAATAAATGCTCTTTACATTGTTGTTTCTGTGTGATATATTGCTTCCAGGAAATTCGAATTCTTTTGGATATGGTAGTAATGGCGTTCTCGTATTTAAGTTTTCGTTTTGCTGAGCAGGTTCTGTCCTACAATTTTAAGGGTTTCATTGTGACGTTTTAAACGTAAGAATGTCTGTCAATTGTACCTGTTATGGAGAGTGCAAGGAATTAGAATAAGTGCACCAAGAAAAATGTCAATGTCCATGTGCTCAGAAGTTAAATTATCTATTGCTTTAACTTCCAGGACGAATTCAAGAAATTGCTTCTGTTTTCTTTTCTGTTAATACCCTTGATTTTAAGAAAATCAATATAGAAATTGTAAGAAATTTGTGATTGGGAAGCTACTGCAGTGGTAAGTGCTTTTCAAGCATGCTGCCTGAAGAACCATGGACCAACGTTATTCGACGTTGCAAGTTATGGATAACTCCAAAGTTATAATGGATACAACAAATAAAATTGATAAAGGCATTATGTTGGCTGCATGCTATTAAAATGAGAGTATGCTAATCCCCGCTTGTCTGTATATATTTTTGCATCTGCAAATTCAAACTTACTTGGAAGTATGAGCATGTAAGTAATTCATTATTGCGCTTATAATTAATTTCAGCTGCGACACTAGTTTTCTCTTTTCGAATCTCATTATTTGGTCGTTTATCTTTAGTAGTTGATAATTCAACACTGATAAAGCTACGAAAGATTATTTTATAATATGCAAATATTTCCACTTGCTTTCTTTTTCTTTATAATCCCATTGTTGAATTTTTGAAATGTTTAGCAGAATGTGTAAAAACTGATTTTCGCGTTCTGTTACTATGAATTTCAAAGCTAAAAGAATTTTGGTTTCATCCTATTCAGAGCTATGATTTTTGAGGCATCAATATTTTACAAAACATACGTGGATGCACAGTTTCGGCTGAAACACGGGTCCTGACTTAAGGTACCTTCTAATATTTTTCAAGAGTGCATATATCTACAGGAACTTAAATATAAATTCAAAGAAACGTATCTGTTATGTGATGTCATCTTCACTTTTTGTTAAAGTGAAGATACTGTTTAAAACATTTAAAATCCAGATTTCCTCTCCAGGAGCTAGTTGTGGTGTGGGAAGAACTCCTGAAATGTTTGGTCTTATGCCCTTTGTAAATAATAGGAAATGTATTTATGGATCTTTTGGTTTTTGGGTTGTAAATCAGACATAGGAGTATGGTTTTGTATTTTGTTTCTTAAGCAGGGATATTCGTGTTTTTTCCCCCGATGAATCGCGAAATCGAGTACCCCCATTATCTCTATGTGCCAGGAAAATGTTTCTCTTGGCATTAGGTAAAGCAACCTGAGCATTAAGGGTAAAAGCTCAAAGTGAAGTTAACTATTCTTTATGTGTATACAGCCAGAGAATTTGAGCAGTCTGCCCACCAAAAAAATGCAGCTCTGCTGTGGAAGTCTAAGGCAGCGCTATGAAACCCTTGGGAATATCTAGGATAAGAAAGTTCCTTTTATTTTGTTTTTTACGTGCAGGTGCAAGTGTTGATAATGCAGAGCGCCTCTGGAGTCACCTTTAAAAAGCCTTTGAGGTGGTTTCCCTTTTGTCGAGTGAAGTGCTGTAATCAACACTCGGGACTCGGCTCCAGCAGATTTTCTTGCTAAATGCATTGCGGACAAAGGGTTTAGAATTACATTGCAATGTGTGGCTCTAAAAACTGCCGAGGTTTATTTTCTTTCAGTAGAGCATGCATATGTTCCAGGATCTGCGGAGAACTTCCCACGATGCGCAAGGAAGTCCCTGCGGAAGTACTAGTCCTTTATACTCCAATCGATGATGCTATTTGACAACCTCTTGAAAACCATTTGTGGCATTCATTGACTACAAACCAGTTTGATAAACATTTTATTTTCCCACATCAAGAACATAGTATTGAAGCTAATGTATAGGGGAATTTTATGGATATTTATAGAGTTATGAAATGCATTTCTTGCTGTGCAGTATATAGAAGACAGATTCTGTGTTATAAGTTCTATTTACAAATGGAATAGTACTTAAAAATGACATTGTGTGAGCTTACTCTTAGATCTTGCCGAAGCCATGATGGATATTTGAAACACCTACGCCCGATTTCAACAACAGATGTTAAAATCGACGTTAACACGTGTAACATTTGTCACAGCTCTAACAGAATTGTTGAGTGTCTTGCATTTCACTAACCTGTTTTCTGAAAATGTTAAACACATGTTAACGCTAAGAGACTTGTATATATTACAGCTATAGAAATCTTTGGATGAGTCGTATTTTCTGGACGTACTGCGATGCGCTTTTGTTTTCATTTTTATCTGCACACAGCTGAAAAAATGGCGGGTGAACAACATCGTAAGAGAACACTTGGGACAAATTTCTCATCGATGGAGAAAGAATTGTTAAATGAATTGGCGACGAAGTATAAGGAAATTGTGGAAAATAGAGGACAGGTGCGATGAATGTAAAAGAAAAAGATGTCACGTGGGAAAATATTGGAAACGAATTTAATTCAAATGCATGTCACTACTAGAAGCACGAAGTAACTTCGTCAGTATTATGAAAATTTAAAACGAGGTGCGAAGGATAGTAATGAGAGTGACTTGAACGTTTCAAGACGGGAGGTTGACTGTGTATTATCCACATAATTCAGTGAATTATAAAATCGCAAAGTTGTTAATACTGTGGTGTTATTCTTCCACTCGCAGCAGATAGAATGCACGTTGACTGGAAGATCCTGGTCGAGATTTGATTAAATAAGAGTCACGAGAACTGTTCTCAGGTGTGGATTATTTGGTGACAGAAATAAAATGTTATATGACTCCGATTTCGTAATATATTATTTAATTGTATAATCTGGATTACAATTCACTCAAACTTTCTTTCTTAATCAGTCACTGTAGATTACCTCCAACACATCGACAAATCCTTATTTTTAAGTTAATATAATTACTATTCATTACTTAAAATTCCTCTTCTATACGTCCACTCATTACTATTACGAATACCGAATAACTCTTTTTGACGATTATTGTTTTTCAGTTACAAAACTTTTATATTCACCACGACATTTTTCCATCGTCATGAAACAAGACTCAAGAATATATCTCTAAATCAAGATTATTGATTGTCCATAACTATCGTTACTCCTCTATTAATGTTGTGATTGGCCGATGTACTGCTACGTCACCGCATTACGTAATACAATTATTACTACGGCCAATCACAAAATTACACATATATTTGTTTTTAATATTGTCATTACATGGCCTACTAAGTCATATCAGAAAACAATATTCATATAACAAGTTCTAACTAAAACATATCGTTACAATACTTAAAGTAAAGACAAGATCTTTTTTATGCATGTTCTAACGCCAGTATTACGTAAATTTAAAGAGTTGCGAAGGACAGAGGTGACGAGTGACTTGAACGTTTCAGGACGGGAGGTGGACAGTGTATTATCCACATATTTCAGTGAATTATAAAATCGCAAGGTTATTAATACTGAAGCAAATGTGAGATCGGCATATTCCTTTCGATGTATTAACCTCTTATACTATACTTCCGTAGTAACCTTCATATCAACTTGTTTCGACAGTCTGTACCTCTGTAAAAATTTTTCTTTTGATAGCTCTTTAAAATCATTTCTCCTCATAGGCTGTACTCTATTACGAATGTAATTTAGACGGTCTTAAATATAGTAAATTGACATCAAAATGCATTGTTAGTTTAACAAGAGATTTAACATGAGTGTTAAGCTAACACTTGTTGGTGTAATGCAATTTTTGTTATAACTTGTGCCAAAATCGTGTTAAGTCTTAACATCTGTTGGTGAAATCGGGTACTAGGTTCATGGCTGTGCAAAGTTACGTTACACTTCTTGTATATATCTAAGCTTCTGTAATAAGTGCATAGGGAAAATGCTATAACTTTTTATCTTGTAGAATCATTATAGAGTGTATCCAAGGTGAAATATTTCACATTCTCTGTATTCACATGTATTGCTTATCAAATAGAAACTGTACGTTTTCTCTTATCTTTATGTGAACGGGTTAATCAGCGCCAAATGCCAAGCACCTCGCCGCACGGCGGTGACGTCATCTTGACTAGGCTAAGACTTGACAGTTCATTGCCTAAGGCAGGAATGCAGCTGTTCAGTAAATATTTGCCAGATACAATTATATTCTACGTTACTATGAAGTAACAAAAAGAATCACATTTAATTTTATTAATGGAAGTATTTGAAATGCTGCAGATGCAAATATTCCTTTCCCCTTCATATCAAAGTGATGTTCACCGAATGACCAGTATTTCTTTCACCGTCGTGCATCCCATACTGGGTTCTTAAAGGACGTTAGTAAACTAAATATCGGCGAATAGTGGTTGGCACTAGATTCATGCTTCAGCCGCCATTGGTATACATTGCCGCTAGATTAAAAAATCGAAGATCACAAACAGATCTTGAAACTTAGTTACCTATCATACAAGTTATTCAGTAATAAAATGCATGCACTGGAAGAGTTGGCTACTTAATGAAGAATTGGACTTGCATTCATTAAAGGAGGACAATGAACGAATCGCTTTTTGTTACTACTGGGGAAACCGTAATGTCGAAGTCATTTTCCATTACTTTTCCCAGTTCTCATTTGCTACCTCCTTTATATGCCTCCAAAAGACCCTACAAGCGAAATGCCCTACGTTAAACCCTTGTAAGGCCGTATAAACCTACAGGTCTACAGGCGTTATGCAGGGCGATTTGTACAGCGATAAATCATGTTACATTTCTAGACATTCGTTTCATTTTAGTCTCGGTGGTTCTATAGGATTCTTGTCTGGGGGGACGACGGTGGAGCCGAAACGTAGCAAAAACGCTTCTCATTTAAACACCTCTTAATCTTTGGGATTAAGTTTGTACTATGATTTGTGCACAGAGCTGTCGCACCTAATTATTTTGTTTTGCAACCATTAGATGCTGTTATGGAACTCTGGAAAGGGGTTTAGCCCTCTACAGTCCGATTCCTAAAGCCTAGCTTTCCTGTAACAGAAGGCGGGCAAACAAGAAGATAGTTTATCTCTAATTCACTTTTCAAATGTCACATGCATCATTTGCCCCGCGCCCCCGTTAGTCGCTTTCGTCTTGGCATTATAAACGAAAAATGGATCTTCTCTTGACATTCGAAACAGTCCTGTTCATTTATGCTCCTCTATCCCTTATGCCATTTTAGGCTTCGGGTGAGGAAACCACAACTATGGTCCAGATAGATAGATAGATAGATAGATAGATAGATAGAGAGAGAGAGAGAGAGAGAGAGAGAGAGAGAGAGAGAGAGAGAGAGAGAGAGAGAGAGAGAGAGAGAGAGGGGGGGGCGGAATGCAGGGATGTATGATCAACCCGGTGCACGGAATGAGAGTGAGGAAGTTGATGAAGGGAATGAGGGCGAAGTGGATGAAAGGAAAGTTAAGGGACATTTGGTGGAATGATGGGGGGGGGGGGGCGGAGGTCCCGGAGAATACCCAACTTCGCGCCGTTTGTCCACCCAAAGCAAATTTCAGTTTGCGGTCGTCTGAGATCCGGGCCTTCGTGGTTAAGCAGTCTAACCGCTCCATACCATGCCATGCGGTGCTGACTGGCTGTATACAGCCAGAAGGTTTTTGCTGCGTGCCCACCCATTAAGGGTTTTACCGCAGGTAAGGTAGATTTCGGGATATTGTAGGGTGAAATACAGGTTTTTAGAATGGTGTTATTTATGAGGTTACAAGTATATACCTTGGGGTTGAAGGACAGGATGCAACACCTTAACCCTAGTGTTTTATTTTATTTTGCTTTGCCAAGCAGCTTGGAAGGATTATGTGGAACTCAGCTTTAGCTGCTGTTCGGATTAGCTCCTATGTTTTCTGGGATGCCCGCAAGCCATGCGGGGTAACCGGTGCTGTCTAGAGCGACGCCTAGTGGGGTCATAATCTCCCAGGTATCTGACAAGGGCGCTTCTGTGATTGGGTAAACTTGCGTACAATTTTAATGCCCGGCGCCTAATTTCATCCTCCACGTATGGAAGACTCGAGGCGCTCGACCATGGCGTGGCCAATATATCCTCATTTTGCAAGCTCGTGCTTGCATTCTTGCTTTAGTATTCGTTGGAAGTTGCAAGGGAACTAGAAAGGACTGGAGTAAATTACAGAGTAAAGAAGCATTCATCCTAACATTTCACTATAGAAACACAATTTTATATTACAGGAGTGCACAAAACCCTCTATTCCGATTAGGGCGGCGAAATTTTTCTATCACACACAGCAGACAATTCCCATGATCCCTCGCACTGGAGTAGCATTTTTCTCATATGTGGACCATACATCGCCCCAGTTCATGCAATTTAAAATATTAATACACCGTTTCATCACATCTTAAATTTACCGCTCCTTTTCTAATATAAGAATTGTCTCGAAAAAGAATTTATTTGTTAGAAGGTAGTGGCTGTGTCGGAGTGAAAGCCCATGAAAGGAGGTGGGCTCCGCTGGCCATACTGGAATGGCAACAGCATTCTTTCATTATTTTAATATATGAACCAGCTTAAGCAAGGTTTTTTACAAGACCGTAGAACTTCTTTACTGTATTAAACGATAAATATAAAAACGTTGGTTTTGGAAGTATGCAAGTAAATGTCGTTAATTACGTTAGCCCAATCTATAAACGACAGACGTAACACACTAAGCCTTTATTTACTGCCTTTAATGGAGCATTAAAACGAAAATTAATGGTCTAACATAATAAAGTATGTCAACCACGACCAGAAACGTCATCTAACTTACGACTTACATAATCCAGTTATCAACCTTCTAAATTACATAGCCGCCTGCTTGCCATCAGAAAAGGTTACAGCAGGCATTACAGCTGTCAAGTGCAACCACACTTTACTTCGCAAGCAACAGCTGTACTTCCGGTTCCTGCCCCCTTTCCAGTTTTTTACGCATCCTGACCAAACACTTCAGGCAAGCAAAGACCAATACTCGAGGCTTTTGTTTTGAGGCGAAATGAGTATTCCAACCTTCGGCTCTTGGAATCGTTCCACGGCTACCCTAATGAGGTAACATCAACTGATTGCACATTTTAAAATCAAGTCCCACGATTAGTTGATCATCCCCCTTTCTGTTTACTATTAATTACAACGTTTACACTGAATACAAATAGGGAAGATATAAAAGAGGGAGCGCTCGATTCAATGGGGGAACAAGAATGGTATTACCTAAATAGCTACATCCTATCTCTTTTATATTGCAGTTTGTAGTTGGCTATTGGCCGTACTACCTTTTGAAAATAATATTGTATGGAGGCACACTTTATCATCTTTAAAAAATATGCCTATATATATCTTAAACGGAAGATCAAATATTAGGTTACAAATACTCTTAAAGCAAATAGGCGCGAATGCAATAAAGTGAAATGTGTAGTGTTTAACGCCCGCTTTTACTACATGCTGCACCGCAGGCGGTGACAGTGATACTGATAATACATGAAGATAGAGCACCGGTGGAATGAGATGGCGGATGAAACCGTGATCCCGGAGAAAACCCGCCCCAGCGCCGTGTTGTCCACCAAAATTCTGGCGTGATCGAACCCAGGCCTTAGTGAGAGCCGAGCGATCTAACCACTCAAATTATTATTATTATTATTATTATTATTATTATTATTATTATTATTATTATTATTATTATTATTATTATTATTATTATTATTATTATTATTATTATTATTATTATTATTATTATTAAATCGTAATTCACTGTTGAACAATTCCTAGAATTGGGGTAAAGGCTGATTTCATAAAATTAATTTTTCTTAGGTTTTATTTTATTCTCACCTTGAACATTGTGTTTTGATTTGTACTTAGGTTCATCAAGAAATAAAATATTGTGCGATCCATATAAACCTGAACCATTTCAATAGGCCAAAACTTTTGAACCAATAATAGCACACAGTGCAACTTTGGGAGAATATAATACACAATTAGGAGATTACACTACACTATTTACATCTCAGAGAAAATGTTGGAAGTGTCCTCCACCAGCATCTATACATGTTTGCACTCGTCTCACCATATTCTCTGAAATTTTGCGGAGAGTATCCTCGCCAAAGTTATTTATTTTAGTTTCGAATGGATTCCTTGAGAACATCAGTTGTCCGTGGCCTATTCTTGTACACTTTAATTTTTAGATACCCCCACAAAAAACAAGCGGGTGAGGTTAGGTCAGGGGATCTCGGGGGCCACAGACCTTTTGAGATTATTCGATTATCAAAGAAACTGGTTACAAGTTCCATAATGTCATTAGAAGTATGGCACGTTACTCCATCGTGCTGGAAATAACCTCTCAATTCGATATCATCTCCTTAAAACTTCAGAGAATATGGTGAGACGAGTGCAAACATGTATAGATGCTGGTGGAGGACACTTCCAGCATTTGCTCTGAGATGTAAATAATTTAAAGTAATCTGCCAATTCTCTCAAAAGTTGCACATGTGTCCTCGTTCCAACGTTATGGCGTATTGAAGTGGTTCAGGTATATGGATCGCACTATATAACGGTGCAGTTGCGCGATCTAATATAAATTTAAAATTTCAATATATGAAGAATGGCATACATAAAGCGAGCTGCCTTTTAAATACTCGCTGTGATTCTGTGTACGCGCATTACGAATTGAAACATTTCGGAAAATAATTGTGGTGATTAACGAATTTTTAAGAATAATATGCGGGATAGACATAGAAATAAATTCTAATTGGTAGAGTAGGTCGTGCGATAGTGACTTCCAGGTTTTTATGTCAATTCAAGAGTTATTAAGACACTTTTCGCCAATCGTTTAGAAACATAGCAAATGTTTTTCGGATTTATATGATAAATGTAACGGATTGTGTACATTTGCACAAAAAGTATGTGGGGTCTTTAAAATATTATATATTTTAATTATGTGCTCACAAATGCAGGTGCACTAACATTTTAAACCCTTGTTATAAAATGTACAGTTAAAACTGTCAGCCTTATATCCTCTTAAAGACTTAAAACGTGCTTTGTGCTCACCCTTGGGAAGGAAGGGATAGCTGTTGCTCTGGAAGCATGCAGACATTATTGATCAAACTAGTGGTAGATTGTGGCAAGAGGGGAAACGTTGCATGGTGCACGCATATATGCATGTCTAGTGCGTAGATAAATTATTTGTATTGTGACAGGCCCACAGTAAGAATAAACCTTATTAATTTTAAAAGTATAAGAAAGAAAATACGCTTTTGTAGTCTTCGATAATGAAGTAGTGGTTCGCGACGAACCTTCAGGATTAAGAATTTGTTGCCCAAATAAGAGAAACAAGGGAGTCCATATTACCTGTATTCTGTCTAGCAAAGTTGATGTAAATGTGTATAAAACACTGGTTCTGAAAAATGGAATACAACAAGGTGCAACTACAGCTTAAGAATTGACAAATGGGTTTGAGAAGTATTGGAATGACAAATAAGAAAAAATAGTGTCAAGAGTTTTATCGAAAATTAAGCTATTGGGTAATACGAGTTAACATTTGATGTACCCATACCTGATGTAGTACAACCAATAACGTAAGTGGATGTCAGGTGTTTCCTTAAAGGATCTGCTGTAGGTCTGTTAAAAGGAGGCAAACAATAGGAGAGAGCAGAAGTTCTTTTTGCCATAGGTAACCCCTGAATTTATCTGGTGAAACCAGTAACTTTAGTAACAAGTTTATTAAGATAAACCGTGAATAAAATGTAACATCATACAAATAAGTACTTTGCGATGTGACGCTAAATTAGATTAGCACACCCACACATTCATTTTCAAAAACATTAGTTATTTGGAAATTTACACTATTTGAGTATGGGCTGATTAGGGGGAAAAAACTATTTTCAGCGTTAAAAGCTGAAGGAATTTGCCTGATGGAAAAACCTAAGTCCATTCCATTTGGACTAAAATAGTTCTCGAGGTCGTAATTCGTCAATAAATACTGCTGATTTATTTGTAGATGTGGCTTCGGTTAACATGAAGTGGTGTGGCCTGTTATTTTTATTATTTCTCCTGTAATTCCAATGTTTGGTTCTGCTGTTGAGATGGATGCTAGAGCATTGCATAGTGACACCATTAAGTTCAATGACGAACTAAAATATGCAATAGAATAGCATTCTTACAAACAAAAACAAAAGTCTTGATTGTACCATATCCAATGACGCTCTTGTTCAATAATTACAAGGTTGTGTATGAAAATACTTGTACATTTCTACCTTTTTTTTAAATTTACGTCCAACGTTGTCATATCGGACGATGAATGGAATGGGTGAAATGATGCTCAAATGAACACAGAGTCCATAGAGCTTAGAGTTTCCCGACATTCGTTTTTCAGGATAAGGGAAAACGCCGGAAAAAACCTTTTCCAGGTAACTCACCCTGACAAATTCGAACTCAGGACCTCTTGAACGTGAGGCAGACACGCTACCACCACACTACCGTGGTGGGTAATTTCTACCTTTTTGAACAAAATGACAATGTATTTAATTTGACTATTTCTTCGAAAGCAATGTGAACTTAACTCACCAAAGTAAATTATAGACGTAAATCCAGAGAGTATTCGGCAGGAGTAATAATTCTGATGTTTATGTACAGAAAAAAAAAAAAAAAAAAAAAACAGTACATTTAACGTGTTGTGCTCTGACATCTTTCAAAGTTTTCATTTTCTTTTACAACTTTTTGAACCTTGCACCAATTTTTCAATCTTGTGTTATGTACTTCATATGCATTTAGTAAATTTTTTCTAATGAAAATGTTACTAACACGCGATATAAATTGACGTACAAAAATTCTGAAGGCTTTAAAATAGATGGTTTACAACTTCTGACTTTTTTTCACCTCTGAAACCAAAACTTCAGGGAACATTTTACTTTGAAATTTTGTTTCTTCTTAAACTATCTGAAATGTCTTGCAGAAAATTACGTAAGAACAATTATTACCATTTTTAATGAACTCTTCCAGGAAGCATGGCATTTTGTTCTTTCCTAGCATAAATGTGCCTTATGTAGCAGACATTTAAGTTGAAAACACGAAGAAAAATTGGTAAAAATTAATATAAATAAATTTTATATACACTTTTAAAGTCAGTACATTTTTAGGCCTAAACTAATTAGTATATTTTAATGAATCTGTTTCCCAGGACGATTAAGAAACTGTGAAGTGCATGAGCTTTCTGTATTGCAAATACAGCTTCCATGAAAACAATGTTTAAGTTTTGTTTGATTTTGAAAAATATTTTTATTTATTTAAAAATAATAGTAGAACGATAAAATACACATCAAAGAAATCGCATTTCCCAATTGAAATTAGTAAAATTGTTCATTATAAATCATGAATTTGTGAATTGAAATGTTGTGAAGTGATATAATATTCATAGACACGTGTTCGGAAAATGCTGAGATCTGATTTGAAATGGGAGACTTGCATTTTTCTGTTTATTTTACCTGGCAATGGTGTTTCACCTTGAATCGTTTAGATAAAATCGGAAATGTGTTTTTTTATTGGCTCCAATTTCAGGTAGGTATGAATAGCCCATTTAGCTTTCAAGGCAGTCATGTGAAGGAAAAGGATGGACATTTAAAATGTATCGACCAAAAGGGAGTTGACCTGTTGTGCTACTATTTAAAGAGAGCACTGTTACTGCCACCACTTCATGAGAAAAATTAAAAACATTTAATTACATGCCTAGCAACTGTTACGGAATTAATCCCTGCCAAGTATGGTTCTTTTAAGGTCTCGATGTTATTCCCTCCAGCTACAGTGAAGAGTTAATTTGTACATATTAATGGTATCCTGTAATGGTTGGGCAATCGTTAGATAGCACCTGACGTCAGCACAACGTGATGACAGCCTTGTAACCGAGGCGGCCTTCTATTAATAGAAACATTGCTATGTTGTCATCCTGTGCTAACAAGACTTACAATTTGGTTTACATTAAAGGCATGCATAGCAAATTGGATGAACCAGGAACAAAATAACATGGACGTGATGCAAGTTCCTTCCTGAGCTAATAGAATATGGATGTTGCAGCAGAGGTTACGAATAATTGCATTCTAATTCTTTGTTACTTGTCTACCTATTTTTACTGTATTGCACCCAACACTTCTATATCGAGATTTCATAAAAAAAGTGATTTTTGGGATCCTACAAACCCTTAAAAGAAAATTGTATAATATAAATATGCGTTGGTAGAGGTTTTTGAATGCAACACATAAGTGCATATTGTGTTTACAAGTGTGTTAAATTTGAGCGAATATTTTAAAGAGAATGTCAGTATTGCAGAGACTAAAATTAAGTTTTATTGCATACAAATAAGGTAAAACAGTGTGTCTAATATTTTGTTACTGTATGGAAAAAAAATACATTTAAAGCTTCGGCGAAAAGAATATTACTTAAAGAGTTCGTCGGAGGGAAATAGAAGAGACAGATTACCGGACTGGAGAAGACCTAATTTAAGACACACAACCGATAAATAGAACACTCCAGTTATGGATATCGGAAAGAAGAGCAGAAACCATAGAAAGGAGAAGCCCAGGAGAGCCAGATGAGATACAACCCGGATATCTGGAACTGACGGACCAGCTTCGTCTACTGATGCAAGTCCCTTTAGGAGATGGATACCAGTAGGAGGAAGCTTTGGGTACCAGTTGCAGAAGAGGAAATTTTAAAATTGTAGGAAACAGTCTTTCGTAGTTTAAATTAAAGCTGTAGTAGAAATGTAGATTTGATTTATATTGGTGTAGAAGTAACGTAGAAGAAAGACTGCTTTTAGATAGATTCGATTACCTTGGAGTGCTTTTGGACTCTCGACTGACCTGGCGTGCTCATATCGATCGTCTTATATCACTGGCCTCCGGGCGACTTTCAAAACTCTCACCTCTGTTGCATCGCCGTTCCAGCCTCGGCCTACAGTCTTCATTATTACTCTACAAATCACTCGTTCGTCCGCTTATTACATATGCCTGCCAAGTGTGGGGGGCCGCACACACATATCATCTGCGTCGTCTTCAGGTCATACAGAATCGCTTCATGCGCATCGCTACCAACGCTCCATGGTTCATCCGTAATCAGCAGCTCCATCACGAACTAGGACTGTTACCTCTTCACGACTACATTCGCAGGATCGCTCGTCGTTTCTTTTCCACGCTGCAAGAAGTTCCAGGAGCTGTGCATTATAACATCGGCACCGCACGCTCCAGCCCTCACGCTTGAAGAGGAGACTACCACAGGACCTGCTTCTAAGTGATACATCTGATTCAAGTGATTCTAGTGCTTGATGTCTGTCTTACATCTTCAATATTGACATAATTTCTCAGTGTATTATTGGAGTTCTAACTTAATGTAGTTAAGGGGCGGCCTGTTAGCCTACCCCTGAGTGTTATTGTTCTTATTGTACTGTTACCTTCTTTTCACTCTGATCTGTAAAGCATTGTACTGCTGATCGATCAATAAATAATTATAAAAAAGATAGATTCGATGTGTAGATTTGTAAGGTTACTGGAATCCAGTATTCTGTAGGTTTAGTTACTTCGTTAAGGTAGTAGTTACTTCGTTAAGGTAGCAAGTAGATTATACCTGCAGAATTTGTAAATTTTTTTGTGTAAATTTTATTTGTCTTTCACTCCAGTGATCATATCGGCGGCCGTTCTATTTTGGAACGTATCGATGGTGTTAACTCGTATTCGTTGGGTTTTAATCATTAGCTCACGCACAAATTCGCACTCATTTATACTTCCAGAGTCTGGGGAAATTGAGGAATTATATTGGTTGGAGAAGAAACCCCACCCCCACCGCCGGTAATCGAACCCGGGACGCCTAGCACGGTAGGCAGGTGATTGTGTAAAATGAATGCAGTTAAAAATGAAGTTTGCATAATAAATTAATTAGAGCCAACTGAAAAATTCTATGCCACGGCCGGGATTTGAACCACGGATCTCCTGGTTTCCGTCCAGTCGCTCTAACCCCTTGAGCTACCATGGCCAACGTGCCGTCCTGACATTAAATTCTCCAATTGACTCATATTTTCCCGGTAGACCACTTCGAGTTCTCATATTCGAGATAAACATATGTGGCGACTTACTATTGTAAGTACTTCAATACCAGGATTTTTATCGCTGAATATTTTTAATGCAAATTTTATATTGAGGAATTAATCGTTAAAGAATTAATCCTTTTAAATATACCGGTGTAATGAATTTAAAAGGATTAATTCCTCAATATAAAATTTACATTGCATAATAAAGCCTGGTATAGATTCCAGAAGCCGGGCTATTAGATAATGCAGATTTTATTTTATTCATTTAAAGCTTCGGTCCTGTTTTATGTGAAGCAATCTTCCGAATTAGGGCGAACACTCCTAATGCTACGGTTAGCCACAGCAGGACTCTCGGCCGGTCGCCGGAATGTTAGCGGCAAAACCCGATCCCTCCTTTAGGTTTTAATCTTTTTGGGTATAGAGTTCACCGTCGGCAGGAAAACGATCTCACTGCCTATCCGTTCAGCCGTTCCATGAAGCCAGATCTGATTCCTTCAACATATTTTCGTTTTTTTTTTTTTTTTTCTTTTGCTTTCCGTTCTATTTTTAGTAAAGGCACAACGTAAAGGAGTGGCTCGTAGTTTTTGTAAGCCACGAACTGGTTTAATTAGAGCTCAGTTTTCGAAATGAAAGCGTGTTTGTTTGTACTGCTTGCTTCTCAAAACAATGGAGTGTATGTTCGTGCCCTGATGTGTCACTACAGAAATGAGGCAGGGAAGTGCATTATTTACTTAACCAAAACTACGTCACTAATGTACTTCGAGGGCTTTTGCTGAATTCTTTGGTGTATTTATATTTTATTAGCATAAGTGCAAAATAAACAATATTTTATAACAAAGTTAATTAAATTCAACTATTAACACGTTTATATTAGTAAGTTATATATTCCACAATGACTTATCAGTTTAATAATATTTAGGTTTTAAATATATAAATAAAACCTTATAAAATTAATACATAAAATATATTTGAGGTTGTTATACATCAACATTGCACAGTTGTAACATCACATTTATGTCCGGAAATTTAAGATAAAATGGAGTCATTAAACTTGTTTTAATAGAATCGTCATAAAAGTTCTTTTTCGGCTTTCTCTCCATGGTTATACAAGGTAATCAAGAGCATTGGATTCCATCAAAAGATCGATATGGATATTTCACCGGAAATGCATATTTTGAGGCCCCCCTGAACTAATAAGATTGTTTAGAAATTGGTTCCGCGTGTGCATGTAAATAGTTAACTTCAGAACAGTATGCCATAAATCTCTATAAATGTAATAAGAAGATTTTCCAGAAAATTCGTTCACCCCAAACTATTTTACACGAAGATCTTTTTCTCAAAATTTTGGGTTTTCTCTAAAATAGCTCCAAGGATTGATTACAATATAGCGTATGTAACTTAAAATGTTTATCTTGAATATTTTTGGAATATTCTATGAAGTAGTCTGGCAAACCATTGTAAGAGATGCACAACATCTTACAGTAAAGTCTGTTTAGCCAACGTGTGTGCACTTCCCACTCAAAGGGACCTCAAAGGACCTGACCTTTCCGCCCACTAATGACCGTCATAAATCTATCTCCACACTTCAGAAATGGAACACTGACGTTGGGGACCAATAGCAACCCCGTTTTTGTGAAAATGACAGTTGCATGTCTACTCCGCGTGGAGTCTCAGTTGCCAAAGTTCCAACTTCCAGTTGTTCTGTTTCATTAGGTGCAAGACGGTGATGTTAAAATGTTGAAACCTTGTAGAGAGGACCGTCAGGAAGAGGGTCCATGTTGTAAAACGATTATGAGGGTTCCTGAAAGAAAACGGCCGCCGTGCACTTGCGTTGAGTAGACAGACTTTACAACAATTATGTATGTTTTAAGGCAAGGCTGCACTGAAAATCAAATTCTATAATAAGAAACCTATCATTATGAAAATTTAGCCACATAATTAGAGTATCATTTTAAACTTGCATGCAAATTTTTATGTTGCTACACTAAATAGTTAATTAATTAAGTATTTTTTTGTGAATATATTGTAAAAATTAAAGTTCTACTCGTCAAAAAATTTGAGATTTGAAGTTGAATCTTTGTTTTTGGTTAGTACAGAGCAATTTTAAAAGACCCACATTCTTATTTTTTTGGAATACTCATGTAGATTTTGTTCTAAAATATTTTCCACGTGTTAGCTCTCAAATTTTGAAAATATTAACTTATTTTATTACTTAACACCATATAATTTTTAAAACTTGAGCATTAACGAAAAAGGGAAATGTGAAGTTTCTTATTTACGTATTATGGACCTATCCTGGTAGTTTCACCAAGTTAAATGGAAAAGTTTGACGCGTGGGGCATTTTGTATACTGAAAAGTGTTAGAAAATAAGTTTCTCAGAAAATCAATTTTAAAGTCATGATTGTTACTTTTAACGATTGTTAAAGGTCTCTTTAAATTGTTACGTGATGGCCTAAAGTGGCGCAAATGATAAAAATAGCAGGCCATCTATTACTACAAACCCTAAGCTACCAAAAGTGCCAAAAAAGAAAATTCCATGATTTTCAACATTTTCGGCGAATTTTTAGTGTAGCCTTGCCTTAAAACGTCTAGTTTATTTCAAATAACTTCTTTAGCATCAGCTGTTTCCAAGATAATAGTTATTGGTTTGAATTTTCAATGCTTCGTCGTTTAAAGTAAAAGTACCGATATAGTTTCTCGGTATGACATGGAGAATGTAAGTATAGAATTTGGTCAGTGTACAGCTTTGAAACTTCTATCCATTCCTTTTCCTGTATCTTCTTTATAGGTTCGACGAAGTATGTAATAAAACCATTTCGGCTGGCCCCTTAGCTCAGTCGATAGAGCACCTACCTGCCGTGGTAGGAGTCTCGGGTTCGATTCCCGGCTGTGGAAGGGGCGATTTTTCTCCGATGAGATAATTCCTCAAATATGAATGAGTGTGAATGTGTGCGTGATCTAATGATTAAAACCCAACGAATACGAGTTAAAACCTTCGATATGTGCCAAAGGAGAAAGACCGCCAATATGGCCATTGGAATTAAATTGGAACGGAAAAAAAAATTCTTCAAAGGTTATCTCTATAAACATAAAGCTAACAAAACCACGCCCGATTTTTAATCTTATGGCTTCCATAGTAGCTTAGGTTGGATATTCAAACTGTCGTTCCGAAATATTCTAAACTGAAATTTCTAATTGGTTTAGATTTGTTGTTAGCGCCATCCTTACCCTGCCAATTTCTAGTTTGTGTCGGTTGCTCATTCTGTTGTCCATTTCACAATAGATTAATCTGCATCTGCGAAAAGCTACTTTCGAAAGCATGTGCATTCAAACTGCAAAGCTACTTCGATCAGGCACTGACATATGCTGGGCATGGCGAAAGTATCTTCAAAACTTCTTTATCCCTTCACGTGTAAACTAAGCAGCACCGTGGTGATGTTGATGTGACCCTGGAGTTCCTAACGTCAAATTTGTTTGCAATAGTTATTACTATTTTATGTGTTTGAGTATTTACGGTCAGTTACATGGTAACAGTGAAAAGGAAATCGATAGTTGAATAATCAGGCTCGTTCGGCGATTAAACATCTAATTGGAGTGTTATGGAGTGGAGATATTCGACTAGAAACAAAACAGATGATTCTTAAAAGTATTATTGAGACTACTCTATGGGGCACAAACCTGAACTCTAAATGGAAGGCAAAAAAAAGTCGGGTAAAATCTATTGAGATGGGTGGATTACGAAGGAGTTTTTGTGATTTACTTCCTCCAACATTTAGTCATATCGGACGATGAACGAAAAGGGTGAAATAACGCTCAATGCGTCCGGGGTCCATGGAGCTTAGAGTTACCCGACATTCGTATTTCAGGATAAGGGAAACCCCCGGAAAAACCTTGTCCTGGTAACTCACCCTGACCGAGATTCGAACTCGGGACCTCTTGAACGTTAGGCAGACATGCTACCATCTACGCTACCGAGGCGGGCGGATTACGAAGGCGTTAACGCCGTATAGAAAAAGATCAGAAATAACACTATTTTGGAAAGGTTAAACATTGAAGGGTCAGTAATTAGATTGGGAAATCTATAAACTGATACGGACGTGTGCAACGCATGTGCAGGTACGATGGCCTAAGAAAGTAATAAATTGGTTACCTCCAGGACGGAAAAAGAAGGGACGCCCACGACTCACCTGGAGAGATCTAGACGAATACAGGAGGTATCGTGGGAAGACCGTCGTAGTTAGACAAGATTAAAAGGCAACTGCTAGGAAGTAGAAAAGCGTTTAAAAGTAAAATAAGTAGTTCTATAGAAACTCTTGAAAAATCTACCTTAAAACTTTAATTTTATTAAAATGGCTGTCCTGGATTGATGTTTTAAATGTATCTAGGACACTTGAGGCAATTATTACATAACTTGCTCGCACTTATTTTAGTGTACTGTGAATCGTGCATACATTAAAACGTCACTTTTAAGACCCTATTCAGGTCTCAAGGTTACAAGAAGTGCTAACGCATATGAAGTAAAGTTACGAATTGAATGTTCAAGCACGTGCTGTTTTACCATTACGTAAGACTATGGAAAGAGTGTTCAGTCATGTTGCAAACGAGTAAACAAGTGAAGAAAATCTTTAGCCCACTTAGAGCATTCACTTTTGTAGAAGTTTAGACTTTAAAGTTTAGAGGAATGTCCTAAGTTAGTCCAGAAAATAGTCCATATTCCACTTATCGTAAACCAAATTCACGGTGTAAAGCTGCGAGCATTACTTTAGGTGTCTTTGGAATCTTTTAATGTATAATTATACACGCATTAAAATAAATTGCACCAGTACTAAGTGATGAGAAACAGTATAATGAATGGACATTAATTGTTCTTTCACACTGACCGTGTGTAGGCTGAAGTATGGAAGGATAGAGTCGGACTGAAAACGTCTGAGATAGTCTTATGTGTTTACGAGAACTCCAAAGTGGTTTACCGGGAAAAAGGAGTCAGTTGGAGAATTTAATGTCATGCCGGCACGTTGGCCATAGTAGCTCAATTGTTAGAGCGGCTGGACGGCAACCTGAAGATCCGTGGTTCAAATCGCGGCTATGGCATTGAGTTTTTCAGTCTGACTCTATCCTTCCAGTACATAAAATGAAATTGCTTCTGTGCCAGCCTCTCAAAGTCCTTCCGTTGCCGTGATATCGATCCTTTGTTGCACATCACTTTACTATTTCAACATATAGCTGATGAAATCTGACCTCTGTTTGCCCAAATTACCTAAATGAAGTGGTACAGCATGTAATTACTGGTAAAAGCCAATCTTCATGTTCATGAAAAGTAAAGTTTTATTAATTACACTTCGCCAGAGGCCAAGTGAAGTATTTCTGACATGTTATTTTAGCAGAATGCTCGTTGTAGTGAAGATGAATTCATTTAATATTTTATGAACGCTTAAGTTAATCGAGAAAGGTTACGTAATGGTGAAAGCTTCAGCAGTGACTACGTTGGGAGAAAGAAGCCGAATAAATGCACAATGGGCTGAAAGACGTCTAGAAGGGTATAAAACTAGGCTTTAACGGGATTCATTTGTTGTGGATATAGAAAGAAAACCCCCAAATTTGAGAATAATGATGAATTAAATGAATTCAGAGTTTAGTGCCTTCATTTGGTTCAAGTCACATGACTACTATATTTTAAGGTAGATAGCTTCTATAAATTATTCTTAAAGCTTATTTTTCTATGTCTTTCATGATCTGATTCATTTTATTTTCATCTGAATTTCTTTAAACATTTTTTTTTTCATTAGACATTTCGACAGTCAGATGTTTAAAAGTGGGTCTCCTTATGCTTTCCTAGAAATCTCGTACAATTTCTATAATTTTACGAGAAACCAATAGCCAGAGCCAGCAGTTGGAAAAATTACAAAAGTATTACACATTCAAACTAATAATTAGATGTATCTGGAAAACGACTAATAAAAAAGCATTTTAATGAAAAAACTCAGGTTTTGGATGGAAGACAGTAATTCTATCTACTATAGGTAATAGTTTAGAAAGTAAAACAGGAAGCCGATGTTAAATTCTGTGCTAAACTTCTTGAAGGGTGGGGAGGGGGGATCGCCGAAAATATTTGGAAATGCAATGTTGCTCAAATATGGTAAAAATGGAACGATCACAATATTTGGTATTTGTAATTCCAGAAAATATTTAGTGAGATCTCTGCTTCAAGAGGAGAAAGCTTTTGTCAGTGCACATGGCTTTTCAGTTACTCAGGATCTTCAGTTTGTAGAATTATTGGTCTAGTGGGTAGTATGGTGAAATGTCGGCACTTTTGCATTCTCTTGCCGACATCCGGACGGCCAACTCATGTCGGATTGCGTAGCGAAATTAAGACTCCATATAAAACGCGGTGTGACTGAAGCCAACTTAACAGGCTTCAGAAGTTTCAAGTTGTACATTTTAGCTGTTTCCAAATCTCAGACAAAATCATCAATGCCTTTCTTTAAAATTACTTTTTAAAGTGACGGATTGAACTAGCAGGCGTGATTTTTGCTTTCTCTCTGTTTAGTAAGTACCCAAAAGTTCAATTTTGAGATTTCGCCGTAAAAGTTTTGGTGCTCTATATACTAAAAGAAGCCATTTTAAAAGATGGTCATAGTGTGGGTGCGTTTTTTTTTTTAAATTACGTCCTTCATCGTCAAGTCAAACCGGATGATGAATGAAATGGATGAAGTTATGCTGAAATGAGCCCAGGGTCCATGGAGCTTAGAGTTACCAGACATATTTCAGAATAAGGAAACCTCTGGGGGGGAAAAAATACCCAGATAATTCGCCCTGACCGAGTTTCGAACTCGGGACCCCTTGAACGTGATGTGTGCACGTGTGTCAATACTATGACTCAAAAACAAAAGTCATTTAAATAGCAAGTTTGGTTTTAAGGTTCATCTTCCAAGTTGCGACACGAAGTTTTCCACGAAAGTCCCAGACTACCCTTACATGGAAAAGTTTTCTAAAATTTTAATTTTCTCAAACAGTGGTTAACGGTTTTATTAAATTATGTATACTTTCATGACAAATGAAATGCATGTCTTTAATTTTCTGCCCTTTGAAGTCCTTTACATTATGGGTAACATTTGCATTATTGGTAAACGGTGATAGAAACTTGTTAAACAAAAAATGTAGAGCTTCTTACAGATTTGACTATAACTTAAAGCCATTTCCTCATGTATCAACAATAAAATTAGCGAAATCATTTCTGAAAATGTTTTTTCTTGAAGTTATAAGAGTTTAAGAAAAGTTTGTAGAAGAGTAGAGGAAGTCATGTGAAAGCAGCACCTATTTTTTATGTTTAGATGTCTTGTTATTAATGACGTGATTAATATATATTTTTTTTTTTAAATTTCTTTAGGGTTCTTTAAATCTTTAGACATTGAGAGCAGGAATTACCTAATAGGAAGGTAGTTCTTTTGATTCCAGGGATATTAAAACATGCATTTCATAGGCTATCTTAATGTCGCATTAAGTAATTTCTCTACCTTAACAGAAGCAGAGGAAGAACACATTTGTTTGGTACAAATGTTTATTATTCGTGGCAGACAGGCAGTCGAGGTAAACAAACACATGCAGCATGCTGTTCAGAGAAGGAAAGAGTATTTGCAGGGAGGAGAGTTGCATACACTGAAGTGTATACAAAGTGGAGGTAGTGTTGATTCATGTATGGATGGTTATCGATCAAATCCTTGTCACCACTCACTCTTCAACCCCTCTTCCGTTCTTTTGTCGAACGCGTCAGCATTTGTCGTTTAAGAGTTGTCTTCCATTGAAGCACGTGGCTGCAGGCACATTATACACCGTTTGCTCCGAAATAACAACGCTAGAAACTTGTATTTGTATGTCTCTGCTATGCTCTGCTGAGTAGGTGAGAAGAGAGGCTCCTGATTCATGCTTTTTGATAAAGTTGACAGGGAAAAATTGTGCGAGGTATGGATACCCTACTTCTTTAATAAAACGTATAAAAGTGTGTATAATGGCAGTTGTTTTAAACTAATAAATAAAGCTTAAGACACGGTTTTATATTATCACACACTCTTTAACATTTACTTACACGATATCTTAAATATGTAGCAAATATAAGTTGCCGATCAAAGAGTTCCACGTTGGGGCGACAGTTTGATACGTTTGACACGTTCACGTTGATACAATTTATAATGTTCCACGTTCACGCTACAGTTTGAAGCAAATAGTGTTTAGCTCAGGGTAAAGCAATGTGGTTTCTCTCTAGGTATGCGTAAGTATGCATGAGAAGGATGGTTTTAATGACACTGGAATGCCGTTTCAAACTGGTTTAATGACTGCTTCTTTTTGTCATTACATTAAACTTGAAGTTGTCGACCAAGAGTTACCAATATATCACTGTTTAAAGTTACTGTATATGAAATGCTTATTACTCGATAACTTAATTCGTTCTTCACGTCTATATATGAACCGACAAATATCTAATCTCATCGCTTCTGGTCTGCCTTCGACCAAGACAGAAGAAGACTGCCCTAATCGGCCTCACGCCGAAGACTGTCCTCCACAGCTGCGCGTGGGTGTATGTGTGACTTTCACTTTCTGGAAGCCCTCTTTTCACACAAAGATTCCCTTTGTAACAATTTTGTCCATTGTGATTATGCTTATGTCATTATGAAGGGTCCGAAGAATGCCTATTCAAACCCTTTAGATATCTGCTAAGAACACTGTTTCTTACATTTCTTTTGTTAAAACAACTATTCACCCCAACTGCTATTTGACTCAACTGCACCTGCACGCGTTGTAACTAAGAACCAACATTCCTTTGATATGCATCATGATTCTTTACATATTGCAATCCTTTAATTTCGGTATCAAATAGATGGAAAGCCGAAATACCTCTGGTATTCGTATTGGAGTAACTGAAATTAAAATTTTAGCACATGCACACTCGTAATTATACAAGGTTCGGAGGAAGAAATTCAGAAGTCAATTTACTTAGAATACAACTTTAAAATTTCTATTTCTAAAACTAAAGTCATGGCATTCCTGGGTAAGTACACAGCAAGAGCAAAAATTATATTAGAAGATAGATGTCTGGGCAAGTTCACTGCTACATTAGTTATGTATACTATTTTAATGAATATAAGCTGATCAGATATCAAATATGTGCAATAGTCAATAGAATATTAAAAACAACTTGACATCTGGCAATGAGTCCTGACATTAAAGAAAAATGTTATTGCCTTTTTCAGGCGGCAGAAATTAGATTCCTTAGATCATTGTTAGGTTATACAAAACTGGATGAAACAAAAAAAGATCAAGAAATTAGAAATATATTGAATATACATGCCAAAAATGGAAAAAAAAAAAAAAAAAAAAAAAATTACAGGTATAAATGGAAAGGAAATTGAATAGAATGGATGATAGAATACTGTGACTTGGTGGATTCGTAGAATTAAGGTCCAAGTTGCAGAAATACAAATCGTTCTTTATTTGCGTAGAAATACACTTTCAGATTACAGCAGAATTACATTACGTACACAGTCACAATCTACCAAGGTCGATGACTAACAAACAGCGTTCTTATCAGCTCTCGTTACAACACTTTACAGCTGTTTACTTCTGTTTACGACTGACTCTTCGTGAGTCGTCGCTCCCTTAAATACCTCATTGATAATTCTAGATATTTTCGGAATAAACAAGAAATCGAATGTTCTATACAGCAATCAAGATATCACTGGAATGTTCCATTTACCTCACTTATCTGTGTCGGTAAGTCTTTTATCTCCGGCGCTATGTTTATCTGCTTATGCAAGCTCTTTATCTCCGTGAAACACTATCCGTCTGGTATCTTACTTGCGCCGAAACTTTTATGCCCGTTGCCGTGACAATACCAAAAAAATAATCGTATTATGTAAATAAAACAGACGACTTGATTCTGCACAGCCAAGGCAGAGATGGGATAAGGCCGGAATATGCCACTTGCTTTAAACCATGACAGGAAATAGTAAAATAAAAACTTATCCTAATGAATTGCTCGCTTGGTTTAGTGCTAGTGGAAACAGTGTGCGCAACCCTCGTAAAAGTCACAGAATATGAAACTGAGGAGTTACAAATCAGAATAGAATATACTGTCCACAAATCTGATGTTACATTCCAGGTATAGTTCTGTATACTTAATGTGAGTTCAGATAAAGATTTCGAGAATTTTTCGTTGTAGCTACCAGAGGAAGCGACATAGGACTGCTTGCTTAAGTTGGTTAGGAAATTATTTTTTTTTTTTTTTTTTTTGTTTATGACAATGAGAACCAAAACGAGTGCTTACTTAGCACTTTGAAACTGTCAACAAATGGTTAACGACATAAAGTTGATAAATCATGTAATTTTATATTTTACTGGTTATTGTGCTTAATTGCTATTTTTTACAATTAACCACTGAAACTTACCTTCTGAGCTTTTAATGAAAATGTTCTGAAAATTTGGACACTTGCTTTGAGTTATATAATTAACCACTGTACCAATTCTGATCCTTCAACTTAAATGCTCTTGTATTACTTGAAAATCATTCAGTTCGGTGTCCTATAGAACTGTTTATGGCGGGGACAGATGTGAACTCTCTCATTACACGCATTTTCCAGTGAACTTTTCTCTGAGATGAAACGAAATCTAAAAATACTGTAAAAGAAAGCTATTTTTCTTTTCTGCAACAGTACGCATAGGCGCCAACTTCTCATTTTACAGCTAGCGTTACGAAACGAACCTTTTGAATGCAAGACCACAAGGGCTTTTCTTTGCTGGCACGTTGAAAGGGCAGGCCATTTCTGTAGAGGGCTCAAACCTCGGTGGAAGTGGCATACATGGATGTACTTGTTTTATTTCTGTTGATACACTCGTTTTTGCAATTTTCTAGCATTCAGGTGTAGCAACTCCTTGCTCAGAGTGAATAACACAGATGTGTGGAGAATACACAAACTGTTTGCATTTTCTCGATTTTAGCGCATAGTAATGAAATAAATCAAAGAAAATTGGTAATACAAGAACAGCTGAAAGTGAAATTATATGTAGGGACATTAATTTGAGGTTACATTGTTCGTGACAAATTACCGAACTTAGCTAATTTTTAAGGTATTCTTGCAATTTCCATTTTGTAGAGGACTGACGGATAACTAATTTAGTATGAAAAAGTGATGATCATTTAATTAGCGGACTTTTCAAAGACTGGTACGAAAATGAAGAGTGTGACTAAGGGTGGACCTCGCGTATGTGCTCCAGCGACCTTCATTCCGCTAAGATACATGGGATATATACAACTTCTATATTAAATTGTAATTAATTACAATATGTATTAGCAATAGCCTTCATTTGTAATGCCTATATAATAGTATTTATACCTGCATGACTGCAAGTCAATTTGTACCAAGGTAAAACTCACTGAATGTAACGTAACAATTGTCACAACGCTAAAACTAATGTTAAATTTCTTGCATTTCACCAACCTGTTTTCTTAAAATGTTAACAAACCTGTGTTAAGGCCAAGAAACTTGTAAATATCACAGCTATAGAAGGCTATGGATGATTTTCTGAACGTACTCCGATGCGCTTTTGTTTTCATTTTCGTCTGCACAAATGGCGGATGAACAAAATCATAAATAAAGCCGTGAGACAAATTTCTCATCGACTTAGAAAGAATTGTTAATTCAAATGGTGAAGAAGTGTAAGGATATCGTGGAAAATAAGAGGACGGATGCAGTGAATGTAAAAGAGAAAGATGTCGCGGGGAAAATATTGGAAACGAATTTAATTCAAATGCATCTGTCACTACTACAAGCACCAAACAACTTGTCAGTATTACATAAATTTTAAACGAGGTTGGAAGAACAAGTGACTTAAACGTTTCAAGACGGCAGGTGGACAATGTATTATCCACATAATTCAGTGAATTATAAAATCGCAAGGTTTCTAATACTTGAAGCTAAGGCGAGATAGTCATATTCCTTTCGATGCATGTTCTAACTCAGTATTACGTAAATTTAAAACGAGGAGCGAAAAAGGTCAAGTTACTTGAACGTTTCAAGACGGGAGGTGGACAATGTATTATCCACATAATTCAGTGAATTATAAAATCGCAAAGTTATTGATACTTGAAGCAAAGGCGAGATCGCCATATTCCTATCGATGCGTGTTCTAACCTCTCTTGTACTTCCGCAGTAACCTTCATAGCAACATGTTTCGACAGTCTATACCTCCGTAAAACACTTTTCTTCGGATAGTTCCTCAAAATCATTTCTCCTCATAGGCCGTACTCTACTATGAGTGTCATTTAGACGGTCTTAAATATAGCAAATCGACATCAACAGCTGAGTTCATGCTCGCCATCTTGACTATTTACAATTGTTAAGGACTTAACATTAGAAATTCGGCTTGTTAGTTTAACATGAGATTTAACTCGAGTTTTACGCTAAAACTTGTTGGTGAAATGCAATTTTTGTTTTAACTATTGCTAAACACGTGTTAAGTCTTAACATTTGTTGGTGAAATCGGGCATTAGACTGTTACACGAAACGTTTTTAGCACCATCCACTATAATGACAAATTGTTCTCAGATAAGTTGTTCCAAACGTGATTTTCCACTTTCAGGTATCGCGAAATACTTTTCTTCCAATTCAAGATTAAAAGTTTGGAGTACCTTGTTCTGACCTCATTGTGGAACGTCACTGAACGATGTTCTACTCGTCCTCGTGCACATACTCGCAATGTGACTAATGAGCGATTGCCTCTCGTGTCAGTTCCCCAGGCCTGGATCTTGAGTGCATGTGTGAGCCGAAGACTCGCGAAGATAAGAATATACCCATTGCTCATTTTATGGAATTCTGCGACCTTTCTACCTGCAAATAATGGCAATGTGGGGTTCGTCCCGATCTTACTGTTAGTCGGTTTTCTGTCACTACATACGAGGAATGTTCGTGCTGCCTTTCCCATACATCTGGATATGCGTAAAGATGTTGCTTTCTATACAATAGCTGCAGGGGAAACGTTTCTCCCTATTCTGCCTATTTGAAACGTTAAGACCAGATCTGAATTGCAGTTAAGATTTTCACGAGGGGAACGGTACTATAATTCGCGACAGTGCTCAGATTTCCATCCGCAAGGGTATGATTGAAGGCAGATACTAGTATCAGGATTGGTCGGCGAATAAAATATACGAGGAAGTCGCTGACGTAACCTACGCAATTCGGACAAAGGATCATGAACCATTACATGGCATTGAAATGGTCCATTTTACATAATAGTTAAATGATGACTAACTTACTGTTTAAGAGATGTATCTGCCAGAACCTCCACTTGATATTTCCAGGCTGGGTAAACGCAACTAAAAGTGGGAAAAGTAACGATGCTATTGTGAAACCGATCCAAAAGAACTATGAATCCAAAAAGCCCTCCAGTTTATCAACCTGATCCTTCCAGCATTTTATAACAGGTTCTGAAGTAACACCATAGGCATACAACACTTAGTACAGAATTCAAATGGGTCAAGAGTGTATGTTACGGTTTTGCATAAATACTGGTGGACATACTTGACAGTTATTTTGTAAGGTTATTTGTAAGTTAATATTATTTTGAAACTGTCACCGTTTATCAGTTTTCCCTACCTCAATTTTCAACCTTCGTCACTAACATTTAATAGACCCTCTTAAATATTTGGTATGGTAGTCATAAACCTGAAGACAATAGCTTTGAAAATTGCAGATCATAATTTGTCATGCAGAAATTTATAATATATAACGGATAGCAAATGACGTTTTAAAAGTTCGGTGTACATCATTTTATTTGGTGATATATACGAGGTAATTCGAAAGAAAAGCATTCAGACAAAAGCCAGAACGCTTTCGATCTCTGTAAAATGTTTTATGTGCAGTAGTAGTTTTGCCATTCAAAGGAAAATGAAGTAATAATCCAAAAGCTTTGAAATGATTACATTTACAAATATATTTGTAACACCCAAGCTGATGTTACTACTTAAAAATAACTAAGTGCATCTCCTTTAGGTTATTGTTTCCTTTGAAATATGAAGTCATAACGCTCAAGTTTCTCTTCTTTTTATACCACTCCGTTATAGTGGGCGACGCCCCGTTTTCTGTCACGATCTGCCCCTCTGCTAATAAATTGTGCTGTCGCTTCGATCGGCATTGCACCATCGAGAAGATAAGGTCACCTTTTCACACCTTCGTACTTACCACAGTTGTGGTGGTAGTAATGACTAGCTATGTACATTCTATGAATGCTAGCGTCCTCGATTGGGAGGAAAATAACCGAATATGTGGTTAACTACAGGTCAACCACCCAAGTAAAAGCATATTCTGTGTATAGGGTGTACTACGAAGAGGGACACCTCGCGCATTATGGCCTGCGAGAGATGTATTGCCGCTAACACTCGCAGCAGGAAGGGCTAAAGTGAAGGAACAACAGAAGCTACAGGCCGCAATAGTGCGGCTCGAAGACTCGTCATACTACTAGAGTTGTCCAGAAGGGGCGATGAACGACCCGTCCAACCAAGTAACCGTGTACTCCCGACTTAAAATACTTCTCCCTTTGAGCAAGCACGCGGACCATCTATCCGGCACGGAACCTATAATCACCTCGGAAATGTGAGGTCACTGAATGAAAGGCTGATGAAACGAGATAAATGAAAACTTGGTAGTGAGAAATACATCAGGGTAAAACCTGAAAATATTTACAGATTCTAAATCAAATGCACTTAATTCTGCCAAAATAGTTCAATTCCCAAGATCAAATGGTCAAGAAGAATCGAACACGATGCCTCTCAAATGCAGGTCTCACATTTTACCGTAGCATTGTCTTGTGTTTAAACACTCTGCGATTCATATCACGTGCTTGGATGCTGTACGTTTTATGCATTTAGAATTTCACATCAGAATCTAGTAAATGAGAGTCGCCCTTACAATGGTTGGTTACTGTATAGTCGTAATGCACAACCTCTTTTTTGCTTTTTCGTTTTTAACAATGGTAACCCGCTCTTACTTCATACAGAGCCATAGGTGGTGACATGTATAAAATAAAAGTGGCGAAAGGAAAATTGCTAGTTATGAGGCCTGAAGAAAAGCTAAAAGGTAAGCCAGGGAGAACTCTTGGTGAGATTTAAATTCACGCTTTCCGTTCCGAGTTCGTGCCTGAACGATCTCGGCTACTTGTTCCATCATTATTTAAACACTGGATAGAGGCAAGTGATCACAGTAGCTTTCACTAGACTACAGGCATTAACATTAAATTCATTTGTGAAGGATGTCTGATGTAAATAAAACGTTCTTTTAGTCAATGTCGTTAGTTGCATCTGCAGCATCTATGTAGTTAAAAAGCCTACTTCGGGATTACGGATTATGTTGAACGCTGGCATTAGTACATGTAAAGATTATTTCCTCATTGTGTCCCATTTCTCATTGAGACATTCACATATATCTACATGACTTGAGATTTACATTTCATTTTGACTGGGGTATGAAGGTTTTTTTAAAGTCAGATTTCAATTATGTTAATGCAGCGCTCCGGTTGCATTGAATCTGCGACCTCAGTTCCTAACCTAAAAATGTTCATTTGGTGTGGTTTTTGTACTCCACAATGTTCTCCACGAAGTTCTGCTCCTTATATTGTAAGATGAGCCATACATATACTACAGGAGGGGATGTTAGCAGGGACGATTTGTGAACCATTTAATAGCAGCTCCTCTTTGCGGGGCGGGGGAACCTATACGTAGAAAGTGAGTAGTGCTCGTAATTATTATTTAACGCTTGTTACAGGGTGATTGAAACAACTGCATGTTACAACTTACACTTGGATTAATTGCACTGATTGAATTTTAGCAGTTTTAATTAACTGTGCCCTTTGACAGTGATCGTATACTATAGTTAACTTAATACTGTGGCTGTCCAGCTTTGTCATCTCATTAAGTTCTGTCGTTTCGTTAATGGTTCTAATTCAAGCTACTTTACTTTCTTTACGATATAGCGACGTAGTTGAACTATGCACAACATAACCTGTTCTTCCAGACGGCCTACGCGCTGGGAGTCCAACACAAGACCTTTCTAATCTCTTGCGGTGAGGTCTGTTTAGTTAACTGGTTTGCACGTCGGCCGCTGCCTTTGACAAACCCTTATAATCGTTTTACAACACTGACCCTCCTTCTCTCAGATCTTTCTGCAAGGTTGTCACCTTTCTCGATACGTCATGGGTATCGTACGAGGTTTCGTCTGAATAAATTATCTTATGTCCATTACTGCAAAACTTCCTTAGTATATATATATATATATATATATATATATATATATATATATATATATATATCGCCAAGCTACAATTTTACTGGATTCCAAAACAACCCTTATCTTATTCAAAGTGCGGTATTTGAAACCTAGCTCCTTTAGGAGGCCGCGCAAAGTGCAGTGCCCATAAGGAAAATCACAAATTTCTTGCAAATGTGCAACCAATTCGTCTAAGGTGGGCGCTCTGCCTTTTGCATAGAATCTATAAATTTCTCGACGAATTAAAACGCATGTGAAATTATCTACTTTAGAGAAACGTTTCGTTTTGTTTTCACACTTGATCGGCGTCTTTGGTATTTCTTTCGTCACAATATTTCTTACTGTATTTCTGTGACTACCCAGAATTTATCATCAGGTTCATTGCACGACCCCATAATGAAATGTGTAGTGTTTAACGTCCGCTTTTACTACATACGGCACCGCAGGCGGTGACACTGATGATACATGAGATGAAGATGGAGCACCGGTGGAATGAGACGGCGGGGGAAACCGGAGGTCCCGGAGAAAACCCGCCCCAGCGCCATGTTGTCCACCACAAATCTCACTTTGCGGTCGCCTGGGATCGAACCTGGGCCGCCTTGGTGAGAGCCAAGCGGTCTAATCACTGAGCCACAGCGCGGCCCCACGACCCCATACCAAGATTATTTGTCAGCAAATATTTATATGTGTTCAAAACAAGCGCTTGTATTTGCTTAGAAAGAGTTCCCGTTATAACTTTGTTTTTTGAGGCTTTTCCAGTAATATAACTCGGCCCAGTTATTCACACTATTGTCATCACTTTGATTATTTTCACTTGACTGAAAGTTATCTACTACTTATTTTGCATTTACCACTGCATTTCCCTCCCACGGTCTCCACATCGTGACACACAACGAATTTCTGTACGTAATGAAACAGATCAACTGGAAGTTGGAACTTTGGCAACTGAGACTCCACGTGGAGTAGACATGCGACTGTAACTTCGAGGAAATCAGGGTTGCTATTCGTCCTCAACGACAGTGTTCCATTTCTGAAGTGTGAAGATAGATTTATGACGGTCATTAGTGGGCGGGAGAGTAATTTCCTTTGAGCGGCCAACTGCACTCCCTTTCACTAGATAGACTTTAAGCACTCGTTGCACATCACCGCAGACGTCAGAAACTCGGGAGAACAGCGCCCTCTTGTCACATCAGAATCGTACTCTTTCACTAACTCGCGAAGACGCTGGGTTATATAGTGCTAGAAGTTTCCACAGAACATTCTGGAATATCCTGGAGGTAAGGGGAAGGGAAACTTTCAGAAGATTCTGGTCATCTGTCGACAGAAACTCACTGGGCGAGAGAGAGCTATGGCGTTATGCTTATTTCAACTGTCTTGCCAACCTCTTGATAAAACTGGATCATAGTCGCTACGTTGTAATACTAAGATCTATTAGATCTAATAGGCACTGCAAAATTGTAATAATTCCTAGGGGGTAAGAAAACGAATGACGCCATTAATCACTACCTAGCACATAGGTAGTTAAAATGTATAGACTTATAAAGATAATGTAAACCCTATAAGAATAGACAATTAGGAAAACTTAATTGGGATATAATTCGTTTAAACTTAGTGCACTGAAAGTTATAAATTTATGTATAGGTATAACTGCTACACAAAGGCGGAAAGTATAACGTTGTTGATGATTAGAAAATTAATTAGAAAATTAGTTGATATTTGTTGTGAAGGAAAATATTGAAAAGAAAATGAAGCACTCGTTAACCTTAAAAGGGAAAAACTGACTTTCTCAACTCTAAAATTTGAGATAGATGATTCATAAAGTAACTATACTTGCTCCTCAGGCAATAGCCAACCCTCCGGACTATTAAAGATGTCATTTTTCTGTTCCTCAAGAAAGCGATACTCGTACAAAGTTACCTTTTTCTCATTTGCGCAGTGTAAATTCTAATGTTCGGAGAGGTATTTTTTTAAAAGTCTATGTCCTGGTATAGGTATTACAAATAAAACAATGATAGACTAAATAAAGAGGAAAGGGGAGGAAAGTGATAGAATGATGCAAAACCGTGGGGAGGAGGGAGATGCTTCAATCCAAAGTAGAAAAGACGTCAAATGACCTAGTAAATAACGCATATTTCTATAATCTCGGAAATAAGTTACTAAGGCTTCCTATCTTTATTAGAACAAAATATAAGTTTTGAGTGATGAAGCATAAAAAATAGATAAGTATCAATTTCAAATTATGGTTTTTGTTACTAATGAATTATGTATATCTAAAAGATGCCTTAATCGATGTACACCTTAGCAATGCTTCTGATGCAACAGTTACTAGATGACATGTGCCATCATCTGGGCCTTTGTTATAGCTTTTTCGAGGGGGTAAAAATGGCGCTAGTTTATGTACTTTGCGGGCTTTTACTTGTGAGGGAAACCGGTTTAGCGTCTTTTCATATTCGTACACTCACTCATTGGGAATTCCTATTAGAGGAAAAAAGCGTATTTATTTTCAGTGTTTAAACGTGCTTGGACATTGCTGAACCGGTTTCGGCAACAACTGGGAATGTTGAGTCACTATTCTAGAGATGTGACAGTGGCATGGAGACGCATAAATCTTTTGTCTTGTTTGAAAATTTACCGCAGCGTCTTTATGAAGCGCAAAATCGATGGCAGGCACTCGAGTCCTGCTGAGTGATACTTCAAGTTAGATACATAGTTGGTTCAGACGGTGATAAAAGTATCGAGTAAGGGTTTGAAGGTGACCTTAAAGGGTTGTGAACTCGTCTTTATATTCTGTTTTTAGTTTTAATTACTGCTGTGACGTCATTATTCCGTTAAAGCGCAGATTGTGAAACAATGTCAGGTAGAAGGTGTTAGCGTTTGAGTTTTGAACGCTGAGCTGCTACAGAGAGGGTTTTGAGGGATTTCTGAAGTGTGAAATCGGCCCATGGAAATTTCGAACATCGATTTGATAACTGCAAGAAGGACCTAAAATATAGGGAACTTTAAGCAACTGAACGTATTACCTTAGGGAAAAGATACCTTAAAGTCTAAACGTTCATGACAATTCCACGCAATTTGTAATGCTGAGCTGTTACTTATATATTCGAGGGTAAAGTTGTGAAATTATTGCAAACAGATTTCGAGACAACCAGGTTACGGTTTACGTTTTAAGTTGGGTGTGGTTTTAATAAGATAATAAGTAATTAGCAAATGTCATAGACCTAGAGAAAGAGCAGTGCAATAGACTAGGATGGAAAGAGCTGTGTGAGGATTCCGTTTTGCACGGTTTGTAGGCCTATTTAACTTGGTATTAACGTTTATTTTTTAATTTTTTTTTTAATTTACGTCCTCCAACGTTAAGTCATCGGACGGTGGATGAATTGGGTGAAGTGATGCTCAAATGAGTCCAGGGTCCATGGAGCTTAGATTTACCCGACATTCCTCTTGAAGGATAAGGGAAAATCCCGGAAAAACCTTATCCAGGTAACTCACCCTGACCAAGATTCGAACTCGGGACCTCATTAACGTGAGGCAGACATGCTACCATCTACGCTACCGAGGCGGGATATTAATGTTTATGACTAACAAAGATTTTTAGATGTAATTGTAACAGTTTAAGGCCCTAAATTATAAGACTGTCTAAATTTTAATTTTCAAATTAAAAAAAAAAAATTACGAATTTACAGTGTGTTTGAAGACAACTCACAAAATTTGAACGGACACGTTTCTGTAAATTGAAATACAGAAACAGATTCAAACCACAGTAACCCCCAATTGCTAAATGTCTAGAATACAGTTTGTTCAGTTAAAATTTTTAAGCAGCACATTTGTAAGGGTTTTGCGAGCATTTTTTCGCTATTTTACAACTGGGTAGTTGAAAGAAGAAAAAATTTTGTCCATTTAAATAAAATTGGCGCAAATAACAAAAAGTTATTGCAGAACATTTTTGAAGTTATTGCCGCCTTCTAATAGCTCATTGCTTTCAAAATCTGCCTTTGTATAATTCCAGGGATAATTAAAGTGCATTCATATTGAGGAAAGCGGAATAAGCTTAAACGCCCAAGAAAGGCGTTGATTTAGTTTGATATTCTTGAGAAACCCGTTCTTAGAGATAGCTTGCACTGCCTGATGAATGGTCTGTCCGTTTTGAGAGAAAGTTCCATTTCTCGCAGAGGATTTCGAGAGTTATAAACTTAAGTTTATATCATTTCCTTCGTTCTTATATCTCCTGAAAGGAATTCAAAACAGATTATGCGGAGCTTAGTATGCGATTACCATATTAAACCAGTGAAAGGAGCTTACCAAACATTTGGATTGAATTAAAATTATGACTGAGCCGAGTATTTATGCCCAAACGCTGCAATTTTTTATGTATTGTTCCATCTTCATTAATTCTAATTACATCAGTTCCATTTATCAGGTGTTTGGTGAGCCCACTCGCTATAGGCTAAGAACTCAATTTCAGGATGTGAGAACTTGTCTCTTGTATTTCAGAGCCGGCAAGTATTCCTACATGTGTGGATGTTTTCTGTGGCTGCCATTACTAGTTGAGAGAATTATCATTTGGATTATGCTAGATCTCGATGTGCAGTTGCCGCCATTGAAGGTTTATTCATTATTAGTTTACTGTGATGTCATCCTGTACATCTGTGGTTTTGTGTAATCCACTCATGTTCGGATGGATGACTTTGGGACGTAATAGAATTCCCGAAACTGTTTATTTTCCGCAGATCTTTTCCGTGAAATGAAGCCTGACGTTTCATCGTCAACTTTGTTATGCCTGGCATCCACAGATCATTACACTGTTTTGGCAACTCTCAGACGAATTTGGATTGATCTGGTAGTTTTCATAGTCATATCTGTTAATAGGCCCCTGGCATTCTTTAGAATATCTATGTCCCTTTGTGAATTTTCCTAGATGCAGTTTTCAGTAACTTGTATTTCATCCTGGAGCAGTGTGAAAACAAACACTTGTCACACTTGGATTCCTCCCCCTGAATTCCTATCCGTTGAACAGTGTGGGTCTTCGTCTTTGTATAAGACAATATCCAGACCACTTAACTGGGTAATGCATATTTTTTGAATGTCGTTCAAGTTTAATTTTAAGTAGTTTATAAAAGTAATACAACGAATTGTGAATAGTCCTGAAATATAATACTGTGTAAAAGTATACCAAGTCCTCTTTGTGAATCAGTCGTTAAGGTTACCAAAATTACTGATACAAATTGAAGGTGACTTCAGCCAACAATTTACATGAGCTATGATGAAGTGCATTTAGGGCTGTTCATGAACTTGATCAAGGACAGTTCTCCTAATTGGGTGACAAGTGAGAGTTTATATAGTCATCAAAACTTATATACGTTCTCAGGAGATTTTAACTTACATTTTTTTTTTTCATGAAATTACCGTAGTTACTTGTGAATGCGTGCGTTGCCATGCCGAGTTTCACAGATTATCGGTTCCTCTCCAGAATGATTCCTGTTATTCTTGCTCAGATATAACTAGTATTCTATTCAGTGCGACGTTTATTTTGCAAAATACACATTTTGAAATCGTTTGAGTTTCTTGTTTTAAACTTAGTTTTCTTGACGGCATCCTTTGCTGTCAATTTCTTTGTTTCGGTCAGGCTGTAGGACACAAACTCATCGCCAGTTTCGACAGAGAAAATTTTCACTTGCTGTGTCTTTGAGCTCGCGTAGAATATCAGACATGTTTTTCCGCTTGTAAAATCTCCGCTTTGTCTTTCACATAGATACATCGATAGTTATTTCTGGAGGCGGATACAGTGATGGAACATTGTCAGCTTGCAGTTCTATTCATACGCCTGGAGGAGTACGCGAGCAAATACTGTCCATTCGACAGTGGTTATTGATTAGTTCACGCCCTCGTTTACTAGACGGCGGCTGCTGAATGCTGTCTGTCCTAATGAAAAGTGCTGTGCTGATGCAAATTTAATCCAGTGGACATGCTGTCCAAAACACACGAGAAATATTGTGCATTCTGTAACGTTATGTACTTTAATGTATTTTCTTATATATCGTTCAAGCTATTTGTTCAAAACTTAATCTACTTTTAATCAGAACAAGTATTGGAAGAAAGGTATAGTAGCATACATAAAGTATTTTGTTGTGTTTCCCTAGATACTGCATACTACTTTCTTGACATAATAATGGAACCTTGTTAATATTGTTTAAAAATAATGGGACAGAGGACGGAATTCAATAACGTTGTAATTGCCGTCTAACAGCATCCACCAAAAAATGAGTAAACGAGACGAAGTCGAGCTTTAATCAAAATGAAAATGAGCCATTTTGTTGATAGAGGGCAAATACTTGTATTTTGCCATGTAAAGATGAGTTTGGAACGGGAGGATTTGTTTTGACTTCAGAATCTGACTCATATACGAGAAGATATGGTAATATCATTTTTCATTTGTAGAACGACTTAAATTACAAAACATTTTCTAAAAGTACAGTTTTTTGGTTGTGTACAGTAGACGTTGAAACGTGTATGTGCTCACAGCTTACAGAATTATTGGTTGGAACGCAAAAGTTTTGCATACTATAGGTAGAGAAAGTAGAAACAGCGTTAGATTCGTCATTATCTGCTGTTTTTGTACTAGGTGAGGAATTAACCAATGCTGCCACTCTGATGGCGTCAGAGAAATGTTTTTTCCCCCTATGAAAGTTGTGTATATTGCTCATTATACTGTGAAATGTGGGTAAGTAGTAAAATGTACAAAGCGAGGAAAATACTTGAAACTAATTTAAAAGGTACTAAATGCACATTATTTTAGCAGATATCTCGTAGGGTTGATTTCGCTGCGCAAGCAGACATTGGGATATGCCGATAGGACACCGGCGAGTGAATGCGGAACTGCTATGATCTCATTGCACTTGCAAAGCTTAGAGGTATTGGCATTGTACTCTAAAGATGATCATTTCCAGTTTTTTTATGTAGTAAAGTTCCAAGTGATCGTGAGTGATACCTAAAACAAGAGGATTAAGTTGTTAAGGAACTTGGAGAGTTCAGAAACTACATGGGAAAACTGAGAATGAAAGAGAAAAATTAATGAGATGCTGCAGATGAAAGCCAAGAAACTAGGAAAGGGTGGTTTTAATACAGTGATACATTGGCGTTTGTATCTTAGAGATTCTCTATTGCTTTCATTCTCTATAAATCAAATTCCAGCTTTTGTTTTATCGATTAAGACTAAAGTGATAGTCGAGGATGAAAACGAGATTTTCAATTTTTTTTCTTAACTACAGTAAATGGAGAAAGTTTGGTATTCCCCCTATCTTCTAATTCAGCCCCCCCCCTCTATTTTTCTCTCTTCCCTTTACATTGAATGCGTTATTTGTCAAAAATGGTTCGGTTTTGATTCGGTTTTGTTTCAAATATGTACCTGGCTAATGCAATGCACAATGAAGTCCTCTGCTTTCTGAATGAATTGTTTATAAATTTGTATGAAGGAATAATTGATGGAAATTAATCGTTCTTCCGTGTGTAGGCTAAGGTTTGGATAGGTAAAATCAGACTGAAAAGTTCAATGCCATAGCCGGGATTTGAACCGCGGATCTCCCTGTCTCCGTCCGGTTGCTCTTAACCATTGAGCTTCCATGGGCAATATGACAGCATAGCATTAAATTCTCCAACTGACTCGTATTCTTTCCGGTAAATATATTGGGGATTTTTATTCTAAACAGTATTCTAAGTACTGAAGTCCCAGACTTCATAAACCATTATTAGGTTAAATGATGGGTATCAATCGTTCTTCCACACTAGCCGTGTGTATGCTAAGGTTTGGATAGATTAAAGCATACTAAACAATTAACACGAAATTAGTAAGCTTTTTTATATTTTAAAGCATTTCAGTGATATTCATCGTTATTGATTTTGATTTTCAAGACATTACTACATTTTTTAAAGAACTTCTTAAGTCTACGTTCTTTAGTTTCTGGTGATATGTAAAGGGCTTGCAATTTGAAAGCCATCATATTGGATAGGAAAATTGTTACACACTTAAGTGGAATCCTCTGTTTTTAAGCTGAACTAAAGCCCTGCGCCGTGGCGTAGTGGGCTAAGGCAGCATGCCGTTGTCCCTCGCAGCGACCCGGGTACGATCCCACCCATGGGGTGCGAATTTTAGGTCCCGGTGCCCACTCAGCATCCTGAGGAAAGTGAGGAGCTTACGCTAACGCTAGGTAAGCGGTCCTGGTCACGAAAACCAACATTCCAGCTGGGGGATGCCGAGATGCTGACCACATTTCCCCGTATCGGTTGGATGTTTGCCCACCTCTGCCGTGCGTAAGTGGGCGTGAGGAGTTTGGTTGGTAGACCTTAGCCCTCTTAGGGCTGTCGCGTCAGTGGTTAACTTAAAGCTCTTTACCGGTGGTGGGTTTGTAGGGCGGTTAAATACATTGACGAAATTGTGCTGAAAAAGGAGCCCGGGTCCATGGAACTTAGTTTCTCGACATTGTCTTCGCAGAGTGGGTTAATAACCCTTATCCACGATGTTAACCTTAACGATTAACCAAGATTTGAAATCGACTTGAAAACGCTGTGATCTACGCATTTGTTTGTCATGAGTTGGATATTGGATTAATGGTTTTTCATCCGCCCGCCCCGGTAGCGTAGATGGTAGCGTGTCTGCCTCATGTTCAAGAGGTCCCGAGTTCGAATCTCGGTCAGGGTGAGTTACCTGGATACGGGTTTTTCCGGGGTTTTCCCTTATCCTTCAAGACGAATATCGGGTAACTAAACTCCATGGACCCTGGACTCATTTGAGAATCATTTCTCCCCCAGGGGCCTACTTCGGTAGGTACGGATTTGGCGCACCGGGGTCCCGAGCCAAAAGTCTCCCTCGTGTGGGCTCCTCTTCGTGGTTGAGGGAAACGGTCAACAGGCCCACCCACGTGTAGGCCGTGCGTGGAGACCCGTGGAGAAGGTTTTTAGATTCTTGTCTAGTTTAGAGTTTAGGATTTAGTGAACGAAATTTTTAGTAGGTTTTGATTGATGTTTTTTATGTACGTGTATTTTAATAGGTTTTGTTACACTTGTATAGTTTTTAGAAAGTTTTATATCTGGCTTTTGCCATGACTAGTTTTTTAAAGGGCGCTGATTACCGCCGTAGTTGAGTGCCCTTATATATATTATCAGCAGCATCATTTCACCCAATTCATCCGCCGTCCGATATGACTTAACGTTGTAGGACGTAAATTACACACAAAGAAAAACCCTTTTATAATCAACAAATCCGCAGTAGGATGTCTCATTGTATTGTATGGATATATAACTATGTATATGAGAAATTTCTAAAGAGTTCATATATAGTTTTGTCATCCTGTTACGAAAATTGAAGGTTCAGTTTCCTGGATTGAGAATCGAATGCCATGGTATTGCCAAAAAGCATTTAAATATAAGTGTGATTGGCACGAGTTTTAGAACTGCTGTGAAAAAGCCGGTAGGGAGAACAGTGTGATCGTTGTATGCAATATTTTTAAAGAGACAATCACTTGAGTGACACGAAATGTGCAGCATCGCTGTGGGAAGGATTAATGGTTCCTCTCCCTCAAATCAGCGCCTATTATGCACGCCACCTGCATCACAAGAATACACGCTACTTCATCAAATGGAAACTGGGGGGAGGGGTGGATTTTAGGGATTTGTTGTTGGTATTTAGCTAGTAGCAAGAATGTTGGTGCGATTGTGGCTTTCCTTTTGAAGTACAACCATGGACAGATTAAAAAACTCTACCGTGAAACCCTGTACCCGAGGGGAAAAGCCTCATTCAAGTCACCCCTACAAGACAAAGAGAAGCCCTTCCAGGGAGCAGAGAGAGGGAAAAAAATGTAAAGCGGAAAAAAGACGTGGCCTTTTCACCGCGTATCGATGCACAGGCTCAGTGCTACATTGTAGCATAGCGAAGACGACGGCGTTGGAAACAGAAAAATCTTGAACTAAACAAAAGAAGTCAGAGCTGGATCCCGAAGGGTACTTAATCTAGGCCAAGTGTAAGCAGATACGTGTCCGAAGGATTTTGCTTTGCTAGCAAACAGCATTATATCAAACTCAGCTCTCAAAGACAACTCCAGTACGAAATTATTCTGTTTCCTCGGTTACTCTTATTTAGAAATTGGTTTTAGTGCAGTTTTAAAACCCTAAGCTTTTTGTTTGTTCTGGTCACGGTATATTTGTTACTGTGCAGCATCACAAATCTGCTGTTGTGAACTATTCCTTTCCCACATTCCGATTTTTCACAAAAGCTATACACTATTTTTATGCTCTTATAAAGTCAGAATAACGTTTAGACTATATAATACAATAAACCGTTAAACAGCGAAGTATTGTAATACCACACCATTTTTTGTAATTATAAATGCATATTTTCATCCTTGAAACAGGTAGTTGAAACATTGAAATTGCCAGTCACACATGGTGGTGGGTATCTGAAAGGTGTTTATTAAAATGCATATTAGTAGATTAGTTAAGATTACATGTAGACGAGAGGAGGGTATTATGGAATAGTCGGGAAATATGGGATACCAAGATTTCGGCTCTTTGTTGGTGCTGTCACCTAGGAGTGCCATGAAGTTGTCAAGGAAGATTCCCACGATGCACTGCAGTGAGATTTGACAGCTTCTTGTCGTTTCATTCGCTACAGAATAGTGTTTTGGTGGCAAATCTTCAAGCATTTTTACCCACCAGTTAGCATGTGACTTGAACATTGATGTTACGCGTAAGATATTGTCACCCGAACGTCGGAACTCCCGGTAGAACCGGCCGGCAGTAGGACCAGACGGGAAGCATTTAGCCCACGCCTACCCATTTGTCTCGTGTCACTAACTGAAGGGATGATTAGGAGAGCGGCACGAGCCTGTACCGTCTCTTTCCCTTCCCACCAGACGTCTGGGAACATCGGGATAATTGTGCGCGCCGCGAACCTTCCAGAAACGGCGATCTTCCCTATATAAGGCCTGCAGTTGGCCAGTCAGTTCTTGGTGAGCAGCCGTGAGGAGCGCCGTGCGAGTGAACGGACCGGAAGACTGTGTACGTGCATCGGAGGAGTTGTGCGTAATTGCGAGTGCAGAGTGGACCTGTGACAGACGAACTGGTGAATGGTAATTGTGTGCGCTACGTAATCCTGTGTAATCGGCAAGTGTTCCAACTGTAATTCGGTGGAAATAAAGGACATTTTGAGTTTGTGCAATTGAACTTTTAATTTCACGAACCCACAAAGTAACAATATACTAAAATAATTGTAATTGTATTGTGGTTGTTTTTTAGCTGGCAAAGTTTTGTCCATTATTTTAAAGGCGCATTGTCTAAGATGACGTGTCGGGTATTATGGAATACAGGTATTTTCTAATCCTGTAAAGGGATAATGGTTCATATGGTCGTGCAAAATAAACTGAATTAAAATAATGAAATAATTAGGTTTGAGTTTAATATTAGTGGCTAAACAATTATTAGTTATATAAGTAGAAATAGTGTAATTTAAATCCAAAATATATTTAAAAAATTAAATGCATTGAAATGCAAACAAAATATTCCTTTTTGTATTTTAGTCTTGTCTGATTTAGGCCTATGAACATTTGTTTACAGATGTTTGTCTATTTTAAATCAATCATATGATATGCCTTATGAAATTTTAATTTGTCAATGTTTTAAACCACCTGTTCCACAATAAACGACTATTTCATATTAACCTCTATCTGTAACATTTTCCTAAATACATTGTTTTTATAACAACAAAATGCTAATGATTTGGCGATTTTTATTTAAAAATCAGTTAGTTTTAGAAATGTGAGTGGTATTCTATGATATCCTCCTTTCATCTTTAGACATTTCTCGTCTGAAAGCTGATTAATTTAAGGTTTGAACCTAGCTTGTTTAACCACATCAGTTTGTAAGCTTGATATAACGTTAATTAAAAATGAGCCTTAAACTTGAATAGCTTTGTTGTATTTTGAAGCACATTTTGAAGATATCTGAAAGCGATTTTAAGTAGGATATTATATTAGATCTGAAGCAAAAGTATGGGTGGTGGTGCATAAGGTATGTCATCTGTAAAAGTGATTGAAGCATCTTATTTTTTTTATTAAAAAGGAAAGAGGAAATCATTGTGTATGAATTTGCTTAAAGCGTATAACTTTAATTCTTAAAACGTTTATATTTGCAGGATTTGTTTAAGTTACTTTTGAAATCGTACAGTTTGGGGGTTCTAAATAAATTGTCCAGAATAGACACCTGCTATTTCAGCTTCATATAATCATTAGTTGAGTCGTTTCCTGTCTAGCTCAAAGCTAAGATACAGATTCCACCGCAGTCGGTTGGACTTCTTCCATCAGATGGCAGCTAATTTATGGCAATCGGTTGATACTCAAGAGGTTTTTTGTTAGCAGCTATTTTTATAGCGACCGAATAGTGTCACACACTAATCAAAAGCTTAACTGTTTCAGCTACGAGTTTTACGACATTAACAAGGAAGTCACAACACCAAGTTTTTCTTCCTCAGGTCCCTTGCCATTACGAATATCGAATATCAAATCCTGTCTACTATCTAAGACCTGAAGCTTTCCTGGCGACAGATACGCTCACTTTCTTCTCGGGCAGCCAGCCAGGTGAAACGATGATTAGATATCAACGTTTCGGGAGTGTACATCTCTCCCATCATTAGGATACTCATAAAATCTCAAATTAAATACTGGATATAACACAAATATAAAACACTATCAAAATTCGCATTACTGAACAAACGACCGCTTTCAGTAAATGAAATGCCAGGTCAGGAGATGGCGTGAGTATAGAAAATTGTGTCAAAGAAACGTAACTACTTAACTTGATTATCAAGCTGTATTGATCTTTGTTTCTTAATTCGACGGATTTCCATTTTAAGGCCGGTTTCCAAGAGGAGCTGAACTGAAATCCAGCATCACGATTAAGCGTGCTCCTTTCAGAGGAAATCGCCAAAGTGTCCTTAATTCTCCTCTCCCAGTAACTGTTGCATTTTGCCAAGATGGTCGTCTCTCGAAAATTGGCTCTAGGGCCGTTATCAAAACAATGCTCTGCCAGCCCAGACTTCTCAGGTTGCATTAAACGAATGCTCCGTTCATGTTCGATTATTCTAGTAGCGATGGTCCTTCCGGTTTGTCCTATATACGGTGTCCCACATTCACAGGGAATGCGGTACACTCCCGGAACTTGGAAGTCCAGTTTGTCTTTCACTGGTCTCAACAGATGTTAAATCTTCGGAGGTGGCTTGTAGATTGTCCTGATGTATTTGGCGAGAATTCTGCTGATTCTGCCGGATAGATTGCCGGTAAACGGGATGCAGGCTGTAGCGGTAGGCTTAACTGACGCTTGCTGTATTACAGGTTTCCCTTTCCTAGCTTTGGTGATCGAGGCTTCAGCGTCATATTCGGAGTAGCCGTTTTGACGGAAAGTGAGACTCGGGTGCTGTAATTCTTGTTTTAAGTGGCTGGGATCAGACATAGACAAAGCTCTGTAGGCCAGTGTATTGAGAACTCCCAGTCTACTATCTATATACTATATTCTGTCTATCTGTCTGACAGGTTTTTGCTCGAGAAAAACTCTTATCTCTTGAACCTGTCACTGTGTTTTTAAATTAGTTCTGAGCGTTTTAAATAGTATATAGGTAGTTTACGACCTAACACTTCCATTTGTAGATAGTAAGAAAACCTTACATGCCTAAGTAATGTTTGCTAGGAAGAGGAAAACAAACTTGAGAAAAAAGATTTGATGTGTTTCACTGACATGACTTTGTCCACTCCTGTACAAACTATGCTAAAACGCTTATTCCTCATCTACTTCATGTTAGTTTAATAATTTGCAGAAATTGTCGTGCTACTTGTAGCTGCAAGTGGAATAAGGAAATACGGTAGGCTTAAAGCGGTACTCGAATCTTTTAAAAACTGTTTACTAGTTGACTTTTTAGTGTATTTGATATTTGCAGCATGAAGTTCACAAGATATGTCTATTCAGAACTTCATCTATTGGCGAGCCCTAAAGTGTAATGGCTTTAAAATTCCGTTTTCTTTGCATGGCCAAGAGGTAAAAATGCTAATAACTTCTCATTTGAGAAAAGTAAGATTATCAAAAAGTAAAACATACAAGAAGGAATATCGTGAAAGTGGTTCAGTCCACAAAAAGTGTATTTAAAAATTGTGTTTCTAACGAAATCTTTTTTTCGTTTATCGATTTCGGTTTACCAATTATGAAGACTTCTGAGGACATCTCAGAAAATTGAAGTTATACTTGTCATTTGTCACGAAAATATCTGAAAGATAAGTTGTTTTAAGGAAACTTTAATGTAAAGGGGTAGTCGGGCGGAGAAATTTTATTGAAAATGTATGTAGAAGATGCAGAACGTAAAATACCAAGTTTGATATTCAAGAAACTTCTCGTTTTCGTTACCTCGTCTCTCTCAGCCTCTAAACTCAGATCTTTTCCTAAAAAGGTTTTTCTTTTCATTAATAAAGTGCCAAACCATGCACTTCTAGTGGAATCTACGAGTATATCGAATGTTGAGTGGTATATGCAGAACTTCCCTACTTACTATAATAAAAAATTCATTAAAAAAACTTGGCGGGATTTGAATGCAAGCCTCACAGATACTCAGAACCGTAATCTCGCTTGATACGGGCCTTCAAGCATGTTCCATGAATGTTAAAGGTAAAGATCACGGCCATTCCAACAAAATAGCAAATGTATGCACTATGATTATGTTCTATGGTTGAATAGTTGAACTTAATAAATAAATTGGTGAAAAGTCAGAAGTTTTAAGTTTCTAAACCTGAAGCTTTTCACGTGTTATCACAGAAATACGAAAGTCCCAGTTCAGCAGTGCCAGTTCAGTTCAGCCGAGAAACGCAAGCCCGTCATGTTAATGGGATTTGTAATGGAAGTAGCATTTTCGGCATAACCCAGTATATATTTTCTGTCTAAGACGAAACGAAGCCTACATCGGCCCCGAAATCGTTTCAACTGCATATATTGCTTGAGCGGCAGAATTACCCCTCGCTCTTGTAGTCCATTTTCTCTTCAGTATGAGATAGAACTTCCGTGTTCTTGGCAACGGAATAAAAGCGCACGTGCTTTATCTTATTCACTGGGGTTGTTCCGTATGCTCTGTTGACTTGCAAGTGCAAGTTAAGTGAGCGTATTTGGAGGTTGGTGAGAGAAACCATTTGGAAGGACCATAAAATGTACTGCACCTTGCCAAAGTACGTGCATAGATAATAAAATTATGAAAGGTTTCTAGACTTATGAAATGGAAACTAGCGTTATAGTCTTTCACAGACCAATGTAGTTTTTGATCAAGAGTTTTCAAAACAAATGCTGAATACTGAGTCGTAAATGACTCAAAATATACATATGTGCTAGTAGACAGACCACTTCTAATATAATGGGAAATATTCGAATTACACGATTTACAGAAGGGTAATTGTGTAACTTATAGTTTTGAATGTCAACAGTATGATTTTGAGTGTTTTTCACCATCCAACTGAATTCTGGTGTAAGTATACGCATAACTGAGAAAAATATAGCATCAGTTGAGAGTACAAGTATCGGCAATTCCTGAGATAATTAACTTGTTCCTTAACTTTTCCAGACGCTTTATTAGCGAGGATGTGCCTTTCCTGTAGGGTGCCCTCATTAAGGAAGAACTAATACACTCAGCAACTTCTCATCAAGACACCACCTACAGTTAATAGTCTTGTGTGATCAGGGCATGCTGCTTGTTATGGGTTTCACAAAGCTCACAATAGTTTTCTCTACAGAGACCTTAAAATTGCATGAAACAAACCTAAACATCCCGAAAACCTAGTCGTCTTAATAAATTGTAAAGCTATGTGCTTTGAACAATTAAAAATTTATTTTCATAAGTGCAACTTTTGTTAGCCAATTTCATCAGTGTTTACTAGAAAACTCAAATGGAACACGCAGCTTAGGATTTTAATGGTGTCATTTTAGATAAAAGGATGTTACATCGCTAGCATGGCGCCGTTAAGCACCCTGTCGGAAATTTGCGATAGCGTCGCAGTATCTGATCTCACTTGTTGCGTAGCTCCGTTAACAGCTTGTGACTAGGTTGTTCGTGAATGGTTTCCCGAAAGATTTAACTTTTAAGCACTTGAAGGATCGATGTAGCGTAATCGTGAAGGTTGCATGTTTGTGTCCGTTGTACGTTCGATGCTATAACATCGCTCACTTCCTCTGTAGAAGGATCACACTATTGCATACTTTGTGGTTAAAATTTGCCTCATTCGTTACTGACAATAGTGCCACGAAAGCTGGCATAATTTATGTTAGACTACTACAATCCTTATGTAAACATCTTAGAGGGAAAAGAGATACTGCGATAGTGTGACATAACGTTCGCTGTTAATTTGGGTCAAGGAAGGCATGCAAATAAAACACCCATTTCCTTCCGTGAACCAATAACCCTAATGGTTATCTCGTCTCTTCTTCCAGAGGTATACATCAGGATCATACCCCTATTCAGGGTATTACTCGACAGAGCGTTGAGGCGTATCGACCTTCAAGTGACCAGCACTGCCATCGTTCCTTATTAGGTCTTATCTGGCCGATTAGAGGAGTGGAATACTAGTAAGTTGATGTACAGTAAGTTACGAAACACAAATAGAGCGATTGGAAGCTGTGTGTGTCTATATGTTTTCTCGCGCCTGCCGATGTATGACACGTTGCTGTCCAGAAGACATGATTACATCTGAACAGACTATACATACACTAGACTCGTCGTGTAACGTCTGTTTAGGTAACGCGTGTGCACGTCGGCCGCTGCTTTTGACGAACTCTTATAATCGTTTTACAACACAGACCCTCCTTCTTCCAGTCCTTTCTGCAAGTTTGCCACCTTTCTCGATACGTCATGGGTATTGTACGAAGTTTCGTCTAAATAAATTATCGTATGTCCATTACTGCAAAACTTCCTTAGTTTTGACGACACACACACACACACACACACACACACACACACACACACACACACACACACACACACACACACACACACACACACACACACACACACACACACACTTTAGGAGACCGCGCAAAGTGCAGTGCCCATAAGGAAAATCATAAATTTCTTGCAAATGTGCAACCAATTCGTCTAAGGTGGGCGCTCTCCCTTTTGCATAGAATCTATAAATTTCTCGACGAATTAAATCGCATGTGAAATTATCTACTTTAGAGAAACGTTTCCTTTTGTTTTCACACTTGATCGGCGTCTTTGGTATTCCTTGCGTCACAATATTTCTTACTGTATTTCTGTGAATACCCAGAATTTATCATGAGGTTCATTGCACGACCCCTTACCAAGATTATATTATATTACATATTTATATGTGTTCAAAACAAGCGCTTGAATTTACTTAGAAAGAGTTCCCGTTATAACTTTGTTTTTTGAGACTTTTCCAGTAATATAACTCGGCCCAGTTATTCACACTATTGTCTTCACTTTGATTATTTTCACGTGACTGAAAGTTATCTACTACTTCATTTGCATTTACCACTGCATTTCCCTCCCACGGTCTCCACATCGTGACACACAACGAATTTCTGCACGTAATGAAACAGATCAACTGGAAGTTGGAACTTTGGCAACTGAGACTCCATGTGGAGTAGACATGCGGCTGTCATTTCGTGAAAATCAGAGTCGTTATTGGTCCTCAACGACAGTGTTCCATTTCTGAAGTGTGGAGGTAGATTTATGACGGTCATTAGTGGGCGGGAGGGTCAGGTTTCTTTGTCTCCGAACTGCACACGCGTTAACTAATCAGACTATATGCGATAAGCTGAGCTAAGCATCTCTGTGTTGCGAATTTTTGTCGATACGCTTTCTCGCTTTGCCATGTATGTAGTAGATTGTGGCATTCTAACTTGGCTGACTACAAAGGTGCTCTCGACGTGTTTACTTGTCAGCCAATCGATTTCGACAGTATGGCATCCTTTGTTTTTATTTTGTTTTTTTACTTCTCTCCCTGTTCCAACCGGGACTTCATTTCTTCTGAAATGTTGTTCATAACGAAATGATTGTTTACATTTTGGTAACGTGCTTTGATTCGTGGTATTTGAAATTTCAGTAGAATTAGTGAGATGTACATAGGTTATAGGGTATTTAAACACATTGTAGTGTAACTTGCCCGTCCAAGAAATTTCGGTTACATTTGTATTCCTAGAGCCCCCTCCTTTTACGCTTAACATGCTGCTGGCTCTTTGGTTTTGTCATGTGTGGTCTGTATTTAGTGATTCACTGGCCAAAGGCTTTGTCGCTACACCTGCTATAAGGAGACCTGTTAGTCATTTGGGCAAAATACCACTTTAACCTTAAAATATGGAGTTACCATTTCAAGATAACGTTCCACAGAGAAAATAATTTGTACCAATAATATTCTTTCTAGGCTAAATCTATTTTACTAGTAAGGCTAAGAAAATAAGGGCTTCCCGGAGGAAGTGTTTGGGGACACACCCATTTGGCGAGTCATGTTGCTCGGTGTAAAGTTGCAGCGATAACATACCGTGACGTACTTCCGGACTCGGGGACGATGCTACAACAGAATCCAGAGTGCACCGTTCCTTCCGAGCGACGATGGCAATTGTTGAACATATGTTTCCGTTTGCACTATTGTAATGGATGTGGGTCGAATGACCGATCAATAGCGGATATTTGCATATAAAGCGGGGACATGATAACATCGGAATGGTGTTTTTGTTTGCTGCAGTTGAGCGATTCATAATAATCCGTTTGAATTTGACATGGGTTTCAGTGAAGTAAATAAAATGCAAAGCACCATGCGTACCGTTCAAACAGGGATTTAAATATTGTTCCGGTACAGAGCCTCCCTGTAGTCTGAGAGGATCTGAGTTTGATTCTCGGCTAATAAGCTTTTGGATTTAGCTAGAGTGACCAGTGCTTTACGTGTGGGTTATCGGTCATTTAATAACGCAGTCGCCCTTAATAGTATTGCCACTGGACATAATATGTCCATCAGTTATTTTGGCATCAGCACAACTACACCACCAATACATAGGTGCCACAACGTTAATACTATTAAAAAGAAACAGTTAAGAACCGTTGAATAAGACAATTTTGCTTGAGTTGTGGACGTTGATTATGTGAATCAACTTTCTTTCCATTACTATACTCTCATCTTTGCAATTTTAATATTTTAGATTTAGCATGTATACATCAGTGGTATTTAGCACAAAGTCTTAAATGTATTTTTTTTTTTTTTTTTTTGAAGCCATGACACATAGAAAGCAGAACCAGCAAGCGATTTGCTTAGGCTGACTTCAAATGTAGAATTGCGAACAATTTAAAATATCCAATTTATCTCGTTATTAGATTTCGTGATGTTTTCGTAAAAATGCTTTGTGACTTCGCAGAGAGTATTCTCTTCATACACACGTTATTAAACGGCCCTGAAGGAAAAGATTTGTTGGCGTTTAAAAAGTTGATGTACAGGCGATAAATTTACCACACTGTCTCGAGCGCCATGATTCACCAAGTTATTGTAGAGGATGAATAGCCGTTTATACAGCATCTTGTAATATATTGTTATTTTAAATGTGCATGTCAGCACTGTGAATCAAGTATGTATTCGATTTATAAAGTTACTCGTAAGGGGACTAATTCAATAATCCTGCATCTCCTTTCTCGTATTAAAATAATTATAGATTCAATTTTTATATACTCATTAACGTTTGCATGACATTTGGACATCCATAAAGATGCAATAGCTTTATATGTAACAGTAAGCAGCAGTGAGTTTCTTTAAGTTGTGTTGGCAACGAAGAACTATGTGGAGTGCTCAGGCAAGGGAGGAAAATGTATTCTAAAGAGAATAATCTTGACAGCGCCCCTGTTTTAAGCATGCCCTCATCACGTTAAGGGCAGCAGAAAACTCAAGGGGTTGTCTTTGTGTACCAAAATGTGTGCTGGAGCTGAAATGGTTCTGTATTGGAAAAAACGAAGAACTAACTTAAGTTAGAAACCATTGGCAGAACAGCTTTTCCTGGCCACATTTGTAATTTAGTAAAGTAAATTAGAAGCCTGCATATATCACTGCAGAGAAATTTGTTGGTCGTAAAGCATTTCCTTTATTTTTTTTAAAAAAAGTTTAATATTAAGGAAACAACGATGTTTGCAGCATCACACCAGTGCCACCGGTTTGCCGAAATTTTGTCAACATTTTTATAATATTGTCGCGAACACGCTGTCTACGATAGCGCGGCTTGTGTACACAAAGAGCCGGCAAATAAAGATAGCGGAGATAAAAAGACTTGCCGACACAGATAAGTGAGGTAAATGAAAATTTCTAGTGACTTCTTAAATGATAGTGATTATTCGGTTTCTGTTTTAGAAAAATCTAGAAATGATCAATGGAAGTATATATAAGAGATTGTGACGTGCCAGAGGAGTTGCAAACAGCAGAGTCGTAGAGTCATAAACAGAGAGACGTAACAGGAGTGTTGTAAACAAATGTAATCAGAACGCTGTTTGCGTGGTCATCGACCTTGGTAGATTTAGTTGTGAATGTGACGTAATGTTACGTGAGAATTGAACAGTGTATTTCTACGAAAATAAAGAACATTTGGAATATCTGGAACTCGGACTTTTAATTCTACGAACCCACAAAGTCATAATATGCCGGTAAATCTACTGACACATGATTTTCAGTTTTAAATGAACCTGCAGTATAGATCGGATTTGAATCCGCGATTTTGAGATCAGTATGTCAGCGACTTAGGACATTTGAAACTATATTTTCGATTAGAAAAGTTGCGTGATTAATTGCCTGTCTGATGAAGCAATACTTTTTATAATTAATTGCCTAAGGACTCGGAAGCAGCCCCCCAGGGGCCTACTTCGGTAGGTACGGGTTTGGCGCACCCGGGGTCCCGAGCCAACAGTCTCCCTCGTGTGGGCTCCTCTTCGTGGTTGAGGGAGACGGTCAACAGGCCCACCCACGTGTAGGCCGTGCGTGGAGACCCGTGGAGAAGGTATTTAGATTCTTGTCTAGTTTAGAGTTTAGGATTTAGTGAACGAAATTTTTAGTAGGCTTTGATTGATGTTTTTTATGTACGTGTATTTTAATAGGTTTTGTTACACTTGTATAGTTTTTAGAAAGTTTTATATCTGGCTTTTGCCATGACTAGTTTTTTAAAGGGCGCTGATGACCGCCGTAATTGAATATATATAATATATATATATATATATATATATATATATATATATATATATATATATATATATATATATATATATATATATCATTATCATAAAACTCGGAAGCAGCAACGTGTTAATTAAAACAGAATTTTTTGTTTTGTATTTAACATTGCAGTATTTTACTAACAGAGAAATTGATGCATTTCTAGCGTAGTTGTATAAAGTAGACGGGAAAACAAACAGCAACTTTGTGAAATCTGGCATACCGTAATACTCTTATGCATAGGTATTAGTGTAACGTCTGAGGGCTGGGAACGAACACCAGGAATTAGTAATTTGTAATTTATTTCTCATCTTCTCTTTTACAACATCAAATGGAAATACAAAATCAAGATTACAATTATAAAATCCATACTTCAAAATGCCATATATTCCTAAATCCTGGAAATCCTATCATGTTGCCCACCATTGACTAATAATTCGGTCCCCATACACCTAACCCTAGGTTTTTGTGTAATGGAGGCCCTCTACTCCTTTTTACAGATTTTGCCATTTCACCTATCCCACTATCCTATATTTTTCTTTTAATTGTTCTTAGCCATCTCTCTTTAACTTTCCCTAAATAATTCCCTATATTTCTCCTGTTCTTTTCCCCTTTTACTGACAATTTTTTTTCTAATTACTACTTCACCCCCCAAATTGTCCCATTTACGTAGCCAAGCCTGCTCTCTCCATTTCTTTGTAGGAAGTAGTAAGGGAACAATTGGAAAATTGTTGAAATTAGAGTGCATACTGAATCAGATAGCAACGCTGACGCCCTCAGCTTAGGATATTTTAGCTAATCGAAATGAAGTAGTGAGCTGCAGACTACCATTGCGCCCCGACATGGAACTTCTCCACGTCGCCGTTCGTGGTTAAGAATATGTTTATAATTTGTGAACAAGAAGCAACTTCGCCACTAGTCAAGTATGTAATAAGCTGAGGTACTTAACAGAGCTGGGAGAAGGCCTTCAGAATAAAATAAAAGCCCTTATATATTACATTTGTATATGTGGTTCGTTCTCAGTCCTAGCACGCTACACTAAGCTATGTAGGTTCCTAGTTGTAATTAAGTTTTTGGTCCGCTCTTAGCTTAAGAACTGCTGTAGTGTTGTGCTCAATTTGAATTGTGTGATACAACTGTAGGAAGTGCTTTTCATCGGATATGAAAAACTATCGAATCTTTCACGTAGAAAGTTGAATAGTTTTTATATCAATAGGCACAAAACCGTGTCCTGAAGAGACAGGAAAGAACTAAATAAGACATCCTACTTTCTTGAAAAGTAGGTTGTTGCTTCAGAAACCGACTGCATTAGTGATGTAGGTCTGTGAATCCAACCAACAAATGCTTGATTGCGGATACAGGTTGGGAAACGCACCACCCAGTCCATCAATTCAAGCTACTCAAGCCGAGGGGAATTCTGGTGACAGGGGCATGATGGATAGCAGTCGAGCATCAACAACTCGGAATTCTGATGTATTGGTGCGTGTATCAGAATCTATCGCTGAGTTACGCTCTGTTTGTGGTCTAAATTGGGCGCGGTCAGTGATTTGGCAAAACACTGAACACGACTAATGGCAATTTGCCATAGCCTCTTCGAAAATTAACATTTCTGAACGTCCAACTGTCACTAGTTATGCCAGGTTTTCTTATTAATTCGCTTGTGTATCTAGTGTATAAAGTGGATGCTTAAGTTTTGAACTTAAAGATGTCTTAAAGGTCCTATGTAATGCAGGAAGAGAAGCATTTTTTTAAAATTATATTTAAGTGTTATTTTTGAGAATTAGGGTCGTGTATGGAAATCCACAAGCAAGGTGAAGGATTGTATTGCACACGCGGAAATTTCTTACACACCTAGAACAGCTTTTTCATACTTCAGTGACATTAGGCAGCATTTTGTTACCTAGAAGATGGCTTGGACATTTCTTAGATGATAGTGAACAAGCTTCACATCTTGGAAGTTCAATCCAGAAGATTGTCGATTGCCAGTGTCTTAAGTTAACACAGTACAATCTCCTTTATTCCACCTGTTAGATGTATAATGCGCGTGTATATACAGGTGATACAGCTTTCAACAAAAGCAAATCACTGTGCGATTACGCTCTCAGAGCTCAATCGATTTGCAAGGTTTTGAAGGGGTTCTAAGCAACTTGGGGAGTTACACAGCGAGTTTGTCGATAGTTGGAAAGTAACTTCCGCCTTTCAGGAAGTGAATAGAATGTCATGCGATTGATTATCGAGGCTTGTCTTTGTGAATGCGATGAATGCACTGCCATGGATAGAGTGCACTCGAGAAAACAGGAAGGTCGACGACCCGCAAGCGAGGGTGGTTCCCGTTCACGCGACAGACGCCATGGAGACTTGCCTTGGTCAAGTACAGTCAAAGCTAGCCGGATACGTACGTTCCCAGCTATCGATTGGTGCCTCCCGTAAGAAAACTGGAAAACCCACTCAGGCTCTTTCTGCTCGTGCAAGAGATCACTTTTTTCTTTTAAACTAAAGGCAGTTCATATATTACTAATATATTATTTTGTATTGTTAGCAGTAAACCATATATCTGAGCAATGTGATCGTCATGCATTAGCGTGTATCTTGATCTTGTTCCGTCTAGTAAATGAACTGGAGTGTTCTTAACTCACTTCCTCATCATACACATTACATAAATTTCAGTCACGCAGTAAACTTATATGAATATGTGGAAACTAATTTAACCTTAACCCTTACTTCTAAAGATCTGGTGGGTACTGTAAATTAGGCGATACTTCAGTTCAATACATACCTCATTTGATTGCATTGTCTGGCAGGAACTTGAACATCACAAGCACCGAGTATTTTATCGTGTGTTGAAACACAGTCCTCTCTAATTTTCATTCAGTGACGGAAATTCAGCCCTCACTACAGCCCTTCCTCTAGTTGAATAGGTCTGTAGGTCAGCGAGGGGAACCTTTTCCAGTTTAACGTGGAATGTTGATTAAAGATTGCTTTATTACTTTTAAATGTTTGATTTATCAGGAAATGAATGATCGTCAGGAACCTCTTAGAACTACCAAGGTGCCATATTTTTTTAAAGAATATGATGAGTATTATTTAGTTTATGTATTATTAGATCGCATGTAAAATACATAGAATAAGTTATAGTTATGAAATGAAATGCGCAGTGTTTAACGCCCGCGTTTACTACATACGGCACCGCAGGCGGTGACACTGATGGTACATGAGATGAATATGGAGCATCGGTGGAATGAGATGGCGGGGGAAACCGGAGGTCCCGGAGAAAATCCGCCCCAGCGCCGTGTTGTCCACCACAAATCTCACTTTGCCGTCGCCTGGGATCGAACCCGGGCCGCCTTGGTTAGAGCCAAGCGGTCTAACCACTGAGCCACGGCGCGGCCTAAGTTCTTGTTAGAGCCTCTATTCTGAATTAAAGTGTTCCATTCTTGGAAACAAAATTAATTAATTTATTTAGTTCCTAGTGTGTGATTGAAGATATGCAAATAGTTTCTGGAGGTAAGAGTTGGAATTTTCTGTGCGTATTTTGGCCGTGTAAGATGCAATCTCTACTAAGAAGCTTAGAGCTAAAGCCAAAGACTACACAACGAAATACTGAATGTTTACATTTTTGCAATGTGCTTTCCTTTAGAAGTGTACAAGTACCATTTGTGCCTCAAAAATGTGTGATTTTGTTTTGCTTTTATATAAGCTGCATCTTGTCTGTAAATTATTTTTGTTTTCGTATAGGAAATAAAATCTTATTGAAGCTTCCGTTTATAGGTCAAACGAATGTTGTGATTTCCTTTAAATATTATTCAAAATGTTGGTTTTGTTTTAGAGAGTTAGTGATGTACCAATACTTTCTGCGCTCACTGTATGTTATGTTCCGATTGATGTGTGGACAACATACGCAAGCCGTTAAGAAGTGCATTTCACAATTCTAATCTCAATGCATCAAGCTCTGTCCTTTGATATTTAAAACGATGACGTGTTTATACATGTAGGTTAATATACGATCATGTGCTATTTCGAACTATGTATCAAACGTGGCTGAAATACCAGCATGAGTAATAAGCACCTTCGCAGTTTCAAACCAGTTACTCAGATTTGATCTGATCCCACTTGCTGTAATGTTTGGTATAAAAGAGGGACTGAAATTCTAGGTTTCGCCAGCAAACGTTTGGTGCACACATTTAAGGTATCGATTTTAAAATTCTTGAGTACCACTTCCGAGCCATTCTCTTATTCACTCATGCGCAAATTTCTGTCTACTTCAAGTTATCCAAAATACACATGTGCATTGTTTTAGTACATATTTCCTATCAGATACAACAGGATTATCAAAATAATAGACTAGGCTTTAAGCGATTGTCATATCTTTTAAAAATTAAGTCTTCCCATATGAGATGCATAAGTAGACTACCAAAATAGTATATATGCACTTTTATAAAACTACTCCTGAAGTGTGTATTAAATTTAAATGCCGATTATTTAAGCACTTGTGTACGTCAGGTGTTTAAAATGCGGTTGACAAAGCATATATCAGAAATGTTTAACCTCGAAAAGTATTTTTAGATAAATTGTTATTCATGCGTTTGTGTGCAGTAAGATCTGTATCCCTTACAGTGATGTAAAAGTCATAAAAAAGAGGACTTAAGAGGCCGCTCCAAGAAAATTGAAGAGATAAATATTTTAATTTGTCATGAAAATATCTTAAATTTAATGTATTTTAATTAAAAACGTCAGTGTTATTTTTGTGAAAATGAAAATTGATTGACAATCCTCTATTATTTGTGCTGAAGAGATTTTCTGAATATTTTCGCACCTTTGGAGTACCACATTTGGTTTTAAACCAACTTTTTATTTTTGAATTGCACGTTCACGACACTTCTAAAAATCCTTTGTTGGATTCAGCGGGTTTCAAAACCTATCTCAAAACCAAGTAAACGTAGCCAGCCTCGGTAGCGTGGTGGTAGCGAGTCTCCTCACGTTCAAGAGGTCCCGAGTTCGAATCTCGGTCTGGGTGAGTTACCTGGATAAGGTTTTTCCGGGGTTTTCCCTTATCCTGAAAGACGAATGTCGGGTAACTCTAAGCTCTATGGACCCTGGGCTCATTTGAGCATCATTTCACTCATTCCATTCATCGCCCGATATGACTTAATGTAAAACCCACGGCGTAACAGCCCAAAAGTGGGCCTGAGCCTACCAGCCCGACTGCCGACCTCACGCCCACTTACGCACGGCAAAGCTGGGCGATCATACAACCGATGCGGGGAGAAGATGTGGTCAGCATCTCGGTATCCCCCAGCCGGAACGTTGGTTTTCGTGACCAGGGCCGCTTACCTATCGTGAGCTCCTCGCATTCCTCAAGATGCTGAGTCCGATACCGGTCCGATACCGGTCCGATACCCGGGACCTAAAATCCGCATCCCATGCGTAGGATCGAACCCGGGCCGCTTTCCGTGGCCAAGGACCAAGGCATGCTGCCTTAGCCCGCTACGCCACGGCGCAGGACATCTCAAAACACTGAATTTGTGAGTGGGACACAGTTGCTTCCCCTAATAGTTATTTCACACGGAAGATTTTCAGAACATTAAGTGTTAGAAAGGTATGTGCATATTTGTCTGGAATAAGTTTGCCTTCTGTAATTTCAATGTAGTTCTAAGATTAATTTCTGGAACATCGGTTGCATACGTACAATTCTTTTAGGCATAAATATAAGAAATTCTGCAGCTGCATTTTATTCAAATTAAATTAACTGCTTATATTTAGCTGAGTCAATATTAAAATGTACAACTTTCAATCCGCGTTATTTTCTTTTCTCTCCAAGTTCGACGATATTTAAAATAACTTTACAGAAGATCTGTGAATATAACTTGTTCAGACAAAGAAAAAAATAGAACATAAACATGTGTTTAGATTTATATTAAAGAAATTTTAACAGTTGCAGTTGTTCTTTCAATATGATTAGTATGTGAAATAGGAATTTCTAAGTATTATCACCAGAATAACAGCGAATGAAGTTGAACTATAATGCGGTGACTTTGTAGACCACTCACTCACTCACTCACTCACTCACTCACTCACTCACTCACTCACTCACTCACTCACTCATTCACTCACTCACTCACCAAATTGACAGTGACTTATGGCCGCTGTTATTTTATTATATAATTTTTTTGTAATTTTACGTCCTCCAACGTTGTCATATTGGACGGTGAATGACATGATTTTCAAATGTGTCGAGGGTCCATGAAGCTTAGAACTACCCGACATTCGTCTTTAAGGATAAGGGAAACCCTGGAAAAAACCTTATCCAGGTAACTCACCCTGACTGAGATTCGAACTCGGGACCTCTTGAACGTGGGGCAGACACGTTACCATCTACGCTACCGAGGTGGGCCCGCTGTTATTTAAATTGTGTATTCGCATACTAGTTTGATTGTAGATAATCTGATGTAAACTGCTTAGGAATTCCTATTCTGCATATAAATAATACCGAAATTGAAAATAATATATGTGCACATATCAACATAACTGAAGATGTTAAATATTACTTAAATTTTAAGTGTGCATAAATTCACTTCATTGTCCCAGCGTGAGCATACAGCAAACTAAAACATGTAAAATGTACACTGTATTGCAGTTGTCACCTGATGGCAATTTTTAGGACGCTGCAGAAACAACTGCAACATTTGCATTTTTCTCCCCTTGCTGCTAAGACTGATGTTGGTGCTTACATCAGGGGAGGGTAGGATATGTTACCCTGTAATGTCAAAACATGCACTGAAGCACATTGAACAGGGGACAACTGAGGGGGAGAGCAGGCAGTGTACATAGTTCAATCAAAGGTGCAGCGTAGGGTGAAGACTTGCGAGAGGGGTGCTTTGCTTGTTATCCACCTGCTAAACTGCACTTAAAAGGGAGAGAGTAGATAACCTCGCCCACTACAGTTTTATGTTATGATCAGAAACAGATTTATCAAAGTCATTCTCAGAACTACGACTCACAGAATTGCATGCATAAAGTTTAGTATCAAATGACCTCTAGATAATTTCGTGTCCGCGGGAATTTGTATATCAAGCAAATCTTTCGTGCTGTCTCAGCCTATTGGAAATCCTTTAAGCGGATACAAACACGAGGTTAAAATCCTTGTATGCACATTTAAATTTGTACGGTTTACCCATAAAATATAGGTACGGGAGCGGAGGGGTTTTCGCTGCTTAGGCTGCGCGGTAACATGCGAAGCTCTTGTTAAGGAGACCTGCGCTTCAAATCTCTCCAGAACCGTCTTCCTTCCTTCTTTCCTTCCTTCATTTTTTTTAAACCTCAGATTACATAAGTAGCAAATGCGGGGCAGATGGACTAAACTTACTATTTTCCCAAAATTCCTTTCCCAAATATAATTTCTTTGCACCATTGTCTGTGGTGGCGTACATAGTGCGAACGAATACCTACTACTACGTTTTTGTAGGAAGATTGTTTTATTTTTTTATTCACGTCCTCCATCGATTAGCAATGTCATCGGATGAAACGATGTTCAAATGAGCCCAGAGTCCATAGAGCTCATCATTCAGGATAAGGGTAAACCTCAGAAAACCCCTTATCCAGAAAGTTCACCGTGGCCGGGATTCGAACTAGGAATTTCTTGAACGTGAAGCAGACGAACTACCGCCTCGCTACAGAGGTGAACGAAGATTCAGTGTTTATTAAACACTGATTACTCCATGTGGACACATCTATTTGTCATTTGTGATTCCAGCGCATGCATTGGTGATTAGCACACGCTCGCTCGCTCGTACTGGCTGGCTGTATACAGCTAGAAGGTTTTTGCTGCGTGTCCACCCATTAAGGGTTTCACCGCAGGTAGGATTTTTATTGAATGATGTAGGATGAAGGTGATGTAGGTTTTTTGATTGTGAGTTAATTTTGAGGGTACCAAAGTACCTACGGGTTGAAGGGGAGGATGCAGTACTTAGCACCCAATTTTTGTTTTTTTGTTTTAAATGTTTTGTATTTTAGTTGGGGAGAAATTTAGATGCCAAACAGCTTGGAAGAATTATGAGGAGCTCAGCTTTAGCTGCTGATAGGTTTAGCTCCTGGGTTATCTAGGGTGCCCGCATGCCATACGGGGGACCCGATGCAGTCTAGATCGGCGTCTAGTGGGGTCATAATTTCCCAATGATCTGACAAGGGCGCTTCTATGAGATGGTAAACTTGCGTATAATTTTGAAGCCCGGCGCCTAATTTCATCCTCCACGTATGGAAGACCCGATGCTTCGTGGAGCAACCTGGTAGGGAAATAACGTCCCACAGAATAGATAGACCGCAGTCCTTTATTCTGTGCACGTTGAAGCCATGCTAAACAGCTGTCTGCTGCCATTTAGCACACGTCCGAGAAGCTCTCCAATATATTTCTCTCACTCTTGAATAATCAGTGCGTTGTCTGAGAGGTTTGTATTTAGAAGGATAAAGCCAGGGTAAGCTTTTGAGCAGCATGATAATACAATTCTATGCCACAGTTTACCTATGCGTTGACCTATGCACATCAATCATGGTTCACCTCCATTGTGGCTGCAACAAAAGGCCAGGGCGTCCGGATTTAAAGTTTGATTACGCCACTCTAGTATACAGAAGTAAATGGGCACCGTCATTCAGGAATGGATGACATAATTTTAAAGCAAACCCCTACACCTAAATTGTTTATCTTATTCTATGGTTAAAGTGATGCAAGTTTCTCATTTTTGTGACATGTTTTTGAGACACGTGAGGTATGGACTAGAAATGGGAAAACCTAAGAATTGACGTTTCTGGTTTTACGTGGTATTTATGGTGCCAGAAAGAATTACAGGATGTCTCACAGAAAACAGTACTGCCATGTAAGTTTATCTTTCAACAACTATGCCTTTGCAGGACAAGGGACTGTTTAATAGGTTTCAGTTTCAGGAACTTATCACTTGTGTGTCACTTCGGAAGGTTTAGAGGTTACAAAGGCTGTGCAAAGTCTTATCCACATCTCTTTCACATTGAATCATGGACTAAAAGTTCAAATACAGGGTTTCAAGAGATAAAGGAGAAATCAAAGCAAACATTTTATGAATGTGGGTACAAAGTTTTTCTGTTAACTGCCACTTCTGTTTTGATTACTCTTCACTGTCGCGTTAAAGGCAAATCCGATACTCTTGCACGCTTTGGGTTTACGAAAGGAAATATTGGTAGGTAGATTGGCTAACCTGTCACCTCCACTCCCCCGTAGGGGAGGGGATCCGTCCCCTTCAGTTGCCGTGGTGCGGGCGCTGCGGACCCCTAGCACTCGTGGTATCTCTGACGTTACTAGAGGAACTCGGGCCGAATATTCGAGCCCCTCCCTGAATGGGAGTTGTTCAGATTGGGTTGGACTCGAGGGTCAGTGGTTCCCGATACCTGTGAGAGATCGGGTACGTCTCCAGACGGGGTTGAGTGAAGCCGCATATTCCCGCGTACTAGCCTGCATAGCTAGTAGGTGTGCTAGATCACCAGGAGGCCCTACCGAGGTTAATCGGTAGCCTTCTCCTTTGGGGTTGGCGCGCATAAGTGGCGTATCCACTTCCATCCCGTCTTGAGTCCATAGAACCAGATGGGGGGGGGGGGCTTGTTAGTCTCTAGGTCTTGCCCTATGGAAAGCCCCACGGAGGCTTTGGGACAGCTCTGTAACTCCCTGGTCATTAGAGGGGAGGTGAGTCTTCACTTTAAGTGGATTGCTCTGGTACATATCCTCGATCTTTATATGTCACCTCTACCCGTTGTTGGATCTTTGGGTACACCCGGGACGAACGAATGAGAAGAAGGAACCGCAGGAGCAGGTGACATACGCGGCAGGGACGCACCGAGTAGCCTAACAGTTGGAAGGAGCCACCCAAGCCGCCGGGGGATGGCTTATAGGTCTCCATTGGTGGGAAAGTTCGAGATGGCCTCCCGAGAAGTTCATATCACAAGGCCTCAGCATCTGCATACTGTCGATCGCCATGCAATCCGGAAATTGTAACATGAAAAGTGAGAGGAAATGGGAGAAAGGAGAAGAGAGCTATGGACCAAACAAAAATCTATGGTCAGTGGTCGAATCCAGGACCTCCCGAATGCACGTTGCTGCGGATCCATTTCCCTCAGTGAGGAAATTCAACATTTGGAATGTTCGAGGGGGAACCACTTCGATCATCCTACTTCATCCTCTAAGCTTGCTTTAGTGTCGAGAGTGTTGGACACCTGCTGTGTGATAAATGTGGCAGGACGTTGGTTGTAGAAGATGCGAAGAATACTGAAATTGCATGCATTTCCCCTTAGTGAAATCAAACGAATTCTTTGTCCACTATTGTGAATTGCTAGGACTTTTACAAAATTGAGGGATCTAGAGAGTAAATTGAATGACTCAGCACGAAAAGTCCTACAACACAAGCGCAATCATTTCATTAAAATGTACGGGGGGAAATGAAGTCCCAGATACAAAAGAACCTCTCCTGGAATACCGGCTAAGCCAGGTCGTGCCTGTATGATAGGACTTAGTTTCAGCTCCATATATTATGTCTTAATCTTCCTAACATAAACATCGCTTGCACTCTTTTGAAGTGTAATTGCTGTGAGTTTCTTCCTTCTGCCAAAAAGGTTTAGTTTCCTAGGTACCTATGTGGTCTTGTACAAATACCATGACAGTGTTTGGAAACCTAGCATTGTCATCTTTGTGTTGTAGTTTGACGGAATACACAGAGTTTAAAGCTTGAAGCAGGGCGGAAGCATTTCACTGTTCATTGGTTCAGCGAGCGAACGAGTCACGTTTGGTTGGAAAACGGTTTATTGCCATTGGCGAGATGATAGGAGCTGAGTCATCGCACCTGGTTCGTTCTAGCATCTTTATTACTGCATTTATACGGACACGTGTCCTCATTGCATATGCGGGTGCATTGTGGGGCGTTGTCGACACGTGAACATTGTTGGGAGTGGTCAGTTCCTCATGTTTTTGAAGCATTGATTTCATCATTGTGGTTTGAAGATTCAAGCTCAGCTGTAGCCTGTTTCGGAGTACTCATCTGGATATTACTTTCTTTAAAGTAGGGAAAATATTCAGTTCCGCTAAAAAATTTGTCATTCAGATATTGCCGAGTACTGACTTTTTTTAAAGAAACTTTCAGCAGTTCAGCTTCTTCTAAGAATGCGATATAATGATTTTCAAGGAACATTTTTTGAAAATTTTGAACTGGTTTTTCCTGCAGTTCGAACGCATATTGTTAAACCTCCTAAAGTTGTCAATGCATTTCAGTAAATTTTCTTCACATAGTACATATCTTAAGGAACGTTGGTGTAAATTTTCATGCTTCTAAGTTCTCAAATTCAAAATATAGACAAGAATTAATGTTAATTTTTGTAATATAGAAAATGGACCTCTTTAAGTACCATTTTCTCAAAAGTGTTACCTTTATGAAAATGTACATGTGGGTTGTATATTTCATACTTAAGAAGCGTGGGAAGAATTGTGTTTAGCATAAATAATTCATCTGTTATAATTTTTGTGTCTTATAAAGAAATCAGTTCAAAATATTGTATTATTTTGTTTCTCACAAAGCACCATACAATACTCAAAGCATTAATTTTAAAATGTTAAAGTTGTGGCAAATGTACTGTAGAGTATTTAACATAATTGTGCCAAATCTGTTGTTTTTTCTCTTATGAATTTTGGGAAAATGGTGCCTCAGAAACAGAAAATGTGGCTTATAGCAGTACTCGTGTAAAGGCTGGGCAAATGAGCAATTTAAAGGGAGCCTGAATGTTTTTTTTTTTTTCATTGCTAATATGCACTAAATACAAAGTGGATATTATGTAGCACAGAAAAGAATGGAGAATGATTTTACGTTAAAATCTCAAAACCCCACTTTGAACGTGTATTCTTCCAGGTCCCCGAAGATATTTTCATAACAAATGAAATTTATATCTTGAATTTTCTGGAATGTCTTCAGAAGTCCTCATTTTGAATGACTATTCCTTAACTCGGAAACAGTAAGAGACAATCTTACCGTACAAAACTGTAGATCTCATTAAAACTTAGATTTGTCTATTTTTTAAGGAATGAACCATGAACCATTTCTCAGAAATTTTATTTGTCGGAATTTTCCAAATAGGTTTTCTTAAAATCACTTGTCCGAGCAGAGAGCTGAATGCAAACGCATTACTAGCGATCATCTCTGCTGAATAAAGAGTAAGCATTTGTAATAATAGTCTATAAGAATAGAGGAGTTCAACACACTTTTTAGTAAGGCATATTGTTATCACGTTTTGACCGTGGGAAATTGCATAGCTTTTATAATGCACTGATGCGTCCAGGATAATGTTTTAACACTGCCATTCTCTTTGTTGCAGGGTTTGACCCAGCGTCGTCACCATGACGACGGATATTTCGTTGGTCCGGTGGGACCCGACGTTGCAGCAAGAAATTGTCGAGGACTACGAATATGATGGAGGAAACTCCTCATCTCGTCTCTTCGAACGATCCCGTATTAAAGCTTTAGCTGGTAAGTGCTAATAATTGATTCCGAGAACGATTTTTGATTTAACCTGCATTTGCGAGCTATCGTTGAAAAACCAAGCACTATCCTTAGATCTTTAAACTCTTGTGTTACAGCGTACATGTTATAAGCATTTTGTTATGCCTAGAATGGATTTCTTTTTTAATTTAGTAACGCTTTCACTACTAACACATGCGGACCCGCTGGAGTCATGAATTAGGTATTTCGTGGTCGTCGTCTGCGGACCAACATATACTCCAAAAGGTATTCCTCTAATACAAGACTTGAAGGCTGTATACAACTGGAAAATTATCAGAATGAAGTCAGCAGAGACACAGGCTTGTTTATTAATGAATGAATAATGAGAATACAAAAAATAAACACATAAAAACAGTTCATACGTAAAGACAGGGCAATTTAGGAAACATATGTATTCGTCTGTAATACCAAAAATTTCACTCGGAACATTGAATGTTACGCTTACAAGGGAACTGTCACTATGCTTACACCTGTATGCGCTTGAGAGTTTGGTGGCATCATCTGTGTTCAATTTGGTCCTTGTGCGCCAAAAATCGGATGCGGAGTGTAGCTGGAAGTAGCCGAAAATGAGTCCAGATGGTCAATGGTTTGACACGGCAAACGTAAGGGACGCCGTCCCCCACACTTGCATAGATCTGATGATGGATGTCCAGCAGCTTCTCGCAAGTGGTCATATGCGGCACTTTCCAGGCTTCAGTTTTGGGCATTGCTGTTCTCCGCTGCAGATTTTTGGTGCACAGGTTTATATACAGCAAGCATTATCTACATTATCAAATTTTCAGGTGCGTAGCGCTGTGAGTACAGTGATAGTTTCCCTTGTTAGTTCTTCGTAGGCTCTCATTTCTCTATTACCTCTGGCATTTTCCTAGGCATGGATTTCACCAGAGATTCTGTTTTGCCATTCTTCCATTAGATCATCTCTATTGGATATCTAATGGTTCCGCATACTTTTGTCGAATATATTCCACCAGTTGTCTATTGGCCATTGAGTGGTGTCTGCATCCAGCGGGGAGTGTTATACCACAGCCACAACCTTGTATCTAGAACTGTATCCTTGTGATCATTATCTTGTGTGAAAATATAAACCCAGATTATTCACACTTCTGGAGATATGTGCTTTTATTAAATATATGTAAAGTTTGTGGTCCACAATTCTCTCAATAAAACAACACCCTTCCCCACATCATTTGCTCTCGTGCAGTCTTACAAGTATTGAACCTTCTCCATGTTTAACTGCAACAGTGATATTTTTTAAGGTTGAAGCTAATTTATTAGCTATCAAGGGCTCCACTTGGGCGCTAGTTTGTAGCGAAAAAAATATTGGCGAGCAAATTGTTCCCCTTTTACGCTACTGTTTCAAACAAATAGGGTTTAGCTCAGGGTAAAGCAATGAGGTTAATCACAAGGTATGCGTGGATATGTGTGAGAAGGATGGTTTTATTGACACTGGAATGCCCGTTTCAAACGGATTTATTGACTGCTGCTTTTATCCGAATATCAAACTTGAAGTTGCCGACCAAGGGTTACCAATATCACTGTTTACAGTTACTGAAGGCGGAATGTTTATTACTCGATAAACTTTATTCGTTACTCACGTATATATGAACCGACAAATATCTTCTCTTATTTCTGGTATGCCTGGCCCAAGACAAAACAAGAAGTTGACCGCCCTAATAGGCTTCACGCCTCGGACTGTTTCAATGGCTTGCCAGCCACGAAGTGCTCTAATCGGCCTGACGCCGAAGACTGTTGTCCACAGCTGCGCGTGTGGGTGTATATGTCACTTTCACTTTTTGAAAGCCCTCTTCATTCAACCAAAGATTCCCTTTGTGACCATTTTGTCATTGTCCTTATTATTAGGGACCGAAGAATACCTCATTCGACAAGTCAAGTGCTCCCCTTTAGAAATCTGCAAAGGACACTGTTTCTTACATTTCTTTTGTTATAACAACTATTCTCCCAAACTGCTATTCGACTCAACTGCCCTTGCACGTGTTGTAATAAAGAACGAACATTCCCTTGAAAACCATCATGATTCTTTACTTATTGCAATCCTTTAATTTCGGTATCAAGGTTCACGGTTCTTTTTTCTCCACAGTATGAAGTGGCCATTAGACTGAAGCATCCCAAATTTGTGTATTTCAGTAGATAAAACCTTCAAGAATTGAAATCCATCGTGTTTATGGTTCCCTTACATATCCACCTAGCTTCCTTCTGTGAATTTTATTGATGTACGGTTTTGTACAGGCTATTAGGCCTCCATAGCCAGCTTCATTCTCCACATTTCTTACATTCTGCTGAAACGTCTTTACTATACATCGGTGAACTCCAGCAGCCGGCTTTGGAGCACATAGTTTTGGATTTTTCTCGACTTCTCTAAGTAGTTGACGTTTTTCTACGAGGACGGCCACTCTTGATTGGCTATCGTAAGTTTTGTATTGGTGAACCTGTATACAATCTCTTCACAGCACTTCGCAGGTTAAGCCGCAAAGCTGCTCACTACTGCGGCACAAGACACCCGGACGGGAAAAGACCCCGCCCGACTAGGACTACATCTGGACCTCTGGACTGTACTGGTGGGTCTGCCAGTGGTTTCTCCAGTTCCTTTTCGAAACCACCTGATGCTGATTTCTTTCTCTTGTAGTTTAGCGACATTTTCGCCCCCATATTAACTATCACCCAACAGTTTTGAAGACGAGGAATGATCAACTACAGTGGATGAGAAAAGTGTGTCAGAGAGGCACTATACCTGGGATCTTATTTACCAGAGGAATACTTGTTTAACATCAAATAGGGCAGGATCATAACGCGGATTTGTGCGCACTTAAAGCAGAATTTGGACCCAAATAGCGTTTCATTTCTAAACGAAGAAATTAACCGATGTAATGAAATAGCGTTTGTTCATTTCATAGCTATGTTTTAGGATTATGCCTATCTGTGCGTTGTGGTCAGACTAATACATTTTGGAGTCTCTGTACTTGGTTTTTTCCTGGGGACATAAGTGTGCTGTAAATATCATTTGGTGCCCTTTTTGCGGTGCGGGTGGTGGTTTGATTTGGCAGTGGATGCGATTTTGGAGATAGTCTTTACACCCAAAAGTGACCGTGTTTGTTTTATATTCATGTTACTTGTCTATGCATAAACTATTATGTCTGAACCGCATAATGGACGTCCTGTATGTTTATCTTATATTCATTGATGCCTAATAGTCACATCAGCATTCAGCCTAGTTATTATTGGAGAATTGACGATCGTGTTACCTTGTGACCGTCTCAGTAAGCTGTTGCCATTATTTACTCACTATCCGTCTTCAGTGACAATTACAGGGGCGTGGCTGTTTCAAGCCCGGCGGATGAGGATGGATTCTATCCGGCGTAAAAATCCTTAGCGTGAGTGACTTCGGAAGGCAAATAAAGGTCGTGGTCCCGTGCTGTAAGTTTACAGCAAAAAACCTGCAACATCCCCAAACAACATTTTTAGAAAAAAGATGTGCGTGCGTGTTATCGTAGAGCCGGTTCGGGTCTCCCGGTATTCACCGCGTTTTCTTTGGCAGTAGAGACACACTTAACCCGATCTTCCATTAGTAAATTTAAGCTCCGGTTGTAACCTTAAAGCTGCGTCTTAGTCTCCAGGAAATCAAAATAGCTTGTAAATGTTTCTATTTGCGATGAGTTTACTTGCAATGATTTATCTATATGCACTGCAGCCTAGAGTTGCTGCTCTTTTCTACTGTTACAATCCGCTCTTCAGGGGAGGTGTATGACAGTTTATGGCATACAAAGCGAGCAGCTTGGAATTTTATGGTATTTTGTAAATTGCACGAAACCCACTAACTTTACAAAAAGAATGGATACGATAGAAAGTGATTTCGTTGTCTCTTAAGCAAGCTTTAATATTAAAGGGATCAAACGTAGGTTGATTTTGTTACTACGCTGTTACATTTGGTATGTAATGTAAACTCGTCCTGGCTATGAATTTCTGTACCCCTTTCGTTTTGCATTCGAGTAACCGAACGACTGTACTGATGTCGATCCGAAAAACAAGTATTCGGGCACCATATCCGAAAATTTTAGCATACAAATTAATATTTGATAAGAATAACCAGCAATAAAAAAAACATTTTGCTGCAGTGCTATCAAATAAATTAAAACTGAGCAGATTTATATATGCTTTAATTTAATTGAAGTATCATTTGAACTGACATTAAAAGGAAATGTAGTGCTTCATTTTCATTGCTTAAAATATTTTTTATTTATCAGATTTTTGATCAAATTTTCCAACTTTATCTGTTTTGGCATACTTTTTATCTCAGGGATACACTATCCGTCTGTATCTTTATCTGCAGGCTCTTTGTGTACACAAGCCGCGCTTATCTCTCTGCACCGAACCTTTTGTGCGCGTCGCCGCGACAATATAATGGATGAAAGCTCATTTTTGAAATGCCACACACAAAAGGGTTGGTATTTTGTGCTGTTTTTAAGAAAATTGAAAACTATGTGAGCACAAAAACATCAAGGACTTAAAGTATTTGTCTTTATTTCCTCTCCTCAGAAAAAGAAAACATTCATCTGAAATAAAATATTTGATTCCTAATGTCTTTATTACTTCCTCTAATATATTCTTAGAGCAAGCAGAAGACTTATTTTTTCCATCGGGGGGGGGGGGGGGGGGGGGCGACGTATTTTGAAGTTCCCTGAAACAAAGCAGAAAAAGAAAGTTGGGAAAAGATATGTGATTTATCAACAGCATTGTAACTAAGAAATAAAAGGTTAAATAAACTTAAATAATAACTAACACGTTTAGCAACTTCCAAGAATGGAAAATGAGATTTTCCCAACCCCCCTCCCTCAAACTGTGCTATACGAGGGCGGTTCAATAGTACCCGTGTTGGGAATGAAGACGCTAGTTTTTTCAAACACAAGTTATTTCTCAACCAGTCCTCTTTTAGGGATATACACTTTTCTCAACGAATAAATGAAATTGAATTATGTATTATTTCATTATTAGTAGTATTAGCTGGAATGACAAAAAGTGCTCAAATTCCATTTTCAGCGTGACTTCCAGCAACGCTCCTGCCATTTTTAACCTCTCCAAAAAATAATTGTCAAGCTCTGCAAAATACCCTCTGTCTCCATGATGACCTCATTTGATCTAAATTTTGTTTCAGCAAGTCATTTCTTCATGTTTGGGAACAGGAGAACGTGGGGGTGTGGCAGCAATAATTCATAACGCAGTTCATGTAGTTTGGTGGCGACAACTCCGGCTGAATGTGCTCGGGCATTATCGGGGTAAAACAGAACTTTCTTCTTCGCCATATGGAGCCGAGTCTCAACGTCCTGCGAACTGGGCCAATAACTCACTGGTAGTCCGCTCTAGTAATTGTTTATCGTTTTTCCTTTTTTGAAAAAGTTAATGAGTATGACAGCCATCAATTTTCCGATCGATGAGACCATTTTTGTCTGTAGAGCAAATTCTCCGGAAGCAAACCATGTTTTGATTGTTGCTTGGTTTCCGGAGTATAATGAATCTATTTCTCATCGACAGTGACCACTCGTAAGGTCAGGATTTCGCTTAAACAGTTTCGAAATTGAAAGCCGCACCCGCTTGTTGCCGCGGCACCAATCGGGCCGACAGCTTTTTCATCTCCAACTTCTCGTGCTAAATAGAATTGTCATTTCTGTCGATACACCTATGGCCTCTGCCACTTAGCGAACTTTCTTTCGACTGTCAGCGAGAATCATATCATGAACTTTTTCAATGACTTCCTCGGTAACCACATCTGCCGGGCGTCTTGGGTTCTCCTTATCAAAAACGGATGTTGGACCATGTTTAAATTCATGACACAAATGCACATCTTGAATTTTCTAGAAATAGCATATGAAATCTTATTGATTCTGAGTACCTTCTGTGTAACTGGCAAACCGTGATAGTATGGGGGGAAATCTCGTTTAATCACACAATTTATGTTGAATAAAAATGCTAGTGGCATACATTATAATATATTCTTTGTTATTGGTTTCTATTTGCAAATACTTTTCTCAAGTGGTAAGCAGCAATTTTGTTTTCCATCTCGTCGTCATACAAAGAAAATGTAATTTTAAAGGCATGACATAGCAATCCATTCTTAAAAGATCTGTCACTGAAGCCTATTGTATTTTCCTAATTTCTGGTTTCTGCAGTTAAATATATACTACAATTATTTCTGCAAACATTTATCTATTTAGTAGAGTGAAGAGCAGTCTGTTGAAGAATTGGCAGACAAAAGTGAATTTAACACAAACATTTGTTTTATATGGATTACTCATGCTTAATGCTTCAATAGATTCTTACATTGACTAAGTGCACTTGAGTTTTATAAGTTGATTTGAGTGGTAGAGTTCAAAAGTATTGCAGTCTTAATTAAGAAGAGTAAATTATAGTAAAGTTTTAACTAATATATTTTTTTACTTGTTTTAAATAATTGAATCATTATTGAATGAAGTGCTTCCTACTGAACACTCCAGTATGTAAGCAGGATGTTTGTTGCCTACTGAGATTTCCGTTGCTCCTTGTTATCACTTTTACTTATCACATTTGTTGCATGAAGGCTTGAAACTGCCAGTAAGAACTGCCTTGTGACATGGAGCTAGGATATTTTCTTGTGCTACTAAGTCTAGTTAGTGGGAATCTTATGCAGTTTGTACCACTGTTCTTGGAAAAGCATATTAGTCAGAGATTAAATAAGTGATGTCATGTTAGTGCCTCAGTGTTTACATGGTGATTATGGAATCTTTAGAAGAGTATTATGATAAACTTGTACTTGAATTTAGAGGTGAGTTATGTACATTGGTTTTTCTAGATTTCTTTCATGCTTCACAAATACATAAAGTTTACAATATAGTTAACTGCTTTATATGGAATTTCTTGTTTCAGATCCTATATACTGTTAACACCCTGATATTTGTATGTAGTGGATCTTACCATTATTATTTTTTTGTTTTAATCTATAGCTATATTCCTCTTTTTTTTTCTCTCCATTCCTGTACATTAGTTTTTAGTCTCCTCTTGTATCATGAAAATCATCTTTTATCTTAGTAATTTTCATTTGCCATTTGTTTTATCCTCCCTAAATAGTAGCCAAAACTTTTCAAAAGTATTCCTTTATTTCCTATTTCTTGCTCATTTAATATTTTAATATCCTTGCATTCCATTATACAAAAATTGTTTTCATATAATGGTCACAACTCTTTGTTCAGCTTTTTCCCCTCACCCCATAGTACCTGTTCTTAACCCAGCTAATTCTTCCCTTTCAGTTTGATTGCAGATATTGACATACTTCCTCATTCTTTCTTACATTTTTCTTAATATTTCAGAATATTTTTATCCCTCAGTATAGAATTTATCTAATTTTTTTTTGTCTTCAATACTTGCTTTAAATTTAAATTATTTTTTTGTCCCTCCCCTCGCAATTGTATCCTTGCAGATTGCAATGTCCTGTTTTAGCTTTTTTATTTGAACTAACCATCTTCATTAGAGAGTGAAATGTATCAACACAGCTTTAATATTTATAACTTGTCAAGATATTTTAGTTGAAATAAAGGTACAGCATAAGTTCTTGTAATTCTGTTCGTGTTTTGAAAAACATTAAGCCAAAGGAAAGAAAGAAAGAATAAAAAGCGAAACAGAAATCTTTTTGGAATATTCAATATTTTAACCAGCAAATGAAAGTTTATGCGGTTACTTTAATGAGTTAGATAGGAAGAAGTGTTTCATTACTGCAGTTCAGGCCACATCTTGAGTAAATATTTACTGGCGGCATGTTCATTTTGTTGCTAATCTCTCTTGCAAGGCAGCATCAAAAGCTGCTCTGACATTCACTTTTTTTAAGAGTGAAGAGGGCTGTGGCAATTATGTGTCCTGAATAGATCTTTGTGACCTTTAGAAAACTCTCTCAAACCTAGATAGGTAGTGGTCTTTGAAACAGTTCTCCTTTGTTTCGGTACATGGTATTGTGATGCAAAAGTTTAACAATTAAAATGGAACTGTGATTTTATTAGTTCATATAACTTTATGCAGGTACTAAACATAATGATACTAGTTTTAAACTTATGATCTCTTCTCAGATCACTGCTGCTACTGATTAAGTCAAGGTTTTAGTCACTGCCCCTCCAAGTCTGAACAAATACAAACTAAAAAGTATATAGATTTGCATAATGTATGAACTTGGAATATTTATTGTAGTGCCACTTCTGTTTCTTTTTTATGTCTGTTACTTCCTACCATGCACAAAACAATTTTAGCTGTAATACATATTTGTCCAACGTTGTAAATTGCAAAAGTTGCTGAACATTTTTCTCAAGGTTGTGTTGTTTCACTTTGTATCTTTAAGGAGAGATGCATCTAAAAATGTTAAGAAATTGGATTTTAGAAAATTTTTAATTGATTGTATATGTGAAAAAGAAAGTTCTCTAATATTTTGGTAATATCCCATTCCAAACACTTACATTTCAAGTTAAATTAAACTTCATGCAAGTAAATGTTTTAATTTTTTGCACTGATATTTTTCATTATGAATAGGACAGGCATTTATTTAGAAGTCAATTTCCGGGTCGGTCCAAAAAATCTACGTTGAATTATTTGCTTTTAATAAATAATTAATCAGGGATGTGTTTTTATCATGTTAGTAAAAAATAAAAACACATGTAATATATTACATTCACAAGACTTTCTCCACCCAAGCTTCTACAAATTGTTCTTAGAAAAATTTGTTTCTGTCTTGATTCTTTGGATCAAGTCTGTAGAAAGGCCTTGCACATTGCTCATTTTTGTTCTTATACCTGGGATAAGGGACATAAGCAGTAATCAGATATTTAAAGAGTGAACCACTGATTGATGCATTTGAAGTATTAGTTCTCCTTGAATGAAAAGACGAATAGGAACTTAGGAGTTCAAAATTACATACCTTTAAGGAAGTATCTGGGAATTTTAATCAACAAATTATAATATATTGGAATTCGTTAACTTTGCAATACATTATTGTATTTGATATTATTTATGTACTTTAATGAGTTCTACAGCTGCTGTGCAGTAACTTTTCGTTTATCTCTTAAATAACTTCATGTTTGCCTGACAGTGAATAGAGATGTTAAGATCAGAAGCTTGAATAACATTTTTTGATTTGTTTTATTTCAACTATTTATTAAAAGTTTGAAGTGATAATTCATTTGGGGAGTCCGGACCCCCTTGACCCCCCCCCCCCCCCCATCCTTAAATACATCCCTGGAATACGAGTATTTATTTCACTGCTGATATTTATTTACACATTTTGCTACATTATTAGTATAATTAATATACTTGGGATGAATATAACAATCCACCTAATCTCTTATTTCTAAATGCAAAATAGCTAAGATCTTTATTATTTTCTGTGTCTTATGAACTTTCTTGAGCCATTACTTCGTACTTCACCTAAATAATTTTCCATTTCCTTTAAATTAATGTTTTATTTCAAGTCCATTTTTGTCCTCGCAATTTAAGTTGGTAATTTGCACTAATTTTTTTTTGCACTTTTAGCTTCTTTTTTTTTTAAAAAAAAAAATCTTGATTTCTTTGCTTAATGCTTCCCTTAAAAAATGTAAAAATTAAAGTAAATTACTTCATCCAATGCTGGCAAATATTTAATGTTAAAATGTTAGGTTGGTTCTTGTACTCAACACACTAATATTTTTGGAAATCAAAAATAGGTATAATAATCTTTAAATAAATAGCAGGATGGAAAATTACACCTTTAAGTTATACCCATTTGTACATAAATGAACTAATGAATTTATAATGTTACTGCAGTAATTAAAGGGGCATTAAATAGTTAATTTTTTATGAATATTTTGGTTTGTATTTAGAATTTAAGAAAGTCGAGAATATTTGCAAGATCTTTCAAGAGTGCACATGCCAAGTTTCTGGTGATACAATGATGGTTATAAATGATTATACATGTGCTTATAATGTAGTATTCTTTCCTTTCTCCACCTCCGTACCTTTGCATCACAGTCAAGCTTGTGCGCTTAATTCATTAGTTACATTTACCAACCTATTACTCCATTTCAGGCACATTATTCCTTTAAATACTTATACCTTCATATTAACTCTTAACCCGGTTCTCTTAAAAAATGATGAGCTAGTCACTGTTCTCATTTTTTTGTTTCCGAATCATTTAGGGGTTCTTTAATAACATTAATTTAATTTTCTGTCCTCTTACGTAAATTAAACATCTCCAAAGTTAGTTCCTCAATCTAAATCCATCATTTGCCATTCTTTTAAAAAATTCAGCTTTTAACACTGATCATTCCGCAGACATAAAGCAGTAACCTCTTCTCCACTTACCCTGTTTATCTTATACCTTCTTCATATTAGGTTTTTTAGTACATTTACTTTTCATGTTAATTTCTTTAAAGCAGCTCATTATCAAGTATAAACAAATGTCTGTTTTTACATCATTTAGTGTTATTCTTGTCACTTCATCTGCTAGAACACAGTAAAGTATGATTCAAACACTTCTACTGATGTCATACCTCAATCCTTCATTATCTATAGATATTTTATTGTTTGTATTGCTGTTATCTTGAATTAGTGATTTGATTTGAAACCATTTAAGAGTCTTGTATGTTTCTTTCTGTATCATGTACATCGTAGATAGAAAATTTATCGCATTCCACCCAAAAATTCAGAACCAAGATTTCATTTAAAATACCAGAAGTAGAAGTATTGGAGTTCTTTAATAAGCATTTAGAAAGAGGCCAGTGCTTTGTCTTTTGTGTGCATAGCTGCAGAAGAAAAAATGTTAGTAATTAAGTTCATCTTCAACAGATACATGATTTTCAAGAAAATCTTCCACCTCAGGATATCATTTCATGGAACATTTTTGAAAATTTGTATTATCTCAAGACAACTTTAGAAATTTTAATTACCACTTATTTAAAGATATGTTTTTAAAAAATTAAATGTATGTCTTGAATGTTCCGGGAATGGCATCTAAAGATGTTCCATTCTAGATAACGTTATCATAACTGGCAAATGTAAGAGATAGACAAAAATCTTAGATGCAGGTCCCTTTGTGGACACAATTTACATTAAATATGTATATTTTTTGAGTAAGATTTTTGAGAATCATGTTGTTTAAATTTTCAAATGCTTCACATGGTTCTGAAATGGAAAATCTTCTTTTTCTGTATCTTTTTTCCTGAACAAGCAAATAGAAAGGAATTCCAAACCCATCATATAGTAACCAGCTCTTGAAAAATTTGACTATCACTTAAGCCTAGTTTATTTCCAGTGATGTGTAGGAAACCTGTAATAGAAGCATTTCTATAAATGTTTGTTGCAATTAATGTGAAGTAAATAGATGAATAAGGGTATTTTTTTTTTTTTTTTTTTTTTTTTTTTTTTTTTTTTTTTTTTAAAAAAGAATAGGTAAAGAAAGTTGTGTGAAAGTAACACCAGAAATTTTTCCCCCCTTAGAACTTTCTAATTTAAAACAAAAAGTATGTAAGATTGTCTGTTTAGGATGATAATTTCCTTTTCAACAATGATTACTTACAGTATATCCATCTATTTCCAGACGAACGAGAAAGTGTACAGAAGAAAACTTTTCAAAAATGGGTGAATTCTCATTTAGTACGAGTATCATGCCGCATCGGCGACTTATATGTAGACCTCCGAGATGGCAAAATGCTGTTGAAACTACTTGAAGTGCTTTCTGGTGAAAGATTGGTAAGTGTACAAGTAAATAAAACTATTGTGGTTCCTCATTTAGATATTAAGATTTAGTATCTAATTTTTTTTATATCTCTTTCCAGCCTCGGCCAACGAAGGGAAAAATGAGAATCCACTGCCTGGAAAATGTAGACAAGGCCTTGCAGTTTTTGAGAGATCAAAGAGTACACTTAGAAAATATGGGTTCACATGATATCGTAGATGGAAACCCACGCCTTAGTCTTGGACTCATATGGACCATCATCCTCAGGTTCCAGGTATGTGTTCATAATGAAGTTCTTATTAACACTGAGCAGTAAATTAATCTCAGTTCTGCAGTTTAAGATATTTAATTTACACACTTTTGATCAGAAATTTCCTGACCAGAAAATGATCTAATATGCAGAAGTATTGAGCATTTTAATAAGTTTTTTGTAATCATTTCTGATAATATTTTCGATCATAGAATAATCATCTAGTACGAGATAATATATTATTTCAATGAGCAATGTACCCTCATTTTTGAAATTTTTAAGTTTCATACTTCTTTTTCATTATTACGAATGCTGCATTTGCCATAGGGATTAAACAACGCTTTTAAAGTATTTTATTAGCACTTTTAGGTTTTTAATGCATAAAGGCTAAAAATTTCAGTTTGTTGGTAAATATTTTGATTTGAATGATTGAAACATCTGAAGAGAAACTGTTTGACAGAACAAAATAGCATTCAAAACTAGAATTTGAATGTAGTATTCTTAGAGGTGCTCAACCAGCTTATGAAGCTTTAAATATGTCCAAAATCAATAAAAAAAGGACTGTGCAAATTTATGGAGTAAATACGTAAAATATGAAGCTATTAACAATGAAGCAAATAAACATATACAAATATAGTAATTTGTAACTTAAAACTTCGTTTATCTTATAAGAAATGATAATTCTTATAAATAATATAAAGTATTAACCGGGCATGTGGGCCGTGGTCTATTGGGCTCCTTCATTTTCCCAGACGTTGCGTCTTCAGTGGCATTTCGATCGGAGTGTCCTGGCGGAAGTCTCAACACAACTGTGAGACTTGTTGCTGTTGAGACTTCCGCCAGGACACTCCAATCGCACTGCCACTGAAGATGTCTGCCGCAGCTGCAGACGGAACGTCTAGGAAGATGAAGGAACCGAGTAGATCACGGCCCACAAGCCCGGTTAATACTTCATATTATACTGACACCGGCCATGAAAGCTTACGAATTTTAATAAATTCTTATAAATTCTCATAAATTCTCTGGTATCGCGATTTCATGTAAACTTATACACATCTTCAGCCGGAAACAAAGCTGTTGACATGGTTATGAACACTAGATGTTGATACGTTCTTGTTAGTATTACCAAAATCTGAAAATAAAACAAATTTAAAAACAGAATCGACATCCAGTATCTCAAAATTCATTACGCAATGTTTGCTTTTTAAAATAAATATCTTTTCCCAAACCATTAAATCTGTCGGACCATTTAATTGTTTTATGGAGCAAAATCAAAAGAAATGTAAGAAGTAACAGCTGATTTTTCACCAGATTTCTTAAATGCTACTAAAAACATAGGGGGAAAATGTGCAAAAGTTAGTTGAAAGTTGCATCTGTATTATCTTTAAGGTTTGAATCTTGTTTATTTAAAATTTATAATCAATGGTTAAAATTGTAGTGGGAACCACAGTTATAACACAATATTTTGGTTTTATATAATTTTTACCAGAAATGATTCCATCCTTACTTCAAATGCAGCATCCAGTTTTTATATATAGCTATTATGTAGTTTCAATTTTAGTTTTAAATAGTTAAAATTGTAGTGAAAATAAAATTATGCAAAAATTCCTTATACATTACATACTGTTATATATTAAATCAGTATGCTGAAGGTAAGAGCAACCATACAAAAATTGATATGCCTAGAATTTTTTAATATAGAACAAAAATGATATCTTCTGAGTCAGAAGTGTAAGGTTTTGCTCATCACTTCCTTAATTTTTGTTATTAATGTTCTCTTGTATTTAAGTAACAGCTTTGTTTTTCTTTTGTAGATTCAAGACATTACAATAGAAGAAACAGATAACCAAGAAACCAAATCCGCTAAAGATGCATTGCTCCTGTGGTGTCAAATGAAGACGGCTGGCTATAATAATGTGAATGTAAGGAACTTCACAACGTCATGGCGAGATGGCCTAGCATTTAATGCTATTATACATAAGCATCGCCCAGACCTTATCCAGTTTGAGAAACTCTCCAAATCTAATGCTATGTACAATCTTAATAATGCTTTCAATGTTGCAGAAGAGAAACTTGGACTTACAAAGCTTCTGGATGCAGAGGGTAAGGATTTATAAATATTATATTTTTAAGTGAATTGAAATTTCTCCCCCCCCCCCCCCTTAATCTTAATTATTTAATTTAATAAGGCATACTTAAAATAATTTGTAATACAAAACATGTGCAGTATGCAGGCACATGCTGGTAGATTTAAACAAAATGGATGTAGTCCATAGAGGAGTATTCAAAGTAAATGGTATACGCTTATCTATGGTACAAACAAAGCCTTTGAAATCATATAAATCCTTTGTCTTTAAGGGTCCTTAATAGTTGTAATAACATTCCAACTAATAAAGGAACTAATCCTGTGAAGGCAGCTTTTGAATACAACTGATATATTTCAATATTGGAAACATGTATATTGTTTTGGAGTAATGACTGGTTTGCTATGTACAGGGGTTTAGAGCTTTTCTCAGTATTAACATAAGCAAGTTGCTCAGCATGAGCCATTAGATAAATTGTGCCTTTAGTACTGAAAGTTCAGTGAGATATTTCAATGTGTCTTTTTCAGTTACATGCTGTTTTATACTTGCCAGTTTGTGCATACAATCTATGGGAGCCCTTTTCATAACTACGGAAATAAGGCATACGACTTTGTGGGTAGACTCAATGTTTCCAATTTTCACAATGGACATGAAAAAACATTAAATTTCCTGGATTATATTTATCTTATTATAGACTATGTACTGCACTATTTGTCATTCAGTGCTATGGTAGGCCAGAGGTTATTTGTATACATAACCTCATGGTCACAGTGCTCCCTTTACTGGGCTACAACTAAATGCTTAGCAGAAGGGTTTAAAATGTTATAGCACACTTTCGAGCAGTAAATAGGTACAAATATTCAGTAATAGATGATTATATTACTCACATTCTAAGTTTGCAAGATATATTTCCCATTTTGGTGACAGATTTTGCTTATAATTTATCTTTCAAAGCATAAAATATTGTCCAAAAATCTGTGTGTAGCCTAAAAAGTAGTTTTCTATGCCATTTATTGCATTTATATTGTGATACCAGAAGAATTTCAGAATGTGTCAGAAAGTTTGTTTCAAAAAGTTGGCAAGAATAATGTTAGATCTAAAGGAGGAGTTCTCAGGAGAAGAATTATAGAAATATTTATAGCAGAATATTAGTGTCTGTTGGGATGGAACACCTATAATATTTCTTACAGATGTTGCTGTTTGAAAGTTATTAAAAATTTACTCTTTGTCAGAAAAATTCCAGGACTGAGGTTCTATAAAAGTAGAAAGTTGCACTTATCAAATAACGATACTAGCTCCTATTGAAGTAGTCCTCCAGGCTATCTATACATAATTGCCAACATTTCAGAGGTCTTGGAAGTAAGCAGAGAAATGTTATATTGTGATGCTTGTAAGCTCATTTGTCACAGTTGTTGGTGTCTGTGGTATCTTGAAGCTTTCCTTTCTGTCGCCTTTTCACTTGTAAAAACAAGAAAAAATCACAAGCCGATTAGTTGGATTAATATGACGGATGTGGGATGTCAATATCAAAATGTCTGTCCAGATACTTGGTAATAGATAAAGCAGTGTGGAATCTTGTATTGTCATGCAGTAAGAATGCAAATAGCATGTTAAGCACAACTGTGCTGCCTAGTGAGTTTGCAAAAAAAAACATGATAAAGTCCATTCGAAGGATGTGCATATAGCAGGTAACATAAAAACATACATTTCTTTTTAGTATGGTAAAATAAAAAATAAAGTACCTGTCCTGGAATTTTTCTGACAGAAAGTGTGTATACATACAATTTTAATTCTGCAAATATAAAAGAAAAAGTTGTCAAATGTCTCTTAATACATATTACTTAGAAAATTGCTTCACATTCTAGGGAGAGACTTATTTTCAGATTTTGCATTGTGCTATCCAAGCAGTTTCATCAAACTTGTACTGTTAAAATAATCTATTTATGTGTGTATGTGTTTTATCTTGTGGTTTACACATTTCATTTTCCAGATATCTTTGTGGAGCATCCAGATGAGAAATCAATAATCACATATGTAGTGACATATTACCACTACTTCAGTAAAATGAAACAAGAAACCGTTCAAGGAAAACGTATTGGTAAAGTAGTTGGCATTGCAATAGAAAATGATCGAATGATTCAGGAATATGAAAGCCTAACCTCGGATCTGCTGCGCTGGATTGAAGCCACTATTTCGGCACTGGGAGAACGTGATTTTGCTAACTCTCTTGCTGGTGTCCAAGCTCAGCTCACCCAGTTCAATACCTACCGTACAGTAGAGAAGCCTCCAAAGTAAGTGTAGTGAAATAGAACACAGCTAATATTTTCTCTCTTATTGGCTTATAAAGTTGTTTAATTTACAGCATTGTTCTTGTAAAAAGTGTGCAACTCGTGTAATTTTAAACCAACAATTTTGTGCAGGTTTGTGGAGAAAGGCAATTTAGAAGTTTTGCTTTTCACACTTCAATCCCGAATGAGAGCAAATAATCAAAAGCCATACACTCCAAAAGAAGGCAAAATGATTTCCGACATCAATAAGGCTTGGGAGCGACTCGAAAAGGCTGAGCACGAAAGGTAATCACAGTTTAAATATGCATTTGTTGAACATTATTGTTTAATATCGAAGTACAAGTACATAAAGAATAACTAATTTATTCTTTAACATAGAGGCCAATCAAATCCACTGGGTACTAACATGAATTCTTAATGATATTAAAGGATATGGAAGATGAAAGTAGGTTCCTTTATTATTTTAAATTGTGAATATAGAAGGAACCAAGAAGATTGGTCTATTAACATTCCAACGTAAAGTTGATATATCTGTAATAAAAAATGGAACATTTTAAATCTATTTGCCTACAAGTGGGAATAGACTTCTATATTTGTCATAAGTTGCTATATCCAGCATATAAAAGTCTTCATTCAGGTTTTTGGCTACCTTTTTTTTTTTTAATTTTTTTTTTATTTAAACTATTTTTAGTCACATATCCTTATTTGCACTTTTGAAAGTTCTATATTATAACCTTAAAGAACAAGCACAAATATGTTTATTAAACTAAAAAGTAGCATCTTTATTGTAATCACTAAGCTGTACTAGAAAATAATACTACTAATTGTTTTTTAAAAGGGAACTGGCTCTGCGAGAAGAGCTCATTCGTCAGGAGAAACTTGAACAACTTGCCGCAAGGTTCAATCGTAAAGCAAGCATGCGAGAGACTTGGCTTAGTGAGAACCAGCGCCTTGTGTCACAGGACAACTTTGGTTTTGATCTTGCTGCTGTGGAAGCTGCAGCTAAGAAACATGAGGCTATTGAAACAGACATTTTTGCCTATGAAGAGAGAGTCCAGGCAGTTGTTGCTGTATCTCAGGAGCTTGAAGCAGAAAATTACCACGACATAGACAGGATCAATGCCAGGTATCTTCATTAATGAATGTTCATTGTTACTGCTACTGTAACTGAGATCTCTTTAGATGTAGATTAGTGGTTGTGAAAGACTAACATTTTTATGGGTGTTGTTAAGGGTGTGTAAGTATATGTCATCTACTTTGGGCACCTCCAATCTGATGCAGTATGATGGATAAGAAGGGCGTCATTAATTTCTTTCTTTTAATTTTATTTTAATTTTTTAAGATTATCTGCATCAAAACTCCTGCATATGGCAATAGCCAATAGGAGATCTCTGCAACGTAGGTATATTATGCACCTGTGTGTGAGAGAGACAGTATAGCATGAGCTGTTAAGCGTATGGTTTAAAATCCAAATAAAATGTTCTATTTGGTAAAACCAAATAAATAGGAATAGAAATTAACATACCTAATTATTCAGGAGAGATGACGAGCAGCCTGTCACTCAGGCAAACTTCATTGTTATCGTCACTTGCTGCATAACTGTTGTCCAGAAACTCGTAATTTGTACGCTGTGTGGAGGAATTTCAATCTTCATGCAACAAACACTCCTTTCCATAAGGAGTTTATGACCGTCATTGGTTTTCTTATATCTGAAGCCTAATTTTTTTTTTTTTTTCAGAATTCTAAGTTGGAAGAGGTAGACCCTTAGTAATATATTTTTTGTGTAAAGGTATTACCTTTTTTGCAGTAAAAAATGTGCAGTTATAAAATTTCAAAACTGGTCTACAATCTGTTTTTCAAAATATTCTAAGTGCATTATTATTTTTGTTATTTTAGTGTGTTTTCTAAGCAAATTCTGGCAGAAAATTGCTCACATCTTTTTTCTCTGAACTGATCTGAGAACAGTGAATTGATGCACTTTACAGCACATTGCAGCTCACATGCTAGTTTTAAAAATTCAGGCCTTGATCTCGCAAATGCTTAGTCGCGGATACCATTTTGTTTTTACTTAGACCCCAGGCCATGTGGGCATTTCCGGAAACGAGGAGGCGGACGCGGCTGCTAAGTCCGCTTGCCGTTTGCCCCGTAGTTTAACAACTACGGTGCCATACCAGGATGTGCAACGTTTTTTCCGTCGCCAACTCCTATCTGCTTGGCAGCACTTCTGGACAGCTTTGGAAGGCACACAACTCCGGGCAATAAAGGAGAGCATACAACCCTGGCTAAATTCCTGCAGGGATAACCGGCAAGCCGAGGTGATACTCACCCGGCTGAGAATTGGGCTCACAGAAGCGACTCATGGCCATTTAAGAGGGGAACCGACCCCAGTGTGTGCTCCATGTGCAGTACGCCTCACTGTGTGGCATGTATTGCTCGATTGCCCGCAGTACGCCCGCATTTGCCAGTCAGTAGGCTTGGGAACTAACTTGCTGGATGTTTTAGGGGACGACCCAGTGGCCATGGTTAAGGCACTGCGGTTTGTTGCCGAAATCGGTTTTAATAAACAAGTCTGACTTGCTTTTTATATTGGTTAATTTTAGAGATTTTAATTTATTAGTCTTTGGATGGTTTTTTTATGTACTCTTAATAGTTGAGTGTTTTTATTTTATTTTACCGTTTTAGCTAAATTTGTGTAGCTTTTAGGTTTTAGTGTTGACTTCGGACCCAAATGACCTTGTTGTCGACGGGCCCTAAAACACCACACACTCACTTGATGCACTTCACATACCTGAGCTGTTAACTACTTAAACTTTAAAATAAGTTTGTACTTTCCTGTCATTTAAGATTCTTTCAAAAAATTGATAACACTATATAAAGAACCTGTCATGCTGACTATGGAAAATACTAAATTTTGTTTCTCTTTCCTCAATAATACAGTTGTTTTATTTAGTGATATGTTGCAAACTTCCCAACTTGTTAGAACTGCACATTATCTATATATCGAGATTTAACTGTATTGGAACACCACAGTGAAGCAAAATAATTACGACTCATCTATAAATTAATAATGCACATTATCTACTTTTGTCCCATGATCAGAGTATTTATGGGTGTAGTTAGAGAAAGGAGAAGCATAACAGGACAGTCTCAAAGTTCTCATCAGCTCTCTGTTGACAGCTCAAGATAACTTCATTTGTGACCAAATACATGTAAAATATAATTGCGTCTAAATACTGAACTACTTAAGCAAAAATTACTTTTTTCCGTGCATGCTTGGCTGATCATTCTCCTTATATCTTGACATGAGTTTTAAGCTTTTATTAAATTATTAATATCTGAGTATTGATCTAATAATTACAAAGTGAGAGCAAGCTAGTTCTGACCAGGCGATGTAGTTCTCTCGTGATTCGCTACATCTGTGTTGCCACTGAAGGTCATATGCAGGAGGTTTGACGCACATAAAAAAATATTTAAAAGCTTTTTAATAAGCCTTATTGAGCATTTTATACATATTTGTATAAATATACATATGTTACATTATACATGTTTTATGCATACTGAGTTAACGTAATTCATCAGATACATAAAGCCATCAAACAATGGTAAGGTGCAAATTTAATTCAGAACAAAAGTAAAAACTTACCCTTTACATCCATAAAAAGATTAATCAAAAGCAAATATATAAAACAAAACCAATCAATATCTAACAAAGCCAAAGATAAAAAATGGAACATTTTAATTAAAAATCCAGAAATTATTCTAGAAATCCCACGTAAAGCTGCAGTAGCAAATTTTAAATTACTTACGGAACATGATTATTTGGTCAGACACTTACACAGAATAGAAATTTATACAAGTCTAAATTGTCCTCTGTGCAACAAAGAAGAGAAAATGACTGAAGAACATCTTTTAACCTGTGAAGCCCTACCTGCCGGACCCACTACACAGAAATATTTTAAAGCAAGAGATCTAATGGCTTCATTGCCAAAGCCTTTGAAAACAACAACAACAACAATGGTAATACTTGCCCAAAACCCATACAAATTACTTTGGGATTGACAAGTTCCTGTTGAGCATCTGCCAGAGCGCTCATCATCTACATAACTAATCAATATTACTTGTAATTCCAGCATATAATCAAATTAATTTTGGGAAAACAGGACATACTGAATTTTTAAAATAATTTTAAACAGATGCCCTGATACAACCTAACTCAAAGCAAATAAATTACTTTCAGCATAGGAAGCTTAAGTTAGCTGTTGAATAGCTTGTAATTTTTTTTTGGTGAAGAATTTTGAATTGGTTAACGACCTTCATATATCACTTACACTAATAACTGAATATTTTTAAGAGATCAATCACCTCCATTTTCAAACTATTTTCAACCTCATTATCCTTACTAGTAACATGGCTATTTCTGCTATTTGGAGTTTTCTGCACCTTTGCATAATTGTGGCCCTTTTTATTTAACTTCGTTTTAGACTCATTGTTTTCGGGCTTATTTTATGACTTTGAATTTTTAAACATTTGTGTTTAAAATTGGAACAAATTTTATTTCCCAGTGTTTGCTGAGTTTTAAGAGTAAACCGTTTCATCAAAACGTTGATAATGTTTGTTTAGTTCAGCTTCCATAAGCTTCTTAATGGTTGACTTTTGTTGTGCACTGTTATTCTTATGTTTAGCAAATATCCTATAAATGTTGGGGTTACTTTCTTTGTAAACATGACCTAATGATCGAGATTTAACTGTATTGAAACACCACAGTGAAGCGAAAAATTATTAATTTTTAGATGAGTCATATTTATTACACATCTGCTTCACTTTCGTACCTATTTTGAGGACAATTAAAATACCTATTTTAAGTTCATCACTAAATCAACAGATGGCAGCAGCAACCCCAGAATTAAGCACACCGCTGGATCAAGCTTTAGTCGCATAAGAGCCGTAGATGCAAACGATGATTTGCGAAACATGTCCTCAAAATAGGTACGAAAGTGAAGCAGATGTGTAATAAATACGACTCATCTAAAAATTAATGACCTAATGAATTTTGTTTGCAAAAATGTTCCTCTTTTACTCTTTAGACTTTGTTAAGTTTTAATTTTTGTGCCTGCTAAAATGTTCATAAATGAGATAAATATTTTCATTCTACACAAATAAAAATATTTAGTAAATATTCTCCACTTAACTTAAGAAGCTGATGACGTTGCTTCAATTATGTTTTTGTGTTTTTATCACCAAAACATAATTGAAAGTGTCATCGACTTCTTAAGTGGAGAATATTTACTAAATATTTTTATTTGTGTAGTGTTTGTTACTCCACTGTAAATAGCTTCATTTTCTGTGTAATTTCATTCTACCTTGTTCTCCATCTTAATTTGTCTTAGAATCCAGTACAACAATTTTTTATTTCATTGATTTTGATCTCCTCATGAAACTTCATTTTGGAAGGTTGACAATGGTGTAGTTGTGAAGAATTAGAGGCAGTTGGCGGCCTTTATGTATTAAACTAATAACTAAACATGTTTCAGCGATCGGTTGTATTAAAATTGTTATTCAAGGTAACAGTTTTAAAATATCTAATGAGCTTTATTAAAGTGGGGTTGTTTCTTTGAAATAGGAAAGATAATGTTCTTCGGCTCTGGAATTATCTGTTGGAGCTGCTTCGTGCAAGGAGAATGCGCCTTGAACTTTCGCTGCAGCTACAGCAGAACTTCCAAGAGATGTTATACATTTTGGATTCGATGGAGGAGCTAAAACTACGGCTGCTATCAGACGATTATGGAAAACATCTCATGGGTGTGGAAGATCTTCTGCAGAAACACTCTCTTGTAGAGGCTGACATCAATGTTTTGGGAGAGAGGGTGAAGGCAGTCGTACAGCAGTCCCAACGGTTTCTTGATCAAGAAACAACAGAAGGTTACAGGCCTTGTGATCCTGCTATTATTGTTGAGAGAGTGCAGCAACTTGAGGTAAGATAATTATAGCAGTATCTGTTCTACTTATAAATGGCCCCGAATATTCTTTTAAGTCTATTTTATTTCATATTGAATGAAATGAATTACCCAAAATTCATCTTTCAGGATAAGGAAAAACTCTGGAAAAAAAACCTTATCCACTAACTTGCCCTGACCGAGATTTGAACTCGGTACCTCTTGTGCATGAGGAGACCATCTACCACCCACGTTACAGTCTCATTAGGTGGATGCCGTTTGCCCCGGAGTTTAACAACTATGGTGCCATACCAGGATGTGCAACGTTTTTTCCGTCGCCAACTCCTATCTGCTTGGCAGCAATCCTGGACAGCTTTGGAAGGCACACAACTCCGGGCGATAAAGGAGAGCGTACAACCCTGGCCAACTTCCTGCAGGGATAACCGGCAGGCCGAGGTGATACTCACCCGGCTGAGAATTGGGCACACACGTGCGACTCATGGCCATCTGTTAAGAGGGGAACCGGCCCCTGTGTGTGCTCCGTGTGCAGTACGCCTCACTGTGCGGCATGTACTGCTGGATTGCCCGCAGTACGCCCGCGTTCGCCAGTCTTTGGGCCTAAGGACTAACTTGCACAGTATTTTAGGGGACGACCCAGTGGCCGTGGATAAGGCACTGCGGTTTGTTTTTAAAATCGGTTTTAATAAACAAGTCTGACTTGTATTTTATGTTTATTAATTTTGGAGATTTTAAATTTTTAGTACTGGGATGAGTTTTTTATGTGCTTTTAATAGTCGAGTGTTTTTATTTTATCTTACTTTTTAACTTTGTGTAGCTTTTAGTTGTTAGTTGACTTCGGGCCCAAATGACCTTGTTGTCGACGGGCCCTAAAACACTACACACTCACTCAAAATTACTAAATTTATTATTTTGTTAAAAATAACTAAATATATATTTCATTTATATGAAGTAGTTATTATACAATATTTAGCCATTTTCACCTCACTTAGCAAATTATGTGCAATTCCAGGTGATAGTCGAGCTGCTAGTTTGGAATACTCAGTAGAGAATTACTCTAATTTGTGGTTAATAATGTATGCACGTATATTATTCCATATTTTGCCCCAGGTTTACTTGTGGAACTGCTGAGTTATTTGTGAACATAAGCAAATAGGGAAAATAACTCATAAAGAAATTTGGACTGAAATATGATATCCAAATCCTCAAAATATGAAAGACATTACATTTTCTTCCATAGTTATTTTTGTATGAAAATTCAAGGAACTCCGTTGTATTCCATTCCCATCACTGCTAATTCTGAGAACAGATTGAAATTCCAGTCAGTCTGTTGAGATGCAAAACAGCAAAACCAGACAGTATCAGCAAGGTTAATAGAAAACAAGTGACAAGCAGACTAGTTTTCCCCACAATATTAAGAAGAAAAATGTGGTATACAAAAACAATGTATTTCTTAAGTACAGGAAAAGAAGCATAAATTCAATGAGATGCAAGTTTTTGGTCCTTATTTATCCTGTATGCAATGTTGAAAATAAACTTACACTGTTCAGCAACTCAAAAAAGCATTAGGTATTTCTGTTTCATTCTTTGCTGAGTGAGGACTAAATGGCAGGATGCATAACATTGCTGGAATCAACCCTACTGTTTAAGTTTCGAAGTATGTTAAAGAACTTAATATATCCATACATACTGTATGTAATATGCAAAAATTATGCACATTATATCATTGACAGTTCTGTTCAACCGCTTTTTCCTTTCTCCTACTACTTCAGTTTGTGTTATGTTACTGACATTAGATACTGAATGAAACTTTACTGTAGTACAGAAAACAATTTTCTTACATCCAACTAGTCTGTTAAAATTAATATGCAGATTGTTAAAATTAATAAAGAATAACGTATTTGTAACTGCTGTAGAAATAAACTAACATATTGTTCAATAAATGTTAGGTATTAGCAGTATATTGTCCTGCGCCATGGTGTAGCGGGCTAAGGCAGCATCCCTGCCCATGGAAAGTTGCCCAGGTTTGATCCCACCCATGGGGTGCAGATTTTAAGTCCCAGGTATAGGACCGGTGCCCACTCAGCATCATGAGGAAAGTGAGGAGCTTACACTAGGTAAGCTGCCCTGGTCATGAAAACCAATGTTCTGGCTGAGGGATGCCGAGATGCTGACCACATCTCCTTCCTGTACCGGTTGGATGATCGCCCACCTCTGTCTTGCATAAGTGGTCGTGAGGCCAGCAGTCACGTTGGTCGGCCTTGGCCCTCTTAGTGCTGTCGTGCCAGGGATTTTTTTTTTTTTTTTTTTTTTTTTTTTTTTTTTTTTTTTTTTTTTTTTTACTAGCTGCATATTGTACCAAGCAAATGCTAGTGTGTAATAAGAAAGGGAAGATAATATAAATGTTTTCTTCTTTTATTTAGGATGCCTATGCAGAGCTGGTTAAACTTGCTGTTGAAAGGCGTGCACGTCTGGATGAAAGCCGCAAGTTATGGCAGTTCTACTGGGATATGGCTGATGAGGAGAACTGGATAAAAGAGAAAGAACAAATTGTTACAAATGGTGACATTGGTCATGACCTGACTACAATTAATTTACTGCTGTCTAAACATAAGGTACATATCTGTAAAATGCCGAAGATTATTTTTATACAATAGTCAAGTTATTTTTCCATAATGACTGAATACATAATCCAGGAAAATTGAACAGATCTTTAGCAGAAAATTAAAACAAAAATATATGTTTTCCAGGCATTAGAGAATGAAATTGGCAGTCATGAACCTCAGCTGATGTCAGTCGTGGCTGTAGGAGATGACTTGGTACAGCGTCAGCATTTTGGTGCAGACCGTATACAGGAACGCCTTCAAGAAATCCTTGGAATGTGGCAACATCTTATTGATGCTGCTGCATATAGGCGAAAGAGACTGGAGGAAGCTGTAGACTTCCATCAAGTAAGTTTTTTCTGGCTATCTTATTGCAAATCACTGCATCTAATCAATTCATAAATCTGTATCCTAGAAATATCACAGCTTTTCATAATTTTTCAATGTTTTTTGCAGAAGCTCCAAATTTTAAGAAGTTGCTGCAGCTTAAACCACACTAATTTAATTTTGAGTCAGATGTATAAAAATCACAATTCAAAAATGTAGGTGCAGATGTTTCAGAATGTGAATGTATTAAGAATTTTTAGGATACATTTTTAGTGAAGATATTCTTATAATTCTTGACTTTCATGTGGGATGAAGCTAATCATGCACTACATATAATCATTAACAAATACTAGACTGCGCCATGGCTGAGTGGTTAGACCACTTGGCTCTCACCTGAAGTGGCCTGGCTTTGATCCCAGGCGGCCGCAAAGTGGGATTTGTGGTGGACAACATGGCGCTGGGGTGGGTTTCCTCCGGGTCTTCTGGTTTCCACCACCATCATTCCACCAATTGCTCAATCATTCATTCATCTCAGGCGTTGGGCCGACCTCTCAACCCTGATTTTATTTCAGGTCAGATGCTTCGGCTCCCTCACTCTGAGGGAACCCAAGCGCCTTCTGATGTCAGCATTGACGAGAAAGGGAGGAAAACAAAAAATTAACAAATACTATCAAACTATAAGCATTAATTAATAGGCTGCTCCTGCTTAATACACAAGGCATTATGGAAAAGTTCAATCAATGTAGTGAGGAAAATGTGCCTCGTATTGATTATTGTAGCTTAGTGGTAAAATGTGGGCATGGAAACCTGAAGATCCATTGGTCTAGTTAGGCAGTAGCACTGAATTTTTCACAGCTATTTCACTTTCCATCTGGCCCTACACACAGTCCAGAATGAGTGGATTCTAGATAAATCACTCTTAAAGTGATTAATTACAAGTTATAAAATTGAAAGGACTGCGGTAATGCAGATGCAAAAAACAAGGGAATGCCTATGAAGACTCGCCGCCATATATGAAAATGAATCAAATGTAAACAGTTGAATTTTCATTTGAAGGTACCAATGTAATATTTCATTGGTAACCATGGTTTTAATACCAGTAATTTGATCCCTTTCCAACCTTATCCTGTATATGACAAGTAACAATTAATAATTGCTAGGAACCATACATTGTTATTTAATCAAGAATTTTGTTCTTCACATGCATTTATAGCTTCCCTTAGAAAATTGACTTGTGTTTGACCACTGTCACCTCCTCCCCACCTCCCAACACGGCTCTGGGGTGGGTTTTCTCCGGGATCTCCGGTTTCCCCCGCCATCTCATTCCACCGGTGCTCCATCTTCATCTCATGTATCATCAGTGTCATCGCCTGCGGTGCCATATGAAGTAAAAGCGGGCGTTAAACACTACACACACTTCCCCCCCCCCCCCCACCTCCAAAAAATTACTTTGAATAACATTGTAAATAATGGTACAAAACATTTTTTCCTTAGGTAGTAGTAATTTATATTAAACGACTTATTGAGTCATACTTAATTAAAACCTTGCTCACGTTACTATTAAAACAGGAGCGTTTTTGAGTGTGTCCCAGTCCCATCCTCAGCTGATTGGCAACAGACCACCGTCTTCACAATCTGTTGTTGTGTGAATCTCTTGCATTTATGTAACTTTATTCAATACTATTACGTTCAACAACCAATTGGTCTGTTGCCAATCAACTGAGGATGGGACTGGGACAGTCCCAAAAATGTTCCTATTTTTGTTAATAGTGACATGAGTGAAGTTTTAAGTTTTAATAATGTATGAATCAATAAATCTTTTAATATAAAATTAGCTTCACTTTTAAACTTTTTTATTCATAACTATTAAGTAGTATTGTTGTAAGTTCAAGCATATATTTTGATATATAGAATAAAATGAAGTATTTCAGAAAGTGGAGTGCCATTGTTACTAAAATTAGGCAAGTGAGTCAACCTTGTATATACTTTTCTCCACTTACAAGTTTTTTATGAAGACTAGTTTTGTCTGCATCTGGCTTGGTGCATCATCGGATGCGACACCGGATGCATCATCAGTCAACCACACAACTGACGATAGGGAAGAAGTCTCCAGAAACTAGTCTTCATAAAAAACTTGTAAGTGGAGAAAAGTATATACAAGGTTGACTCACTTGCCTAATTTTAGTAATATATTTTGATGTTCATAAAATAATTGCTGTTTCAGTTCCAAACTAATGCTCTGTTATTAATTTTTAGATGAGTCGTATTTATTACACATCTGCTTCACTTTCGTACCTATTTTGAGGACATGTTTCGCAAATCATCGTTTGCATCTACGGCTCTTATGCGACTAAAACTTGATCCAGCGCATAAGAGCCGTAGATGCAAACAATGATTTGCGAAACATGTCCTCAAAATAGGTACGAAAGTGAAGCAGATGTGAAATAAATACGACTCATCTAAAAATTAATAATTTTTCGCTTCACTGTGGTGTTCCAATACAGTTAAATCTAGATAATGCTCTGTTGTTTTTCTTGTTCGTTTCTGTTCCTTTTCCTCTTCTGGATTACATTGGAACAGATATATGGCAACCTAATTGCATTTATTCTTCAAGCATGAATTAAATATTTTTTTGTGTTTCTTCAAAATTCTTTCATTCAGATTCAAAATATTAAATTTTATCTTAATGAACTTCATTAGGAATTTTGTATACATTTTTTATATATAATTGAGCATAAAAGTATGTCAGCAACCAGCATTATTTCTTTTGAGTTTCCTTGATAAGGGCTGATATTCATAGCTGTAAAGCAGGATTGAAATTCCAAGACTTTGTAGGAATTTAGTAGTTACTCCTCATTTGTTATATATAAGACCTCTTTTTAATGTTTCATAGACCCCATTATCTTTGGAATACTCTTATTTATATCCAGCTGTTAAAGGGTGTAAATATAAATATATGTATTTAAAATTTAAGACTTAATCTAAAGCAGTAATTTTTAGTCCTTATTTATTCTCACAGAACATAATTACTGTAGATTTCTTGTCTATAATTTGGGGATTAATTTTCTCATTCTGGATTGTTTGTAAATTGCCATTTGAAGATAGTTCATTGTAGGCTAATATTGCTTTGTCACATACAAAAGATTTGATAAATGTATCTCGTCATTAAGATAACTAAACCTGCCTATCTCCAAAGGCTTGTTATAAATATATTATGTAGATAAGATGACAGAGGGTACTCTATTCTGGCTCCCTCATTTATAACAATTTTATTTGTACTCTTTCATTTTTTTTTTTTTTTTTTTTTTTTTTTTTTTTAATAAAATAACATTGGTTTCTTTATGTAGGGTCTTAATGATTTCGCATATGAGGTCATGGGAAGCTTTGATACATATTATCTCCCATAGAAAATGTAATCAAAGTGCATGTAAATGTTGAAAGCTCTTTCTGGTGTTGACTTATGATGCTTATTCTTTTCACAGTTCTTTGCCGATGCAGATGATGTAGACATCTGGATGCTTGATACTCTACGCTTAGTATCAAGTGAAGATGTAGGACGTGATGAAGCTAATGTGCAATCTCTGTTGAAGAAGCACAAGGATGTAACAGATGAACTGAAGAACTACAGCTCTACCATTGAATCATTACACAAGCAGGCAGAGCAGTTAGGAGAACAAGACAGACAATCCCCAGAGGTAACTAACATTTGATTAATTTTGAAAACTATATACTTAGGAAAAGCTGATGGTCATAAGTAAGCAGCTAAATAAATATACTATATTAATAGAGATTTGTTGATAAATCCTGTTGCTGTTTTAAAGGTTGTGGAGAGGTTGGCAAGCATTGATCATCGCTACAAAGAGCTGTTAGATCTTGCCAAATTGCGCAAACAACGTCTACTGGATGCTTTGTCACTGTACAAACTGTTGAGTGAGTCTGATGGTGTGGAGCAATGGATTGGAGAAAAGGTATATAATCTATTCTCACAAAAATCATGTAGTTATTCTTTCTTGCTATGCTAAGAAAATTATTACTCGAAAATAAGATACGTTAGTCCTTTAGGAACATATTTTTTTTAAGGAGAGAAATTCAGTCACTGAATATTTTAATGAATTTACACTTTTTAAAATAAAATAATATGTAGGTCTAATTTTTAATTTAGCTTTAGAATTTGCCTAACTTTTAATTACCTTTATAAAATTTCCATATCTAATTAAACTACTTCTGCATTAGAATCTTCGTCATTATAAAGCAGGTTTTTCTTTGTACCATCAATATGTTACTAACCCTCCAATATGTTACTAAGAATTAATAATTCTTAAATATTACATATTTGAAGTTTTAATAGCAGCATCCCATGAAGCTTAAGGTTATTCAGATTTGTAAAGTGTTTGAACTTATCTTCTGACTTTTTTTAAGACCCAAAAGGAATTCCCTTACAGCAGAAATTAAAACATTAAAACATAAAACATTTTAACATAGTTCAAAAGAATTTTTAATACATATACACTCAAATTTATCAAAATTACTTAACTTATTATGTAACCATTTAGCTAAATTGTAAGTTGGTGAATTTATTCGATTTCCAATAGGTCTCATTTTATTTCCAGGTTTATGACTTTTTAGGAAGGGCATAAATTCTAGGTAAAACAGGATTACTAACTTTTACAAAAAAGTTTTTCTTTATTTGACATAACTTTCACTTCTTTAAGTATTTTATTAAAATTTGAAATACAAGATTGTAATGGATCTTTATTAACTTTTATGAAATCTTGGCCTTGAAGTAGAAGTTCTACTCTATTTTTGTAATCAGATTTATCTAAAATTACAATCCTATTACCCTTATCCGCTTTAGTAAAGATTAAATCTTTTTCATTCAATGATTTAATAATCTGTTTATTATTATTTCTCTTAGAATGGTGTTTATCTAAATTTTGTAGTATTTTGCCACATTTTAATTTAATCAACAATTTATTATTATTTTCACTTAAATCTTGACTAGCAATTTCTATATCTGCAATATAATCATCTGTATTGTTTGAAAAATCTACACACGTTTTTAAATCTTGATTTAAAAAATTTAACTCTTTTTCATTAAGGTTAGAATTTGATAAATTAACATTATCTTTATTATTTTTAATAATAAATGTTAGAAATTATATGACTGAATTTAGTTTTTGCAGCATATTATTTTCTCAGTAGAAACAATCATTTCTGTGGGAAGATAAGCTTTAATGCATGTTAGTTATTTAACTGATTTTGTGACCAGTTTTTTTCTTCTGTCTCTCTCTCCCCCCTCTCTCTCCCTCTCTCTCCCTCCAAATTTTAAAACATGCTCTCTACCTGTGCAAGTTCGTAAAATGGATTTTCACATTGAGGTAACCTTTAGCAATGGTTTTACAAATCAATAAAATTGATTTAAATTTACTATTATTAGCCTTTCTTACCACGTGTTAGTGTATAACATATTTCATGGGCTTGGGCGCACATCCTTGGCTATAGTGTTGACATCTAATTTTCAGATGTTTTTGCACTAATGCTAGTGAATACCTGATGAATTTCTATATTAACTTGTTTTCTGTTAAAATTCATAGCCTATAAAAACATGATTAACGATTAGGGCTCCTAAACATGTCGTGATAATTATGCTATAGCCAGAGTATGACTGTGCACATGTTACTGCTTGGTACATTAGTATCACCATGGAAAGAAGAGTTGATGTGTCTACAGATTCCGTATTGTCAGTTTTAACAGGGCTCTCAGGCAGTGAAATTTAGACAATGATGAGTGAGATATCTTTGGGTTAACTGTGTCCCAGAGTACCATAGGTTTGCTTACAACTCAGTGGGTGCTACCCCTTGCAATTCTACATAAAAATCATAAATATGCCAAATTCTGTGTAATCAAGGATTTGTTAAAGGGAAGCAGACCATCTGAGGATAAAATACCTGAATTGCACATAAAATATTTATTGTTGGAAATAATCATTTCTTCCACACTAGCCATGTGAAGGCTAAGGTTTGGATGAAAAGAGTCAGATTGAAAAATTCAATGCCATAGCTGAGATTTGAACCACGGATCTCCCACTATTAGAGCAACTGCATGGAGAGCGGGAGATCTGTGGTTCAAATCCCGGCTATGGCATTGAATTTTTCAGTCTGGCTCTATTCATCCAAAAATTTTTATTCATTGCCCTCATCACATAACGTGATCTGGGGAGCACCTTCTTGTAATACAGACAATGTTTAAGTAAAAATTGTGAGAGAATTACTTTTTAAACTTTTAAACAGCATATTGAATGGCTCTGTACTGCTAGTTCTGCAACCATAAAAACATACATTTCAAAACATATATAGTATTGCAATACATTCTGTTGTCTGCTGACCCTGACAACTTGTGGTATGTTAAACTTAACTCCTTTCAACAGTGACTAAGTTTTGCTGCCTATTCACTTCAATACTCTGCTCTGCAATGAACGTTGTGATGAAGCAATGAAAAAGCTTATGTATGCATTTTGATTTGTTTGCCCACAGGATCGAATGCTCCAGACCATGGTTCCTGCTAAAGACATTGAGGATGTTGAGATAATGAAACATCGCTATGATGGATTTGAAAAGGAAATGAATGCTAATGCATCTCGAGTAGCAGTAGTAAACCAACTAGCTCGACAGCTTCTCCATGTTGAGCATCCTAACTCAGAGCAGATTGTTGCTCGGCAGAATCAGGTATTTGCTCCAGCTTCATTTTAAATTTGCAATTTTTTGTTTCCTTGCATAGCCGCATTTAAACTTTAACTATATTGATGCTTTGATTTGAGATATAAGTAATTCATATATTATAATTTTGCTTATATGGCACCTTCAATTTCTATTTATTACCAGAGAAATTGCAGCAAAGCATTACACATTTTCTTTTTAATATATTGATTGTAAAAAGCAGAGAAAAACATTTTATATTCACTTCATATCTAAAATTCAGATACTGTAGCTGTTTATATAAGCCTTAATTTTTTAAAAATATATAATTTATAAATTAAATGCTCTATTAATTTTTCTAGTGGAGTCAAAAGAGTAGAGAAATATCTTCAAAAGTTTGTATGAAGTTACGTAAGTTCAGTGTAACCTGCAAGGGCAACTTTCAGGTATAATAGTGCAACACATACAAGTATACACACAAAATCTTGTGTACCTTTAACACAGAAGCAATTCAAATAATATAAAACTTTAATTGTAAAGACTATCTGCAATATAAGTGCAATATTTTTGTCCTTGCAGCTTAACCATGAATGGGCTGAACTGCGAGAGAAGGCTGAAGCAAAGAGAGATGAACTCAATTCAGCTCATGGTGTACAATCATTCCATATTGAGTGCAGAGAGACAATGTCGTGGATAGAAGACAAGAAGAGAATATTGCAGTCTACAGACAGCTTGGAAATGGATCTTACAGGCATCATGACATTGCAGGTGAGGTTTAGTCTTAGTGTGTTTTTATTCACTGATCTTTAATGTAACAGTTTAAACTGAAATTATATTATGGCTTGATTCACTTTGATTACAGATTGAGGAATATAGCATGTAATTGATTTATGTAAATGGGACAAGACAGTTTTATTTCATATTTGTAATAATTAAAAAACTATTTTTAGCTATGTGAAAATGGAGTCAATACTACGTAAAAACAGAAGCTAATAACAGTGAAGCAAGACAAATATTGTAATAAAATATAATTTATCACAAACTCCACTTATCTTAAAGTGAAGTTTGAGGTCAATACTGTTTTTCCGTAGTTCAAAATGTAACAGTAAGTGTGGATATAAACTCGGCAACCTACTCTCTTCTCTTTAATCACATTACAAAAAGACTTCCAGAGGTTTCTATATTTCTTAATTATTCATAAATGAACATAAAAGAAAGCCTTTGAAGCTAATGACAAAATTATGAAACTTGGATCATGTCATTTTGGCAACTAGATTTGACAAAAGACAGTAGTGTTTTCTAAACTATGGATTCTCTTAAGGTATTAGATACATGAGTGTACAATTGAACTTGTATTAATTGATTGTAGCGTCGCCTGTCTGGAATGGAGCGAGATTTGGCAGCTATTCAGGCCAAGCTTGATTCACTGGAGCAAGAAGCTGAGTCCATTGGTACTGAGCATCCTGAAGAAGCTGCTGTTATTCGAGAAAGAATTCAGCAAATCCAACAAATCTGGGAACAGCTTACACAAATGGTAAGAACTGTAAGATTGACCGCCTGCGTTTGTTTTACAAATACATCTTTGTAACATTTTAAATCATAAGTTAATTTTCATCACAGCTCAAGGAGAGGGATTCAAAACTGGAGGAGGCTGGAGATCTTCATCGCTTCCTGCGAGACCTGGATCATTTCCAGGCATGGCTGACAAAGACCCAGACAGATGTTGCATCAGAGGATATTCCTGCCTCTTTGGCTGAAGCTGAGAAACTTCTTAATCAGCACCAGAGCATCCGAGAAGAAATTGATAATTACATGGATGATTATACAAAGATGATGGAGTATGGAGAACGTATTACAGCAGTAAGTACTTAAGACAAAAACCAAATTGCTTATGTTAGGTTTCGAGCACTCTCATATGACTGTATTGCTGTCATGGGATTGGGTAGAAAGCATCATATCTCTTATTCATTGGCTATAAACAAAAATTCAACTTTGCTGATAGCAAAATAGTAAATGAAAACTATTACCAATATTTTCCTTTATAGTGCTGTTTCTGGTGACGTTCTGTTTCTTCATTTGAGCATCAATACCAGAATCTTTTCTGAGAATATACTCATGATAAATACATGACCATACTTGATAATTGTCTTGTAGCATTTCCATTGTTGAGTTTAAAGTAAATAATCCTTGGTTGCGTAGAGGTCATTGTGGTGTGGTTTAGTGTAGTGTAGGGTGGATTGGCATGACATCTGGTAACCAAGAGCCAAGATTTAATAGAGAAGCAAGCATTCTCGTAGGCCAGTGGAATGCTGCTGAACATTAGATGCCAGGTAATGTGCGTTCAGGTTATTTTGTTCTTTCTTCTCATTAACTCATGAATCAGTTTCATAATAATGTAGTTTCTGAATCTCTGAGATTTCAACTAGTTGTTGATTCAACAGTCATGTTCATATTCACTCCTCTACGAAGAGGCAAGAGAATATGAATAACAAGCTTATTTATGCATAAGGAATATCCCAATAGATGGCAACCAATACCTTCCAGAATATTGAAAGATTCTCTGAGTACAGCATTCACTTGCAAAGATGTTTCCAATGGAGAAGCAACAGTGACATCTGGTGTTAGTCCAGGAGCTCTTAAAACACTGTACAAATAATCTGCATTCTAGTACATGGGCAGTTTCACAAAAGTTGAACATTAGCCGTTCTTCTGTTGTAAGTATAGTGTGAGTCAAAAGTTTCATCCATATCATTTGCACCTGCATCAAGCACTCCATGGGCAATATTTCGAAGCTCGAGTGAACTGTGGAAGCGGGGTAGGCCAAGAGCAACTTGGAGAATACAGATTCATAGAATAATGAATGATCGATGACTGGAGGAGAATGACCTTTTAAAACAGAAATGACAAATGGTAATACGGGGCAGCTGCCGTGGAATGGAGAAGCCCTTAAAAGTGAAAAGTAAAGAGTGAACTCTGAATTTATGCTGTTCCAAATGGCAGATGATATGGGGTTCGTCTCCAGAATTTTGTTTTTGGATAAATTAAGATTCCACAACAATGGGACCATAAATCTACACATGTATTACTGGAATATTGATTTCTCCTCACTGGGTAGGAAGGTAGCTTTCCAAGAATAGTTGCAAATGAATGTTGTAACAATTTTCTTCAAGGGACATCTAAGAGGTGCACATTACCTGGAATTTCTGTGCAATTAGCTCCTCTGTGAAATTTGTTGTAGGGTACCACTGCAAGTGTAATTAAAAATGTGGTTCCAATGTGGTGCTGAACCACATAGGTCAATGATTGTCTGCAATCATCTAAATGCAGTAGATCCTGGTCGAAAGACAAGGATCAATGTCCTGGCCAGTCAGAACACCTGATGTAGCCCTTGACTTCTTTCTCTGGGGTTATTTAAAGCAACAGTTTTATATAGAGAAGCCAGAAGATTCAGAAAACTCCAATATTTAGTCATATCGGACAATGAATAAAATGGGTGAAATGATGCTCAATGCATCCGGGATCCATGGAGCTTAGAGTTACCCGACATTCGTCTTTCAGGATAAGGGAAAACCCCAGAAAAAGCCTATCCAGGTAACTCACCCTGACCGAGATTCGAACTCGGGACCTCTTGAATGTGAGGCAGACACGCTACCATCTACACTACCAAAGCTTTTGCCAACATATTATGATGGCATATAGATGCATCACACCTGCCATGCTACACTGAGTCAGAACTTCCATGCAAAAGCATGCTCAGGTGTGCGTGGAATACAAGGGCATTACTTCATATACTTTGTCAAAAAAGTCATGAATGAGCATTGCTAATCACCAGCAATTTCAGACAAATAGTTTTGTCAATAAAGGGACTTTTCAGACCCATCATAACATACCACATGATGTGATATTTATTACAATATGTATTCTTTTTCATTACAGCAAATAACTGTGATATATAATCTACTGTCCGGCTGTTGTATCTCCGGCTCTGACGTTTTGCGACTACTAGAGGTGAAGGGGGGAAGGTTAATAGTATCAACATACAGTAATGAGCAATTGAAAACATATCCTCAAAATTATCATTAGAATGAAAATATACGAATATATTAGCTTTAAAACACTGAAATACAATTCACAATTTCATCATAATGCAAGATATGTATTACAACACCACTCTATTCGAATATTTCGTTCACATCTTTCACACACACTAACTGCATCTGTTGGTAGTACTGGGAGTCTCTACATCCGGTGTCGTGGTCAGGAAGTTAAAACTATCTGCTAGCGCCAATCAGCATTGTCGCTGGTAGGCGTGGCTCCCGAACCCAACACCGTGTTGCCAGGTTAAATTTGTTTGTGCCACGTGGCCTTTTAGCGGCATGTGCTGGTGAACTTTCTTTGGTATATTTTTCGTCCGTGAATTCCGATGTTTAGTGTTCGTAAGTCCTATTATTATCGCTATTATAATAATATGGCTACTGGTTCGTGAAATATGCAAATACATGAAATATTTAAAATATGCATTGTTCCTTTGCTTGAAATTCCCGCTAAAGAACTGGCAACAGCCTGCTTCCCCCTCTCGAGAAATGTCAGAGCCGGAGATAGAATGGCCGAACAATAATTGCGGTCTTAGATCAAGTGTGAATAGCTTGCACATAATGCACAAAGTTATGTTGCATTTAAACACTTGCTTAACTGTAGCTTATTAAAAAGAAATGCTAAGCAATAATAAAATAGTAAATAAAAGGTATTAAAAAGGTAGCATGCCTTCTCCCACTTCCAATGAAAGTAGAAGGAGGCATGTTATCCTTTTTAGATCTAAAAATAATCTGAGAAGAAGAAATTAAAATCTTTGTCATATAAAGGAAACCTTTGCATACAGTTAATTACATAAAGAACAACAGTTTCAATCCCCCAACACTGAAACATGCATTACTAAACAGCTTAACACACAGATTGGTATACGCTCCCTGAACAAACAGGAATATCATGTACAATATGAGCATATAGTTAAACACTACCAAAAGCAACGGTTTCAACTAAGCAACAATTGACAAGGAAATAACAAAATTTAAATGACAGAAACATATCAAAGATATACAAATACAATAATTTGTAACTTAAAACTTCACTTATCTTATAAGAAATGATGTTATTTTTCTTATAAATTGAACAGGATCACGATTTCGTGAAACTACTTCCATATCATCAGCCAGAATCACAAACAAACTCGCCGTCCCATGCTACAAACGCTAGATGTCACTATGTTCTTGTTAGTAGTACCAAAATCTGAAAATGAAACAAATTTAAAAACAGAATCGACTGCCAGTATTTCAAAATTTACTACGCAATGTTTATTTTTTAAAATAAATATCTTTTCCCAAACCATTAAATCTGTGGGACCATTTAATTGGTTTAATAATAATTATTTAACTTCTGGATTTATTTCATGGTTAAATGGACAAAAGGTATCTGCTATGGCCGATTTATCAGTCTGTTTGTACTTAATGCTACGAAAATGTTCTTTTGTTCTGGTTTCCAAATTACATTTTCTTTCCAATATAAACTTTATCACAATCGAAACAATTAAATTGATAAATACCAGATTTTTTATTATTAGGAATTTTATCTTTTTTAGAGAAATGCAATACATTTTTAATACTATATTTATTTTGAGGAACTACAGTTATACCAAACTCTTTAAAACAATTTTGAAAATGTTTACTAACCTAAGGGTGTTAAGTACATTTTTAAAATTATAATCGTCTTTTATTTTTTAAGGGTAGAAGTATCATTAAAAGTATTTTGATATTTAAATTTTTCAATTTTTTAATGTATAAAGTCTTTATTAAAACCATTAATTAAAGCAGTATTAATAATATGCTTATATTCTTTATTAAATTCCTCTGTATTCAGGGGTATATTTATTAATCTATAAATCAAACAATTGAAAACAGCAAATTTATGTTAAAAAGGGTTTTTGCTTATCTTCTCCCTAAGCAACCTAGTTTCTTCACATTCTAAAAGCAAATGCCATTCTTTATCCCTTTGGTGACACAATGGGCATTTCTCCAGATCCCTCCCTCTTCCCAAACCCTTCAGTTTCACCACCCCTGTTCTGGCCCATGCAAAGCATTCTGTTGCTGCTTTATCACAAATATCAGTGTATTTTTCCCTGTTCCACATCACTTTCATCTCTCTATATATTTCCAGTGAGCTTTTCAAATTGAAGCTTCCTAACATTTCTTGCCTTTCAATATCTTCCGTTCTTAACCTAAGTTCTTTCCAAAATCCACTTTGCAATAATTCCCGGTTTTCCCGCATGACACCAAACTTTATTTTTAAGATCATTTCCTTTATCTTATTTAGCCATGAATCTTTCTGATTTAGTCTTTCCTGTACTATCCAGCATTGACGTAGAATATTTTGTTCATCTAAACTCCTAATTCTTGTCCAATATTTTAACACCCTTTCCACCACTATCCCTGTTCCCAGTCTTTCCAATTCCGCTTGCGCCAGTCCATTTGGTGAAGCTTGTAAGCCCAAAACTTGTATCACATTCATATTTGCAGCCCCCTCCTTCAAACCCCATATCTCCACCCCATACAGCATTTTTGCTTCTACTACGGCTGTGTAAATTCTCTCCAGATGTTTTATTTGCATTCCTGGTAATTTATCTAGGCATGCTTTAATAGCTTTTAAGGCAATTTTACCTTTTGCATTGCCATTCTTTTCTGCTCGTTGCAACCCCCCTTACTGCTTAATCGTACTCCTACTTAGTTAAATGTATTGACCACCTCAATTCCTCTTCCTTGTCAATACCATTTCTCCTCTTTTCTTAACTTTTTGCCTTTCTTAAATTCCATATTTTTTTTTTTTTTTTAAATTAATTCTAAGGCTCCATTCCTTACAAAATTTATCTATAGCTCCAATTGCTCTATTCCCACTTTGGATATAGCTCCTGCTACTAAATCATCTGTAAATAACAAACCAGGTATTTCCATGTTATTATTGGTACATGCCTATTTTCCATTATAATTGTATCCAAAATATCATCCATAAACAGATTAAACAGTATGGGGCTCAACTTGTAGCCTTGCCTCAGTCCTATATTATTCTGAATGTATCTTGTTTGTTACTTTATTATTTGGAATGGCTTGTAATAAATTTGATTGAAATTTGTCTTGATTTTTCTCTATATGGCCTATGAGGTCTCCTTTACTTGACCATATTTTTGTGTAATTTCATACAATAAGGAAACCATAAGAGATAGATGAAAACTTAGTAAAGGACAAATGTAGAGCTCATTAAAATATAGTATGTGTAAATATTTTTCTTGTAGCATTAGCTGCTTTTTAATACCCAATGTTCATAGTTTAGACCGTTCCCAAGTATGATATGGACATGCTAAAAAGTTTTCCGCCCCCTCCCCTGCCCCCTCTTGTTATGAGTTTCTTTACTGGAAATAACATTTGAATACTATTTCCATGCGGTACAACTAAAAATTGCTATATAATTTAATTTTTAAATTTAAAACTATTCCAAAGCAAAAGTATGAGAACTGTAGAATAACTTTTTATATGAGTACTATGATTTGATTGAATTTGAAAAAAACCGACTACAAGTAGTTTTTTTGATTAATTTTGATGTTACTGTTACTAAATTCCTCCAGTCATGCATAATTGATTGAATTTGTTCAATTTTATGTAGACTGAAATATGTGCATTCTTGGTTTACTATGTTTAACATAAGATAGTTGACCATATAGGCACTAATTTAATGAAAATCATATTTTTAATAATTTAATTTATATTTGTCAGAAACTCAAGTTTTATTATTCTCATGTAATCTGAATAATAATCCTGTGCTGTGTCTATTAACTTTTTGTATTTAACTATTAAATAACATAATTTCCAGATGTTTGTCAATTTGACGTCTTATTTGATTTTCTTTTTAATTTTACATACGCATACTGAACAAGCTACCAAGTGTAGAGTAATAAAAAAAGGATATAGGTCCTTCTTTAAAAATGACCTTTAAGCATGTCAGGTTGACATTTTGAAGTGCATATGTCACAAAGTAATATGGTATTTCCAGGAGCCATCTACACAGGATGATCCACAGTACATGTTCCTTCGGGAACGACTGAAAGCTCTGAAGGATGGATGGGAAGAGCTTCATCAAATGTGGGAGAACAGACAGCAGCTGTTGTCTCAGTCGCTGAACCTGCAGATGTTCAACAGAGATGCCAAGCAGGCAGAAGTTCTACTATCCCAACAAGAACACGTTCTCAGCAAGGATGAAACACCAGTAAGTTGAATATTTTTGCTCATATAAAGTGTGTTATTGTGGGCTTGCATAAAGTATGAAAGGTATTTAATCAACCTTGTCTCTATACAGATCAATCTGGAGCAGGCAGAGAACTTAATCAAACGTCATGAAGCTTTCCTTACAACCATGGAAGCTAATGATGATAAGATCAACAATGTTGTACAGTTTGCTGGTCGTCTTTGTGACGAAGGCCACTTTGCAGGTATTGTTCCATGTTTTTAATGAATGGGAGGAAAATAAAACATTCAAAGTATATAAATTGTGTTCATAAAATATTAAAATATTTCCTTACCTTTCTGATGTGTTTTTTAAATGCTGAACAAAAGATATGCATTATGAATTATTTGTAGGAGCCTGTTATCTTTCTTTTGTCAATTTGCTGTATAGACCTATTGCTTCCGTTATTAAACCTTAGCTGGTATCAGACTTTTTAATTCCGTAACTGGTATCAAATAAACACTTTTTAATTCATTTTAAAATATTTACTGAAGCTGGTACTATTGAACACAAGTATTCAACTAATCTACATTCAATTTTCTAAGGAATATAGCACAAACTTGAACATACAATAAAATATAGAATCTGCTTTATAAACATTGGACATTTCCTCTTTTTCTTTAAGCCTCAAATAAAAAGATTCTAATAAATATCTAATATGCCTGTTACTCACAATACACAATAAATTAGTAAGGAAAATGTAAATTATAACATTGGATTGACACAAACTGAAGTTGGATGCTAAAAGTCTGAATTATTGTGCTCATAGTTTTTCAACTTATTCAGAGTACTGATATATCTGAAAAGCACTTCACATATCTAAAACTACCTGTCAAATGCAAAATTAATTGCATAAAACCAGTATATATTCATCACTATCATCAAGCATTTCACAGATCATTTGTTCTTTGTTTCATAGTCCGAATCAGTTGCTTTCAAATTCCAATCAAAATGATGTCGCTGGGTTGTCCCATTGTTTAACGTGTTGTATCCTTAAGATATACCTAAGAATTGTACAAACACAACTTAGTAAATACATTATTCAATTAACAGTCATAAATATACGCTAACACCGAAGACAAAAGTGTATAAAAATAGTTAGAAAGTGGTATCAAATGTCTGAGATGCAACAATGAAGATTTATTCAACTATAAACAAACATGAGATAAAGTGAGCGGTTTGATTTCTTCACTGTCCAGCTAAAAGGTATATGAAGTTTGAAAGAGGGAGAGAGGGGAGTGATAAGTACCGTTATGTTATGATACCAGTTAAGGATTAAGAGTCTGTAGGAACCAAAATATATGACAGAATCATTGGATAATATTTCAACATTTTAAAGTGATATTTTTGTAAATTTAAAGAATTTCTTTCAAATGAGTAATTCTTATTTAAATGTCAGCAACTGAGAAGAATTTCTTTTTATAGTTAAGAAGAATCAAATTTATTGTATAAATTTTAGAACTAGACTCCTCTTTTTACAGTCATTGCAACTGATTTTGTACATCTGACTATTAGAAGTTCTTTGTCTTTATGATTTGTTTTGAAGAGTGATCTGATATTTCAATTGACCCACCTCCCTTTTTTAGGGAAAAAATGTAAGGGAAAATTTAACTAAAATTAAGTGTAGCTACATTTTCTTTAAATTTCTTTGTATTGTAGATATTAACATTAACATTTGTTTTTTCACTTACAGCTGATAAGGTGCATAAGAAGGCAGAAAGCATTAACGAACGTCGCAATGCAAATCGCGACAGAGCCCTTCAACAAATGGAGAAATTGAAAGATCAATTGCAGCTTCACCAATTCCTTCAGGTGAGTACACCTTTGTGGATTAGATTTTAAAATGTTATTTGTATTTGAGTAATAGTTAAAAGATATTAAGACGTAGCACAAAAGTGTATTGAGAAGATATATTCACTTTTGTGCTAAGTTGTGCTTCACTGTCTCTACGCTTCTTTCAAGTTTATACCTCGATATTAGGACTTATTGAGTGACATTTTATTGAAAGTTAAAACTTCACTCACGTCACAGAGGAGATTAAATTACTGAAACCATTAACAACAAAACTAACTTACAATGTAATTATTTAAAAAACATTCCACATATTTTAAATTTTGACATACGAACAGTAAGTGATCTAATGAACTTGCATAAAAAGTTTTCCAAGAGAGTGAGCAAATTACAAGAGATATACACAACAACCGATTTTAAAGATAGTAGTCAGTTGCCAATCAGCTGAGGATGTAACTAAAACAGTCTCAAAAGAAGGGGAGGGGAAAGCTTCCTTTTAACAGCACTTTTATTCATAACTTTCAATAGTTATAGAACTTTTTGATTTCAATAAACTGTGCTGTAATGATCATGATACAAAACATCATATGTTGCTACATTTTGTTTTAAATAATGAATACAAACATTTGAGTTTTACTATAAGCATATTATTGGTAAGAAATTTGTATAGATACCTTGTGATGTTCGTGCTGCCATGTAGCTATCTCAGTATACTTTTTACATATTTATTGACAATTTGCAGTAGCAAGACAAATATCCATGAGATATAAAATACAGTAAAGTTCTCAATATAATGAAATATTTAGAATGATTAAATGGTTACAGAATAACTGCATATAATACTGCTGAACAAGTTGGTAAATAAATTGCTTGCCTGTAAATTTCTACTGAACCCATAGCTGTTGCAAACTAATAACATGCCTCTGACAGTAATGTGTTCTTACTACCTGTCTGGCCAGATACATGATGAGCTCCTGTCAGCTGATTATACATTGCTCAAGTGTCAATCACAAGCTAGTTTTTCACTGACCCTATGAACCTAGAATTTATAATTTATTTGTGGATTTTTTTTAAAACACTTACTTTTACTTTTCATAATCATTCAATTTGTTATTAGTATTCAAAGTATGTACTTGGCATTATTTGTTTTCCTGCTTCATTTATTTTCTATCAGAAAAATGACCAAGTATATATGGGAATCTAAAAATTCATTTTGGAAAATGTCTACAGGAATCCATAGTTGAAACAAACTTAAAATCCCTTAGCACTGCTTCTACATTAGGAATATTTGCTTTATATTTACCTTAATATTCGTTAAATTCAGTGCTGTAAATTAAGAATAGAGAGAATAATTCTTGAATATGTTTGTTCAGTTTGTTTTGAAATATAATATTACTTATGGTTGGACCTGTTCATTTATAGTGAATAAATGTAATTACAGGACTGTGAGGAACTGAGTGAATGGGTGCAAGAAAAGCATATCACGGCACAAGATGAAACGTACCGCAGTGCCAAAACAGTGCACAGCAAATGGACTCGGCACCAGGCCTTTGAAGCAGAAATTGCGTCCAATAAGGACAGGCTCTTCCGCATTCAGCAGGTAAGAAATTTCACAAAAAGTACCTTCATCAAGGTTTCCATATGAGGAAAAGAGATAACTAATAATATTGTTGATATATTTGCAGGCTGCAGAAGAGTTGGTTAAGGAAAAGCCTGAGCTAGCTGAACTAATTGAACCAAAAATTTCTGAGCTTGAACAGCATTTTGATGATCTTGAAAGAACAACTAAAGATAAGGGTGAGCGACTGTTTGATGCTAATCGTGAAGTCTTGCTTCACCAGACTTGTGACGACATTGATACATGGATGAACGAGCTGGAAAAGCAGATAGAGTCGGAAGATACAGGCAGTGATCTTGCCTCTGTCAACATTCTCATGCAGAAACAGCAGGTAAAGAAACAGTGTTTTTATATTTTGGTGATAATGCTTTCTGTTAACATATCTTGCAGTGAAAGTTATTAGTACATTCAACATTTTTGTTAAGGGTGCTGGGGTAATTCTGTGATTTTATTTGCGACTGTCTTAATGAGGGTTTGTGGTTTGATTCCCAGTTTACTAAGTAGCAATGTGAACATGACTAGCTCATGTGAGATATTCCCAAAAGCCCTGGGTCTTGTTTCAATATCTCTTTGTCATACTGCCATGAGGTTAGACACTCACTATTGGTGCCTGCATTTAATAAATGGATCGGTCATTGCTTGGTGGAATGAGGTTCCCTTGATCACAATAAACTATATGAAAAGTGTTAGAGACAAATACTTTCACCACATTATGGTCAAAATTGTACAATTAAAGGAATTAAAACATTAAGTACCTTTGTATTGTATTGAAATTTAAACTAAGATGGATTTTAAATTGGGATGCCATGAGGAATAGTTGGTAATAGAATTAACTTTTTGAATGATGTTTAGCCAAATAGTTTATTTCTGCATTGCATGTGCATGCATTGATTAACACTTCTTAAAATCTCGTTATTTAAATTGCAGTAATGGACTTTAATAAAAACAACAAATAACATCCCTTTAGGCTATTTAAAAGCATTTGAAAATATCTCCTATATTTTGACTAAAGATTGTATACAGTTCATAATAAATTTTACTTATTGCAATAAATGGGGTTTGAAAGTGAATGAAAACAAAACAAAGATTATGGTCTTCAAAAAAGGATACAGGTTGCGTAAGGATGAGAAATGGGAGGTTAATAGAAAAGAAATAGAGGTAGTAAGGAGATTTGATTATTTGGGTACAAGGTTGAGTTCAGATGGCAGCTGGAAAGAACAAAAAAATATGTCTGTGGCAAAAGGTAAAATGGCCATAAGAGTGATAAGATCATGCTACAGTAAACTACCGGATATAAATGTCAAATGGTTGGAGAGGATCTATACGGCAGTAGTAGAAAATAGAATGTTACATGGATCAGAGGTTTGGGGAATAGATGAGGCTTGGAGAGAGACTGATAGAGTGCATAGATCCTTTTGTAAATACATATTGGGATTACCAATAGCATCACCTAATGGGGCAGCACAATTAGAACTAGGCAGGCATTCTACTAAAATTAAAATCTTGTCAAGGGCAATGAAATATCTATACAGAATCACTAACTTGGAAGATGGCAATATAATTAAAGAATGTTTTCATATTCTAAAGAGAAGTAACTGGGATGGGTCTTGGGCACATAAAATGTATGACTTGTTGAAGCAGATAGGTATGGGTCATTCTTGGATAAATGCAGAGTATGGGTATAGAGGCTTCTGGAAAGAAGTTAAGCTAAGATTAGAAGATATTGACGGACAAGACAATTTTGCCAATACAAGTGACACAAGCTCACTGAGATTATATAGAGAAATAAAAACAACCTGGGGGAGGGAAGGATATATAGATATATGTAGTAAGTTAGGGCGAGAAGGTTTTGCTTGGGCGAGAACAGGAGTGAGAAACTTGAAAGGTATAGGTCAAGAGAGGGAGCTAGATAAATGTCCATTGTGTGGAGAAGAGAATGCAGATTTCCATTGTATATTAAATTGTAGTCAAACAAAGATATGGAGAGAGCAGGCTTGGCTACGTAAATGGGACAGTTTGGGGGTGAAGTAGTAATTAGAAAAATGTTGTCAGTAAAAGGAGAAAAGAACAGGAGAAATATAGGGAATTATTTAGGGAAAGTTAAAGAGAGATGGCTAAGAACAATTAAGAGAAAAATGTAGAGTGAGATAGGTGAAATGGCAGAAAGTGTAAAAAGAAGCAGAGGGCCTCCATTACACAAAAACCTAGGGTTAGGTGTATGGGGACTGAATTACTATTCAATGGTGGGCAACATGATAACATGATAGGATTTTCAGGATTTAGGAATATATGGCATATTTCAGTATGGATTTTATAATTGTAATCTTGATTTTGTATTTCCATTTGTTGATGTAAAAGGAAATAAATTACTAAAATTACTAAAATTACTAATAAATTTTAAGAGAACTGTCTAATGGAATGACATGCACAAGAATTAATTAGAAGGGATAGGACACATTTGATAATACACCAATTCAACAATTCAAGACTTTACATAAGGATAATGAAAAAAAAATTATCTACAAAACATAACTGTACTATCCCTAAAGTTTTTGCTCTTACAGCATGTTAACTTAGAGAAGGTAAAAGTATGAATAAAATTGTTAAAGATATTATGGGCTAGTTCAAATTTTTAATGTTGTAGAAAGTATTATTACAGTAATTATTAGGATTTCTTATCTATATTTTATTCCTAATCTGTCCACAAATTTATTGAAATGTTCCATGAAGGGGAATTGACATACTGGGGAATTGCTGGGTGGTACAGTCCACTGCTTAAATGTTCTTCTTAAACATTGGCACTTCATCATGAGTTACAATTGTTTCTTCATTTTTTACAATTTTCTAGACATTTGATATCAGTGAAAATATCCTTTAGCTGTTACTGAACTATCACAGGTGCCAGTGATGAGGGCAGAAAATATGGGCTGGTAGAGTGTTCCCTTTATCAGATATATAATCAGATAATACCAAACTTTTTTAGTGATCCTTTAGAGGTAGAAGTAGTATAGCTTAGATAAATCAACATTTTTGCTAGTATCTTATGCAATGTCTTGACTTCCACTTCAGTGTGTACTAAGGTAATCCACAGAGACCTTATGTTGGGTTGCTTAACCAATGCATAGAGTAGATAGTAGTTGTGCTGCACAAGAAAAAAGAAACCCTACAACACCATGGCAGCTGCTGTTTTGTTTCTTCAAGTACTGTTTGTAAACAAAACAGCCTACCCCTATGACTTCTTGTTTATATGAACACTGTATTATTGTAGTTGATCTAACCACTTGAAGGAAGCAGGCATTCACTCTTGTATTGTTGGTTTATCAGTGTATCCAAGGAAGATTCATTCTTGCAAATCCAGTAAGTTTTACTTGTACAGAACTTAACTGTTATCTCTTGTCTAGCAATATTCATCACCTCACTTTCAGTGGAATCTGTAAAAAGGTTATATTAGTTCATCATTCAAGGTTGCACCTTAGGATCCATTCTATCTCCATCCATTCTTTTACCAGTTGGAACATAGTCGGTCACTGTCATTCTCTGTACATCTGGTCTCCAGTGTTCTTTATTCTCTTAATCCTTCAAGTTGAATATGTTCAATTCTTATTTCATTTGTTTTATGATCTAACAGAGTATCCAGCCACTGATCTTGAAAGTCTCATTTCTGCTGATTCAATTTTTGTTTGTTTAATGCCCATGTTTTGCTTGAATACAGTAATACAGGGACTGCCATTGTCTTATAGAATGTAATTTGCATTTCTCTTCTAGTTTTCCTACTAAGGGTTGGTTCCCTTTATGTCAGTTTGGTTTGAAAAATTCAGCATTCCATTCCAACCTTGCCAATCTTAACAGGGGTTACTTCCATGTATGACAACTTTACACACTATATGGCACAGCATCACCTTGACACAATCAAACTATTAAAAGTAAAAATGAACATGCATACACATTTTAAAGGACTAACACTTAAGAGTTTCACCACAAATTTAGTCTGTTTTGCAAAGTAGTTGTAGTGTAAAGTACAGCAGGGGGGAAAAGGAGAGGATATATATATATGCACCGATAGTGGGAATACCTTTCACTGTACCAAAATTCCACAAGTTAATAGCTGTAATTTAAAATGGGTTAAAGAAGGGATAGGTATAGTATTAACATAAAAATCGTCTAGGAAATAGAAAGTCAATATAATTAAAAAAACACACACACACACACACTAATGCATTCTTAATGAGAAACTAGAGCTTTATTTTTCTGATTTATTGAGTATGTAATTCTTTTTCAGATGATAGAAACTCAGATGGCTGTGAAAGCAAAACAAGTTTCAGAGCTGGAAACTCAGGCTGAATATCTACAGCGAACAGCTCCAGAAAAAATGGATGAAATCCAGGTGAAGAAACAACTGGTAGAAAAGAGGTTTGAACAACTCAAAGCTCCATTGCTGGATAGACAGAGACAGCTTGAGAAGAAAAAAGAAGCATTCCAGGTAAGTGAAGTTAATGTGACTGAAAGTATTCACATCTTATTAGGTATATTAGAACCAGTGATGATTTTTGTAACTATTTTTTCATATTAGTTGTTTGGAGCTTTTATCTTAGCAATACAACAGTTTTTCTTCCTGTTAATTTGGCATAAAATGTGGAACACACCTCCTCATTGAGTGACACAAATTTTTCTGTTGGAAAGATTACGTTGTACCGATCAACTGCAGATTACATTGAGAGTTGTAACATTGTCGAGTTAATGGAATTACTGCAATTTGTACTGTCTCCATTTGTGCTACTTTTAAATGCGTGAAGTTTTATTTCAATTACTTGTGACAAACAAGGGAAATCATAACCAATGTATTTCTTTACCAGTATTTAAACATTGCACTTTATAAAACTTTGCACTGTCTATTTTTTACTCTAGAAATGATACAAGTGCACATAGATTGTGCAGCTTCAAGCAACTAACTCTTCCATCATGGAATTAGTCTGGGCTAGATTTCAACAAAGTTGAAAAATTGCTTTACCAATTAAAATGTTACGATATTTACATTTATTCATGCAGATTATAAGTTATACTGTCAATGTAATTATACCTTACTTACGCTCATTTTGAAAAAATTAAAATGTGGGTACAAAAACAATTTGTGCTGAAGTTGCACATATAAACATTGGTACTATATACAAATAAGTTACTCTGAAATAGGAGTTCTGTTGTGATAGAGCTATCTATCTAGAGATAAAGAATTGTCACTGCAAATACCAGTATGGACACTCATCATTGCTATTTGAGTCAATTGTTGCACCCAGCCTACTGTAGAGTGGTCTTTGCACGACATGAGTGTAGTCACTGAATTCATTGAAAATTGACATTTCACTATTGTCAGCACTCAATGCTATCCTATCTTTATATACTATGGTAACGACTTCAATCACATATGCATAACATCATAAACTTGTGGCTGTGTATACGTCCCTCCCCTAAACGTGTTTAAACAGGCTGTGAATGGCATCCCTACCTACTGCTGACATCAGATGATACTTGTGCACAGCATGGAACAGATAGTTGTAAATACTCACAACGGAACTATCACTGTGCTTACACCGCTATGCACCTGAAAATTTCATGGTGTAATGCCTGCTGTATATAAATCATGTGCATCAAATATATGCTGCGAAATAGAACTGCAACGCCTGAAAAGTGCCGCCTGCGACCATTTGCAAGTAGCTGTTGAACATCCCTCAGTTCTCTACTGCATGCGCAGGATGGCGCTCCTTAAGTATGCCTATGTTGACCACTGCCATCAGGGATAAACAATCCATCCCGTGCAATGTTATGTTATTTCTATTTGTTCGTATTGTGACTTTGTAGGTTCGTGAAATGAAAAGTCCAATTACACAAACTCAACAATGTTCTTTATTTCCACCGACTTACAGTTTAACACTTGCCAATTACACAGAATTATGTACTGCACACAATTACAATTCACCAGTTCATCCGTTAAAGTTACACTTGCACTCACGATTACGTAAACTCCGATGCACATACACAGTCTTCTCGTCCTTACACTAGCACTGAACTCTTACGCTGATTGCCAAGAACTCTGACTCCTCTTGCACGACGTGTTGCTTATATAGGGTCCGCTTGCCGATCTGGAAGGTTCTCCATTAGATGAAATATCCCGTAAATTCGAGAACACAGGTGGAACAGAAAGAGACGCACAGTGATGTTTTTTTGTCCCAGCCATCTCCTGTCACCACTATAAGACAAACGAGGGGGGGGGCGTGGCTAACACGGACCTTCCCTGCTCGCCCGCTCACAGCTGGTTCCATAGGGTGTTCCAACGATCGGGTGACAGTATGTATTCTGTACTCATTTTTGAATACATTCAGCTATACTTCGCACCTGATTTTTGGCACACAGGCCCCATATAGAGCAGAGATGATGCCATCAAACTCTGAAGTGAATACAGATATGAACTTAGTGATAGTTCCCTTTTCAGTTGGTAAAAAGGTCATTATGCCAATGAATGCTAAAATAGGAGTAAATTAGAATAGGAGTAAAATTAACAAAAAGAGTTCATTTTACTCCTATTGTTATATTTCCACAACTCATATGACTACTCTGAACAGTTCATGATGCTGCTGTTCTTTAATTACTCACATGAACAGTTTTTTTTTTTTTTTGGTTCCAAAGGTCAATGCTTTACATGTATATATTTTTATCACTGTCCCTCTGGAAAACAATAGATTGCAGATTCCTCTCCCCCCTGTTCCCCATCTTAGTTCATTCTTATTCACGGACCAGTTTTTCATGTTCTGTGTTACTGATCCATTATTTAGATAGCAATAATGGATTGAGTAGTTTTGAATGACATATTTTGAACAAAATTGGTAAAGAATATGAGTATTGATGTAATAAATTACTACCTATTATGTATTCATATACATACTGAGAGACTGGATTTGATAATTTAATGTATAGGGATGAAGTGTTGCTAGAAGAATTTAACCCACATACACACCTATAATTGGTTATTAGTAGTACCAAAGCAAATGTACTATGTTCCAAATAACTGATGAGCGTATGAAACTAACAATCTGTTTTTTGTTTAGTTCCGCCGTGATGTCGAGGATGAAAAGCTGTGGATTGCAGAAAAGATGCCACAGGCTACCTCAACAGAGTATGGCAATAGCCTATTCAATGTACATATGCTCAAGAAAAAAAATCAGGTATGTAAATGTGTCCTCTTACACATTTTACAGAAATGATATATTTAATTTTCTGGTTATGCTTTTGTTTCAAATGTTAATCTACATAAGCATCCCAGAAAGCCATTATGCTACTCTTACCTTAGAAGTACTTATAAAATGCAGAAAACTTGCTCTTGCACCTTTTGATATTAATGTAAGCAAATTTCCAATTTCAAAGAATATATAAAACAGTAGGAAGGTGTATAAGAGGTAATTTCTATGTACAGATATGAGAAAAGTTTCCATCTGAAAATGCTTCCCAAGCAGGGTTGAAAAAAGGTCTAGTCTTCTTTGCATATTGAACAATTTAGTGAACTCTTATGAAATATGCAACAGAATGGGATCTAATCTACATGTTACTCTTAATATTCTTGTCCTGCACCAATTTAAATATTCTTATCTTTTATATCTGTTTATTGAATGTTTTTACTAAAAATAATTTACTCTTCAATAATTTAAATGAAATAATCTACGTTTTGTACTGGGTTTCCTTAGTGTTACGTAAAAAATCCTTTTTATTTTCACTGAATGTGTAAATATCTGAACTTTTTTTATTTTATCTGATAGTTAAATCAGATTTAACAATCAGACATGTTTGTGTTTTACATTGTGTTAATAAATAAACACTTAAGTTAAAGCATCTTTAAATTTAAAGGGAGTTGATTAATGACACTAAACAACACTTACTTTTTTTAAAAAAACATGTTTCAGAGACTTTGCCTCCATCGTCAACTGGACATTGACTGGTAACTGGCAATATTTTGTCATAGGTCTCCACTGGTGGCGGTTTGAGGAACTTGCTGAGCAAATCTTTTTGGGGGATGTCGAAAATGAAGACTTTGTTCTTATTTTTTGAAATGAAGATTTGTTCCCATGTGGACAGTTCTTGTTTCTCTGATGCATGTTTTAGTAGTTTTGGAGACTTGTGACAGAATATCGCCAGCTACACTACTGAGAACCAGTCGATGTCCGGTTGACAATGGAGGCAAAGTCTCTGAAACATTTATTAAATTATAGATGAGTCGTATTTATTACACATCGGCTTCACTTGCGTATCTATATTGAGGACATATTTCATGAACCAGAACTACCCACACCACTGGATCAAGCTTTAGTCGCATTAGAGCCGACAATGCAAACGATGGTTCGCTAAACATGTCCTCAATATAGGTACATAAGTGAAGCCGATGTGTAATAAATACAACTCATATAAGATTTAATAATTATTTCGCTTCACTGTGGTGTTCCAATACAGTTAAATTTCTCTGAAACCTGTTTTTTTTTTTTTTTTTTTTTTTTTTTTTTTTTTTTTTTTTTTTTAAAGTAATTGTTGTTTAGTGTCATTAATCGACTCCCTTTAAATTTAATTTATTACAACACTTTTCAACAGATCCAAGAAAGAAATTGTAAAGCATCTTTGTCCATACTTTTATCCAAAGTTGAACAAATGTGTTACATATCGAGATTCAACTGTATTGGAACACCACAGTGTTACAGTTTTAGTTGCTGTCAAACATTTTCCTGCAAGTGCAGGAATGAACTATTAGGGAAATTAACTACCACTAGTGAAAGCTTTGCAGTAATTCATTTGCTGTTGGGCCATTGTACTGTGCTGGAGCATTAATCCTCCAAATGTGATTTTTTTCACTCAAGAAAATTCAAGCTACCCAGTTTCCATGAATTTCAGTGTTTTTGTACTTATGCATAAAAATTTGACCTAAAATTTACATAGACCTTTCAGGTGGACTTCTCCAGCTCTATTTATAGTTCAGAAGATGACATGTGTACCCCTTTCATCAAGCTTATCTTACTATTAGGCATTTGAAAATTAGTTAAATTGTATTATCTAATGTACAAAATTCTCTCTTTTAGTCACTACGCACAGAAATCGATAACCACGAACCAAGGATACATTTGGTATGTAACAATGGACAAAAACTCATTGATGAAGGTCATGAGGATGCACCAGAATTTACACACCGTATTGAAGAACTGCTTGCTAAGTGGCAGCAGCTGAAGGATGCTGTCGAAAACAGGCGCAATAAGCTGCAGCAGTCTGAGAAAGCTCAGCAGGTAAGAATGGTGTAGCATTTTATTAAATAGTTGTATAAGTAAAGTCAGTTTTTTGATTTTGGTATTTTGGAAAATTTATTGGGTTTCTTTGGTTTGGCAATGCTATTTACAGGATGCCATTGCTAGACCAGATTAGATTGATTTGCATTCAGTAGGTTCACTTGTAGCCAGAAAAGGCTGTGAACATTGAACATGTCCAGAGGTATAAAGTTTAATAGCATATATATGTACAAAAGTTAACATAAGACACATGTTATAGTACACAGGCAATATGAACAACAATATGGAAAACAAAGCAGGGATAATTATATATGATACAAAATGAAACACTTTTTAAACCAGCTTTCACTTGGCTTATGCCAGTACGTCTCAACCTTTTTGCAATGGATACCATTCTTGTTATTTCTTAAATACATATACATTAAAAATAAACTTTCAGCTTGCATCAAATATTTATAAGTAATGATTTGTCATTGGAATAGTTAAATACTACTTATAGAGCTACAGAAGCATTATCAGGATAATTTGTCATTCAGATAATCTTGTACAGAATAAAAAGATTTTGAGCAAAGGTACTCTCTAACAGCTTTTTTAAAAGCACCAAAATTATCAACTTTTTCTTTAAGAACATTAGGAAGTATGCCAAATATTTTGATAGTTTCATAATACACACCTTTCTGAAAGCAAGAAAGTTTAGCACTGGGATAATGGATATTATACTTTTGTCTAGTGTTTATTTTGTGAATTACAAAATACAAGTTAAAAATATACAAGTCAAATGGAGAATTTAATACCAGGACGACACGTTGGCCATGGTAGCTCAATGGGTTAGAGCGACTAGACGGAAACTAGGAGATCCGTGATTCAAATCCTGGCCATGGCATTGAATTTTTCATGTTGACTCTATCTATCAAAAACCTTAGCCTATATACTGCTAGTGTAAAGAAATTATTAATTTCCATCAATTAACTAAAATAAAGTTGTGTGTCTGGTGGAATTTTGATGTGATTCACTGGGAGTCTATTCCAAACAGGTGGGCAATTGATGCAGATCTTTATTCTCAACAATTGGAATGAGTTCATAAAATTTTGAGATGGAGATACCCCGCATAAGTTAACAGAAGTAAGATCAGAAATTGGAAGGTTATCAATCTGCTACCATACCCAGCATACAGCCCTGATCTTCCACCAGTAGATTATCATATTTTATTCGTTGCCCATTTTTTATATGGAAGAAATTTTGACAACCTGAAGCAGTGCAAGTGGGTGTCACCAAACTCTTTGCATGAAAAACCAGAGACTGGTACCATCATGGGATAATAAACATTGCCCAATAATGGCTCAAGACCATAGAATCTAATTGATCTATACCTTTAAAATTTGTTAATTGCATGTCAGAACACATTTCGAAAAGTTGTTTTTCTTAAAAAACGATCTTACTTATGAGACAGTATCTATATTTATATTCCTATTCCTTCATCTTCGCAAACTATTGGAATCTTTGATGAGGAATTTCACATCTTAGGATAAGAACTGGAATTGTATATTCATTTAGAACAGAAAATTATATTCAAATGTGTAAGGACTATGATACAATGAAACACAAAATCAGTATAATTTTGAGTCGAACTACTCAATGCTCCACTTATTGCTAGTATTTACCTAGAACATGTTTCGTTAGGATCTTCCTGTTGGTCGACAAGAGCTGATGATGTTAGGAAGATCCTAACGAAATGCGTTCTAGGTAAATACTAGCAATAAGTGGAGCATTGAGTATTAGTTCGACTCAAAATTATAGAAAATTATATTTTCAGCTTTAACTTATATTTACTTTTAAGGATATTTTGAAAGCTGTAATATATTGCTGTACTGAACTTGCCATAGTAGGTAGTTATCTCCCTTAAGAGGTTGTTCTGTTTGCCATTTTAGAATTTGGTTCACAAAGTATGTTCAAAGTATACTGAAACCAAAGGGAATTGAATTAAATTGTGTTTGTGTTCCTTACCAGCAGTTGCTCCTTAGCTTTCAGCTTAAATGGTCATTCATAATGAATATTAAGATAGCACAACAGTGTAAAACTTAAGCAGAATCTTAATGCAGAAACATAAAACAGCAATCAATTTCAAGAGACCATGAAGCTGAACTAATATGGCACCTGTAAAGTGACTGCTGGCAGTTCTCAAAGCAATAAGTTGTATTCTGAGCTGACAACATGATGTTTTATATAGATGAGTGTTTAGTGAGCTCTTCTAACAAAAATGTAAATAATTCTAATGTAAATAATTGTGAAATTACAAAGATTTGTTGTCGCTTCTGTTTTTGACACATTTCAAAAATGTTTTACATTTTAAGATTTAACTGAAGTATGAAGTTCAGTTAATTAAGGTATAAAGGATCCTGACCAGATTTCTTCTTTATTACTAGTATGGAACATAATCTGTTTTCAGTACTTCTTTGATGCAAGTGAAGCAGAAGCATGGATGAGTGAACAAGAACTGTACATGATGGTAGAGGATCGTGGCAAAGATGAAATATCAGCACAGAATCTAATGAAAAAGCATGAGACCCTCGAATTGGCTGTGGAAGACTATGCTGAAACCATTAGGCAACTTGGTGAAACAGCAAGGCAGTTGACAAGTGAACATCATCCAGACAGGTAGGTACTTTAAAGTGGAAAAGCATTATGTTAGTATGCTAATGTTCCTGATAATATAGATCGCAAGATTCTTCAACGTTGAGTGTGAGCTACATGGAAAACATTGCAATTTTACCAGCTTTCTCTCTCGTAAGCCTCAGTTAGATACAGGATAAGTTATCAGCTCAGTTTTAAGTTCTTTCAGTGTGTTTGATCATAGGTCATAAGTACCCTTCAAGCCAGGTAATTAGTGCGAAAATACCAACAAATATACTTTTCTCAAATGATACATGGTATCATATAGCTCAGCAGAGGAGCAATTCAAATTCTACCATGATTTTGAATTGTTGATTCTAATTTAGCTCCTCTTCTTTAGTGTATGCACTGTCACTGTGAAAAAAAGTATTTGGTTACAAATTCAAAAATAAAGTATTTCCAGTAACAGGTTGCTTCTAAAGAATTCTGGATTGAAATTATGATGTCATTTACGAAAAATATACTTTGGTGGGTGCTCCTTACAGCTTGCCCGTTTTAAGCGGGGTGTTTTTCTGTTGACGTATATATAGGTGATTGAACAGAATCCCTTCCTTCCTTCTGGCTTCAGCAAATATTCTGGAAAGTCTCAAATGTAAAAAAGAACTAATCACTTGCTCCATTTTGTTACTTTATTCAATTCCATTATGTTCTGCTGTTTCATTGGCAAGTTCCTACAATGTGCAGGAGAGGCCTGAATTTCAAATGTTATTTAGCGGCCAAAAGAGCAAAGAATCTTGATATTCTTAATGAATAAGCACTGTGATACAGTGAAGCACAAAATTACATTAAGGAATCTAAAGTTGCATATCTGTGAATTTGAGTGCTACGCAAGGGAAAAAGAAGGAAAGAAAAATGGGGGGGGGGTGGGGGGTGGCGGGTGGCCATAGTGACTACAGAACCAAAGAAAGGTGATCTTAAGTCTTGCCACAATATTGGAAGTCACTATTGGGGTATGTTACCTCAAAATCATTGTGGGAAAGCCTTATGGCAACTTGGTTAGAACAGCAGCATAGAAAGCTACAGATCCATGGTTCATATTTCATCTTCAGCATTGAATTTTTCATTGTTGATTCTAGCTTTGTCTACTAATTGTCCCATATTTTTTATAATTCATATAGCTATTTCAAGGCTTTTGTAGGAACTTAACTATCTTCTATTTGTGTGTGACAATACAAACTAGGATGAATTTTAGTAGGTAAAGGAAATGCAACAAGTTGCTTCCAGCATTTCTTGTGTCAAGACCAATACTAGGTGGGCTTTTCTATAATAATTGTTTTATATCTTCCAGTGACCAAATAGCAGTTAAGCAATCCCAGGTGGATAAACTGTATGCTGGACTGAAAGATCTTGCTGGAGAAAGGAGAGCCAAATTGGATGAAGCATTGCAACTCTTCATGTTTAAGAGAGAAGTTGATGATCTTGAGCAATGGATGGAAGAAAGAGAAGTTGTAGTTGGATCAAATGAATTGGGACAAGATTACGATCATGTCACGGTAAGCATATATGCATGCATTCTGAAACAACTGGAGTTGGAGTTGACAAGAAACAGAAAGACGATAGTAGTAATAAAATGCCCTTTTCCATATTGGATACAATATACCTAAGGCCAACAAACAAAGCTGAAATAAGTAGGCTCATAAATAGTTTTAAAACACAAACATCTGCTGGATGGGACGGTATATCCACAAATGTTTTAAAAAGATGTTCCATAGCAATAGTAGATGTACTAGAACACCTAATAAATTACTCTTTATCTAAAGGTGCATTTCCTGCATGTTTAAAAAAATCTGTAGCTAGGCCAGTATTTAAAAAAGGCGACAAACACGATAAGAATAATTATAGGCCTATAACACTCACCTCAGTACTTGCTAAATTGTATGAAAAGATTATAGCTAAGCAGTTACTAAGCTTCCTGGACAAGCATAATATATTAAGTAGTTTTCAGCATGGGTTTAGAAATAAATTCTCAACAGTGACTGCAATGGTAGACATTATCCATCACATACTAACACACCTCGAGAAAAATGACAAAGTAGTAGGATTGTTCTTAGATCTGTCAAAAGCTTTCGATAGCGTGTGCCATAAAACATTACTACTGAAATTACAGCATTATGGGATAAGGGGAAAAACATTAGAATTATTAACAACCTACCTAACTGGGCGTAAACAATGTACAGAAATATCATACAAACTTGGTAGTACTACAAAAAAAGTTTCATCTAATTATGACCATGTAAGGTTGGGAATACCGCAAGGATCAGTACTTGGCCCTCTACTATACATACTTTATGTAAACGATATGCCAGATTTCAACAATAGCAAAGCAATAGCATACACGGATGACACATCCTTGATCTTTTGGGATAAATCAGAAATTAGTTTACAAAATAATATAAAAGAACAGACAAATTCACTGGTTGAATATTTTAAGAAAAATAACCTAAATGTTAATGCAGGGAAAAGTAAAGTTATGTTATTTGAACTTAGAAACAGCGATAATATTATTAATGTAAATATCAATGAAAAGCAACAGAGCAGGTAAAAGTCATAAATTTTTTGGGTCTACAGCTAGATAGTAATTTAAAATTCCATAATCAGATAGATAAAATATGTAAAAAAATTAGTACAGCTATATACGTTATAAGGAAATTATCAAAATATTTAACAACAGATATTCTAAAACTTGCTTATTATGGGATGATACATAGCCACATCAATTATGGAATAGAAATTTGGGGCAGTGCTGGTATTTCAAACCTGAATAGAATACTCACACTACAAAAAATGAGCCTAAGAATTATTTACAAGATAGGAAAGAAGGTATCATGTAGAAGCACATTTAAAACCCAAAATATATTAACGGTTGCCTCCCTCTATGTATATAAGGTAATACTCCTGGTCTTAGAAGATAGATACGATCTGACTAGAAATAGAGACAACCATAATTATAATATAAGAAACCAGGATAATTTTTTTAGAATAGCTATTACAAAAAAAGCAGTAGGAAAAAGATTCTTTTGTAATTGGCAGTATGCTATACAATAAGCTCCCTACACAATTAAAGCAGTTAAGTAAGAATAACTTTAAGCCAGCATTAAAGACATATCTAATTGAAAGATGCCTGTATAGATTAGACGAATTATAGTGTACCTGTACTACCTACAATTATCTTTGATACAGTTTGTGTATTAAATTTTATATGTAAAAATTGTAAATATGGAAAATTGTAAATACCAATATAAATGTATTAGAATTTGACAAAGCTTGAAACATTTGTAATGATGTCTATAAGTGAATAAATATTATTATTATTATTATAATTCTTGTTTAAGAAAACAAAATGTTAGCCAAAAGATTATGAATCTCAAATGTTTTAATGTTAATTTTTTACACTAATTTTTTATCTTTGATTTTTAGTTACTGTGGGAGAGGTTCAAGGAGTTTGCAAGAGACACAGAAGCTATTGGAAATGAGAGAGTAGCTGCTGTAAATGGTATAGCTGACCAGCTAATCAGTGCAGGTCACTCTGACTCAGCGACAATTGCTGAAAGGAAAGATGGTCTAAATGAGCTCTGGCAAGATCTTTTGGAACTTATCGAAACTAGGACGCAGGTCAGTTGGCTTTAAACTACCCAACACATTCATTTTATTGAGATCCAGTTTGGAAGAAATGCATGAAATGTGGTATGTTTGATGATTGCAGATGCTTGCTGCATCTCGTGAACTTCACAAATTCTTCCATGATTGCAAAGATGTTCTTGGAAGAATATTGGAAAAGCAGCATTCCATGTCAGACGAATTGGGTCGTGATGCTGGTTCAGTGTCTGCTTTGCAGAGAAAGCATCAAAACTTCTTGCAAGATCTTCTAACACTGCAATCTCAGGTATGTATAATGTTTAAACTGAAAATAAGTGACAAATTACAACGGAACATCCAGAGTTTTTGTTTCCATCTTAAGAGTTATAACTAGCAGCTTTAGTTAATTTAAGATTGCTTAATTTTTCAGGGAATAGTTCAGTTTTTCAGATGAAATGTTTTGTTAAAAAACAGCAACTCTGTCCATATTTGAAATTGCTAAGTCTTACCAGCATAATTTTACAGGAAAAGTGAATTTGAAGGGGCAATATGGCTCTTTGCAGCTGAAATTCGGGTTTTAATATATTAGGACTCCCTTATTTCTTCATCAGTCCATTAACATAAACTTGTAATTTACTATATAGAGTAAAAAGAAGTATTTCAGAAAGTGGAGTGCCACTTGTAAGTGGAGAAAAGTATATAGAAGGTTGACTCATTTGCCTAATTTTAGTTGTAATTTATTTCTGATTTTCTTGGAATATTCACATTCACTATATATATTTAAAATTGGGATTAGAAATTTAAATACAATTTTAAAAGAGGAAACCGAACATGGCATGCAACATGTTATGATTTGTATTTCTTTTATGCTTTATCACACAAGTTCACTGAATTGAAGAGAATTTCAGCCATTTCATAGAGTTAGTTTTACTTTTTTGTTCCATTTATACCCCGGCTTTAACTGCAATGGTTATATTGGCGGCCGTTCTCCTTTGGAACATATCAAAGGTGTTAACTCTTGTTCAGTTGGTTTTAATCATTACAACATGCACACATTTGCACTCTCATTCATACTTCCCGACTCTGGGGAAGATGAGGAATTATCTTGGATGGAGAAAAATCCCCACCCCCACTGACGGGAATTGAACCTGGGATCCCTAGCAAATTTTACATTTTATTCCTGATGGCAGTATCTCAAAATTACATTTTAGCTGAAGTTCAGGAACATTTTTGAGAAAGTAATTTCAATTCTGAGTCAAGGTTCTTGGCAAGTCAGAAAGAAAAACTTATGATGATGAACTAGTTTGTACTATAAAATTATTTGTGGTTGGTTTATTGACACTCGTCACTTACTTTTTCATATATTTATGAGAGACTAGTTTCAAAGGCCCTGGCCTCCATTTTCAATCTCTTCCCAACTAGTTTGTACTAGTTTGTAATGAGTTTTTGCTTTGTATATCTTCTCTGAAGTTGTTTTAATAGTGACAATAATGAGTATAACTGATTAATCAGATGTGAATTCATTGCATGTGACAATGGTCACTTTGCACTTTATCAACAGTTTAGATTTTCATGGTAATTATTTCAGGTTCAACAAGTTCAAGAAGAATCTGCCAAGCTGCAGGCTTCTTATGCCGCAGATAAAGCAAAAGAAATCACAAATAGGGAAAACGAGGTAGTTACTGCGTGGGCCAATCTACAAGCACAGTGTGATGGACGGCGACAAAAACTTGCTGACACTGGAGATCTGTTTAAGTTCTTCAACATGGTGCGCACACTGATGCTGTGGATGGATGATGTTGTGAGACAAATGAACACATCCGAAAAACCGAGGTATGGTTAATAGCATTCTGTTAGTTTAATTATTGATAATTACTATCATATTTCCTTCTTAATTTCCCTCCACCCTTACCCCCTCCCACACACATACAAGTACATGTGTTCAGATTTTGGGACTTCATTTTCAGTATTTTATTATCATGCATTTTGATTTTTGAAAATTGCCCGTAACTCCAAACCTCGCTAGGCTCATTTGCCCATCTGCTCTACCTCTTGTTTTAAATACATCCCTTTACTTTTAAGAAGTTAACTGCAGCACCTTCCATTACTTTGTAAGAATTGCTCATTTGGATATTTCTCTTATACTTTAAGAACAGTATTTTTTATTAATATGGTTTGCTTTTATCAATTTCGGATGAAAACATTGTTTCGTCTTTAGGCTTTTATGTGGTAAATCTTTCTTATTATATTAACATATGGTACTCATTTAAAATATGAGTTAAGTAACACAACTTATTTGAAACAAATTTTAGGCAACCTCAAATTAATGCTTTAGCAGATTTTTAAAGGTACTTTAGATGAAAAAGTAAAATATCTTGGGTTTAAAATTTGCTTTTTGTTATGGCTGGCCACTTGTATGCTTTTCCTCATATTTCAGCCAACATCATACATTCAGAAATAGAAAGATGGCACATTTAAATATTAGTTTTGTTTATGCAAATAATTCAAAAAGTTCATTTTTTTGTAGCTTTGAGTACAGATAATGAATTAACATTTCAGGGATGTAAGTGGAGTAGAATTATTAATGAACAACCACCAGAGCCTGAAAGCAGAAATTGATGCGAGAGAAGACAATTTCACTGCATGTATCTCTCTTGGCAAGGAGTTGTTGTCACGTAACCATTACGCTTCCAATGAAATAAGAGAAAAGCTTGTTTCATTAACCAACCAGCGCAACTCATTACTTCAACGTTGGGAAGAACGTTGGGAAAATTTGCAGCTCAGTAAGTACAAATTTTGAAATTGTAAAATAATAGTGAATCGAGAAGATACTGACACATTGCTTCAGTCACACTGTTTTACACAGGACATGTTTCAAGAACTGTTGCTCCCATCATCAGCTTTTGAAATATGTTCTGTGAAAGTGGTGAGTGAAGGTGTGTCATATCTTCTTAACTCACTTTAATTTTAACTTGTGCTTCACTGTCTCCACGCTTCTTTAAATTTTTATATTTCGAAATTGTTAGTTAGATCTTTTTTGCTTTTTATTCATAGAAAAGTTACTGACATATGAAATGTAATCTCCCCTCTCTGTAAATGAACATTTACAGCCCAAAGGCTTTATTTGACATCACACTTACGGTAGTACCAGCAATTTGGCTACCTCTTTTGTACATGCATATTGTATTTTGTACCTCGGAGCAACAATGCGATATTTCTGCAAGTAAATAGTTGGATAACCCTATTTTCCCAGAAACTTATAGTTCTGAGATTAAGATTATTGCAGAAGTTTCAAACTATTAACATTCATATATTTTAGGGAGAACTTTGTGAAGTTCTTCAATTTTCTTTTGGTAGAGTTGCAGTTTGCACTTGTTTAATACCTTTTTATTTATTCTTTCCCTAGTTTTGGAGGTGTACCAGTTTGCTCGAGATGCAGCAGTTGCAGAGGCATGGTTAATTGCACAGGAACCTTATCTTATGAGCCAAGAGCTTGGGGTAAGCAAGTGTTTTACTACAGTTTTCAAAATGTAAAGACTTCAAAGATTATTTTGAAAGCTTTATTATTTTATCTGGTACCTGTTACAAGCATGCTTAAAGTGTACTTACATTTTAAATAAGCAGCCTGTAATAAAAGTGAACTGTAACTTTTCAGCACACGATAGACGAAGTGGAAAATTTAATAAAGAAACACGAAGCATTTGAAAAGTCTGCAGCTGCCCAGGAAGAAAGATTTGGTGCTTTGGAAAGGCTAACAACTGTAAGTGTTACGTTTGAAACCTAAAGCAGTAACTTTTCCTTTTGGAGTAGTCAATAGTCGCTTTGGTGCTTCTTAGGCATTTTAAGAACATAGCTAATGCTAATAATTTGGTGGTCTGTTAGTTACTAAACATTACTATGGAAATGGTGCTTTTATTTTAGACTGCATAAAGCTTAAGATAGATGCAGTATCTTCAGTATTTTGAGTTGTAGGCAATGAACTGCATGCTTGCATTTCTCTTTGTTCATACTGTTCTTTTTATCATTATGTTCATCTGCCGCATATTTCTGATTAAGAATTTTCCTCATGAATATTGAAATTAAGATATACGTACACTTCTCCTTAAAGGAGAAGTCTGCAATAAAATTGGAAATGCTAATCTAAATCCTAAATTGTCATTTGTTCCATTTACTTAGTCTGTTTAGTTCAGAGGTATTGCGTACAACACAGTTTCATATATGCAATTAATGTTCAGTTTAAAGTAAGGAAAGGTTAGTCAGTTACTGCAGTTGAAATCTTAGATTTTTACCACTTAGGATACTATCCAGGTATTCTTGCAGTTTGGTCTGCATACATCCATTCAGTAAACAAATGTATAAGCTATTCTATTCCTCTTTTCGGAATATCCAGTTTATTCAAGTGCAAACCATATATAGTTTTGTGTTCTGGACTTGTTAGCCCCTCCATATCATGTTTAGGCATTGCTTTTCAGGGTTCATAACTTGGAATACAACTATAAAGCAAAATAAAATCTTTTTTGTTTTGGTTCTTTTGTTTCTTAAATATTCCAACATAAATAAATTTCTTGTTTGCCCCATTCACAAGTACTTATCAGCTTGACTCCTACTCAATTTGATAGGTTCCAGTAATATGAGCTTTCTTTTAAGTTTTAAGGACCTATGGAAAACATGCACTTTTCGACATTTTTGTTTACAGTTTTTTTTTTTTCAGGGCAATTTGCCATTTCTTGATAAAATAGCTTTGATTTGCACACAGAGGAGCATGCTTTATCAGAATTCAGTATTAATAGAGAACATTCTTCAAATTCATTTTAATGAAATGGGTAGAAAATGAAACAGCTGTTTCAGATTGTGTAAAATCTTAAGCCATGCTTTGAAACTTCTGTTTTGGGAAGGGAGAGGAAAAAGTTTATCTTAGGGAGGGAGAGGAAGGACGTTGCTTCTCCTTGTTTTTATTTTGCCGCTCTTTTCAAACACAGTAGCACTTTCAACTACCAGCTGGTGTTAGTATATGTCTCTTGTTGCAGAATATCACTTGCGCAGACATTACGCTTTCATCATATATCATATCCATGCATGAAACAATATCAAATGATAACTTCACTTTATGCGCTACTTTATTGTTGTTCTTGACACTTGAAGCTATCATGGAATTTTCAGGATTAATATGGTATATTTGTATTACATGGTTTATTAAGAAAGAGAAAATACGTCACCCCCAGGGGCCTACTACGGTAGGTACGGGCATTGGCAATCCCGGGGTCCCGAGCCAATCATCCCCATCGTCACCCTCTCACCCCATTTTGGTTGTGCCACGTTGGTCACCCTTAGTTTTAAGCGTCTTCCTCTTCTAGGTTTATTGTTCTATTTTAGCTTTAGCTGTTTAGGTTTATAAACTCCTGCCTCACCACCAGGGATCTTTCTTCTGTCTCCGTGGTTCCTGTCCCACGGTTCCAGCGCGGCTTCCGACTTGCGTGCTCTCCGGAGGTCTCAGGCGTGAAGGTTGTAGTGGACTCCCTACTGACCCTGTGTGTGACCTTAGGTGCGGAGCCCGTCCACACCGTCATGTACACTCACGTAGTCTCAATGAGGCCCGGCTGGTTTTAATGGTCCGAAGGCCGTGAGTCATTGGGCCAGTATTACCAGCCGGACGTGTTACCGCTGACGGGAGCCCCGGTGTAATCAACCACAAGCCCCCTGAATCCGTGCATGCGTCTGTTGACTGCTGCACGGCCTAAAGTGGGGGGCCACAGGCGGTTATTCCTGTGGTAGGGGCCTAAAGCCGGGGTGTCACGTGGTGAACGGTTCTCACATTTGGGCAACAGTAGTTGGACGGTAGCTCTTCTGAAGTACAATCGAGATCGGTCGTGGGAGGGGTCTCCCATGACGGCGCAGACCGTGAAGGTTTGGTGTCTTTTTCTTTCACCCCTGGATGGCAGGCTGACGCCGACAGTTCCGGAAGGGGGTCCTTTAACCATGGCTCCTCCGCGCAAACCTTCCCCATTTGATTCTTTTTTGGTCGTGACCCTGACTTGTGAAAACAAGACAATGCGAGACATTAGTCCTTTCTATATCCAACGCGAGCTTGATCGGATATGTGGCGTTCTAAAATCTGCAACTCGGTTAAGAGACGGTACCCTTTTGGTAGAAACAAAGAACCAGGATCAGTCCAGTAAGCTCCTGAAGGCTTGCTTGTTGGGTTCCTACCCCATTCGGGTAGCCCCACATAAGACTTTGAATAGCTGTAGAGGGGTCGTGACAACCTCCAGTTTGTACGGCCTCTCTAACGAGGAAATAGCATCTAATTTGACTGAACAGAATGTGTGCGAGGCGTACCGTCTCCTTGGTAAACGTGATGGACAGTCTGTTCCGTTGCGGACAGTCTTCCTCACTTTCAAAGGAACCACATTACCGGACGCTATCTATTGTGGGTACAAACGTGCTGCAGTGCGACCGTATGTCCCAAACCCCATGCGCTGTTTTCGGTGTCAGCGGTTTGGGCATACTCAGGCCCGCTGTACCTTTGACGCTGTATGCGACCGTTGCGGTTTACCTCCCCATGGCGATGCTACATGTACTCGTGACCCGGTCTGCGTCAATTGCGGTGGTACGCATCCCTCCAGCTCCCGGCAGTGTCCGCAGTTTCTTGATGAGAAGGCCATTCAGGAACTGCGCGTCAAAGAACGTCTGTCCTTTCTAGAGGCAAAAAGACGGTTTGAGCAACTGAAACCCGCTGCCAGCTTAGGTTACGCATCCGCAGTTCGTCGCTCTCCTGCACAGTCTGTTGCCACACGGACCCTCAATGTTTCGGATGCGTCAACCCAATGCGACTTGCTGGAGATTGCCAATCCTTTTAAGGCGTTGGCACCAACAGCCTCATCTAGCTCTTCTACTGCCCCAGCTGCAGTTTCACGGTCCGTGTTGGTAAGCACTACTCCCGGTACTTCTACGGGTTGCCGCTCCCGTAGTCGCATTCGAGGAACCGGCAGGGCTTCTGTTCAGTCGGCTTCCCGATCCCCTTCTCGAAGGGACTCTTCTGACTCCCGCACATCTGAGGAGTCGCCCATGGAGCGACCCTTTGTCGGTCCCAAGTGCGCCAAAGTGCGAAAAAAGGAGAAACGATGTCCGACCACCTGAACCCGCATTCCTCGCGCTCTTGCTATCTTAAATTTTCTCCCTAAAACCGCCGCTCCCCCTTAGTCCTTTTCCATGGCTCTTTTAACGTGGAACATTCATGGTGTGCGCTCACATAGGGCAGAGCTCCAGCTGTTGTTGCGGTCCTACAACCCCATAGCGGTTTGTTTACAAGAGACCAAACTTCGCCCTCAGGATGCTTTTGATTTGCGTCATTATATTCTGGTACGCTTCGACCTTGTGCCGGAAGTGGGCTCTCCTGCTCATGGTGGTGTCATGATCCTTACACGTGCTGATGTTTTTGGTCAACCTCTACCACTTAACACTACTTTGCAAGCTGTTGCTCTTCGGCTCAGTCTTCCAGGTTTATCGTTTACCTTATGCACAGTTTACCTCCCCCCTTCAGACTCCGTCCTTCCTGCGGACCTCTCTCAACTAGCTTCGCAGCTCCCCACACCCTTTCTTCTTTTGGGGGATTTTAATGCCCATCATCCGTGTTGGGGCTCTCCTAGGGCGTGTGCAAGGGGAACCCTACTTGCTGACTTCTTTGACCAGTTTCCTCTCCTTGTTTTAAACACTGGTGAACCCACCTTTTTTTCCGATTCCACCGGTACTCCCTCCCACCTCGATCTTTCTCTCTGCTCCACACAGCTTGCTCATTGTTTCCAATGGCATGTAGTATCTGACACTCATTCCAGTGATCACTGCCCATGTGTGCTAACGTTGCTCTCCCACAACGTTCCCCGCTCGCGTGCAGCCTCATGGCAACTCTCCAAGGCTAACTGGGTGCTCTTTTCCGAAGCTGCCACATTCAAGGATTCCGAATTTACTACTATCGACCTTCTGGTCGACCATTTCACCTCAGTTGTTGTCTCCGCTGCCGAGCAATCTATTCCGAAATCCTCCACGGAGCCTCGGCGTTTGCCTGTCCCGTGGTGGACTCTTGAGTGCCGCGATGCCCTTCGCGCACGCCGGAAAGCTCTTAGGGTATTTAAACAACACCCCACCGTCGAGAACTTGGTAGCTTATAAACAGCTGCGCGCACGAGCCCGATGTGTTTTTAGGGCTAGCAAAAGAGCGTCCTGGACCTCCTTTGTTGCCTCTTTCTCGCACGCCACCCCTTCTTCTGTGGTTTGGGAGAAACTCCGTCGTGTTGCCGGTAAACGGCCACCCTTGTCCATTCCTGGACTTCAGGATGGACCTCTCACTGTTGTAGATGCGGTTGATGTTGCTAACTGCCTGGGTAGCACTTTTGCTGCCGCCTCCAGCTCTGCTAACTACGTTTCGACGTTTCGGGTCCTCATATCTCAGATTGAGGCCCAGGAATTATCTTTCCGCTCAGCTAACCTTGAGTTCTACAACGCCGAATTTAGCTTACGGGAGCTGGACTCGGCGTTATGCTCCTCTCGCTCTACCGCTCCTGGGCCTGATGGTGTTCACGTGGCTATGCTTCAACACCTCTCCCTTGCTAGTAAAGACTATCTACTGCGTATGTACAACCGCATCTGGCGTGACGGAGTTTTCCCTACAGCTTGGCGCGAGGCAACTATCATTCCGGTCCCAAAACCGGGTAAGGACCGCCGTTTGCCCTCCAGTTACCGCCCCATTTCCCTCACCAGTACAGTGTGTAAGGTGATGGAGCGCATGATTACTGGGCGCTTACGTTGGTGGCTTGAGTCGGAGAACCTTCTGTGCAACATCCAATGCGGATTTCGCCGTTACCGTTCCAGCACTGATCACCTGATTTCTCTCTCGACTCATATCATGAACGCCTACCTGCGCCGCTGCCAAACTGTGGCCGTCTTTTTTGACCTTACAAAAGCCTATGACACCTGTTGGCGGACTGGCATACTACGCACCATACATCAGTGGGGTCTTCGTGGTCGACTTCCCATTTTCCTCCGGGAATTCATGAAGGAGCGGTCCTTTCGTGTTCGGGTGGGTTGTAATTTATCCCGCGTTTTCCATCAGGAAAACGGGGTACCCCAGGGATCGGTCCTCAGCGTTCTCCTCTTTGCCATCGCCATCAATCCTATCACTGAGTGTATTCCCGCTGGAATATCCTCTTCTTTATTTGTGGATGACTTCGCCGTATATTGTAGCTCTCGGCGGACCAGTATCTTGGAGCGTCGGCTCCAGGTCTGTTTAGATCGCCTTTACACTTGGAGCCTCCACAACGGCTTCCATTTTTCCACCGAGAAGACCGTGTGCGTGAACTTTTGGCGCCGTAAGGCGTTTGATTCACCCTCACTCCACCTCGGTCCCCATACGCTTCCTTTTGCAGAGGAAGCTAAATTTTTAGGATTGGTGTTCGATAGGAAGCTTAGCTGGGATTCTCATATCGCTTCCCTGAAAGGTCGCTGTGCCCGGTCCCTCAATATCTTACGTGTCCTAACAGGTACATCGTGGGGAGCTGATCGGACCGTGCTCTTACAGCTTTATTGGTCCCTGGTGCGATCAAAGCTTGACTATGGGAGTGTGGTATATTCGTCGGCACGGCCTTCCATTTTGAGTCGTTTGGATCCTGTGCACAATCGGGGGATACGTCTAGCTACTGGTGCTTTTCCAACCAGCCCCATCCCCAGTCTGTACGCTGAAGCAGCTGAACCCCCCCTGTGCTATAGGCGAGATATTCTTTTATGCACCTACGCATGCCGTCTATCCTCTACCCACGCACCCAACGTACAAGCCCTTCTTTGACTCGTCTCTTGATCGCCAGTACGCTGTCAGCCCCCTTGCATTACTTCCGCCCGGTGTTCGCTTTCGCCTGCTTGTTCGGGCCCTGGACGCCACACTGCCACCAGTATTACCTCGGAGGGAATCTATTTTTCCTCCTTGGTCGCGGTATGACTCCTTATTCCACCTTGGGTTGACGTCCATGCCCAGGTCTGCGTTTCCGACCACTGGCATCCAATCCACATTTTTAGAACTTCAGCAGCATTTTAAGAACTACAGTTTTATTTTTACGGACGGCTCTAAAACCGACCGAGGTGTTGGTTGTGCCTTCGTAGCTGCTGCGGAGAGTTTTACGTTTCGTCTTCCTGGACAGTGCTCGATTTTTACCGCTGAACTTTTTAGTATCTATCAAGCCCTACTTTTTATCAGCCAGCAGCACTCTAACCACTTTGCCATCTGTAGCGATTCTCTGAGTGCTCTACAGAGCATTCGTTCGCTGTACCCCAGCCATCCCCTAGTACAGCGAATACAGGATCGGCTGCATTCGCTCGCTAATTCAGGGTTCCACGTGTCGTTCGTTTGGGTTCCCGGACACGTAGGCATTCCGGGCAACGAGGCTGCTGATGCCGCCGCGAAGTCTGCTATTTTATCCCCCACAGTTTTTAGCAATTCTGTTCCTTTCGAGGATCTTAGTGCTTCCCTTCGCCGAGCCATCAACACTCGCTGGCATGATGACTGGTCCGCGCTCGCTGGGAACAAACTCCGGGAGGTTAAACCTCTTCCGCTTCACTGGGCCACATCTTCACGTTCTTCTCGCAGGGAAGAAGTTATTTTAGCTAGACTTCGCATCGGGCACTGCCGTTTTAGCCATCAACACTTGTTACGCCAGGACTCAGCACCTCATTGTGCTCACTGCGGTGAGCCTTTGACGGTAGAGCACTTTTTAGTGGAGTGCCGATTTTACTCAACGTTGCGCTCCTCCTTGGGTTTGGCATCCAACCTCAGCGCAATGTTGAGGGATGATATTGCTGCTGTGGAGGGCCTCTTCGACTTTTTACAGCGCAGCGGAATACTTCATTCTATATGATTTCAACATCCCTCGCCGTGCCTCATTTTAGATTCATCTCAGCACTCCTATTTTAGCTATTTTAACAGTTTGAGCATCTTTTATGTTTATTGTGTTTTTGGACCTTTTAGTGGATTTTATTGTTTTAGCGTTTACATTTCAGTTGGGCTTTACCTAGTCTGAGCTCGGGCGCTAATGACCTCAGCTGTTGTGTGCCCATAAGCCCCACTACTACTACTACTAGAAAATACGTCCTTACTGGGAGTACCTACTGATCAGATAATTGTCAATATCCAAAGTTGTATTTATATCCTAAGAAATGCACTTGAATAAACTGGATTGTATTTTATTCCACTTATTAATTCTGTCTTATACTGCTTCAATGAAATACTTTTCAGTTGTAAATTGAAAATCATAAAACCAACTTTTCTACTAAGTAGGAAATTTTAGATCCACTCCAGTCATATTGGTCTACATACATTTCAGCACTATGGACTATTACATCACGAAAAGTTCCCAGAGGTGCAATTATACCATACAATGCCAATGCAATTTTTCTTATTTGAATCTGTTCTAACTGTATCCATTTAATTAACTTTCATTACAGAGAGAGAGAAAATTTATTGAAAAATTTTACTGTGGAGAACTGAAGTCTATGTTGTACTTTAGGCAAAGTATTAAAATAAAAAATCAGAAAGATTCAAATACCTAACATATTTGCAGTATAGAATTGTTGGTCAATTTCTGACTCCTAATTGAACTCACAGACACCATTTAAAATTAAAACAGTAAATCCCTAGAAATAGACATAAAATTGTTTAAAACACTTCTATCTTAGTAAATCTTTGAAGTGCTGGATTTATAGATTGTTACAAGGGATGTGCATGGAGTTCCCACATAGAAGTTTGATGCAATTTGAACCAATTATCCATATATGTGCAAAATATCATGATACATAAATATGTGTTTTGCAGACAAGTCAGTTGCAGTTGTAGATTTGCAACACGCACTTGTAGTGGACCTTTCATATTTCATGCAGGTTGACATAATTCTATTGGAATGTTTGATAAGAGTTTGCTTGCCCGGCCAAAAGTCGCAATCAGGTAATGTTTATATTGAAATAACTCAGTTTCTGAAAATGAGAACAAATTAGAAACTATTCGTAGGTTGAGAAGGATATTTTCCCCCTTCATATACTTTTTGTTGCATTAATTTGTCAATTTTTCGATAGATCGAGGACACTATTATAGTGGCAAACAAGATATTTTGCGGGTTATTAGTTGACGCCAGCATGAAACACTGTGTTGTAAGCAATGGCTGATACAAGCAGATATACGATTGAGGAATGTGTCTTCGTTAGTGTTGGGTTCATGAAAAAGAACAAACTGGCGAAACATACAAAGAAATCATAGAAAACTTCTTTCTTCATTTAAATAAAGCAGCTCCCAGTGAAACCATTCTCTGAAAACTGGAAAAGAAGACTTTCTCGACAGGTTCTGTGTTGGATGCAAAATACAACAGAAGACCTAAAATACTGTGGTGAAAGTGTTAGGTAATCTTCTCTTTGAATCGCTGGAACGCTTGCTAAAGAAATCAATAAGTAAACTATTGCCAGAAATGCAAATATGCAGCAAAATTGCAGCTGACTTTGAAAGCAAAATCCCTTATATGAAGAGAGATATCATCCGTGTCTTCAGTATGATCACTCCTGAAATGCTTAGGCTGACCATGCAGACAAAAAGGGAGTGGATTCAGCTGTGAGCTGAAAAAGATGGTGAACACACCGAAATATTAGATGTTTAACAATGAAGCTGTCTGGCCCAGTTGTGTTCATCTTCAAAGTATAAACTTGAAACTATAAATTTTGAAACTCCACCACTGGACATCTTTGACAAGTACATCACGCCATCTATTGACAATACGGAGAAAGAGGAAACCAATACAACTTACACTAACCGAGTATCAGCTGATGATAGGTTGTTTGCAGACGATTGTATCATTTATAATAAAATTCGGAATACAGTGCATGAAACCGCTCTTCAGGATGATTTAAATGAAATCTGTAATTGGGCTGCGGCTAACAAAATGTCAATTAATGCCAAGAAAAGTAAGTCCATTGTTTTTAGTAGAACTAAGGGCAAAATTATTGTTAACTATCACATGGGAGGGGTGCAAATTCCACAGGTGGACAGCTGCAAATACTTGGGAGTGTACCTGGCAAGTAATGCTGGATGGGACAAACAAGTAATTTCCACATCTAGGAATGCGTGGAAGGCATTACATTTCGTAATGAGAATATTGAAAAAGGGGAGCGCTTGTTCCAGGGAAATTGCCTACAAGGCCTTAGTGCGGCCGGTTATGGAATATGGAGTAGCATGCTGGGACCCGTATAGAGCTAACCAAATCGATCCGTTAGAAAAAATACAGAAGAGGGCAATAAAATTCATAAAAAGAGGCAAGTATTTTGGGCCTATAAAAGGAGATGAGACTAAATGGGAGGAATTAAGAATTAGGCGTAAAAAACATAGGTTGGTAGCATTATTCAAAGCTATTGCTGGTGTAAAGGCATGGGTGGACGTTAGTTTAAGGTTAGATAATCAGGTTTATTATGGACGAAACAATCATAGGTATAAAATGAAGGGTAGAAGATACAGAACCGACGTAGGAAAATTTTCTTTTGTTAATAGAACCATTGAAGAATGGAATGAATTGCCTGTAGCAGTCTTTCAGGGCTGTCCCCTGTCGCTGAAGAAATTTAGAAAAAATCTAGATGGTTTATAGTTTAACTTTTGAATTATAATGGTATATAATATGTAAATCGAGAAGTAATTAGATATGTTTTAAGTGACTAAAGTAAAATAATATCATGTTTGTATTGTTTACTGTGTTATTGTTGTAAATCTAGTATTTGTAATTTGATCTGTATTCTTAACTCTGCCACCGGGTAGTACCCAATTGCAGTCAATAAATAAATACATACATACATAGGAGCAAGAGCTCTTGAAACATGTCCTGTGAATAAACAGTGTGAGTGAAGCAATGTGTCAATATCTTCTCGATTCAATTTTGTACTATGTTCATCTTCTTATATTTCTATTCCTTTTAGTGCAGCAATCAATAATTGTTTTTATGTCACTTGTGAAATTTATTATTGCTACACAAACTTAGAAAATATCTGATTGTGACTTTTGGACCACCCTATATTACTTGCTCAGATGGTGAGCTACATGTCATAAAAGCTTGATGGAAACACATTTTCATTTTAAATGAATTAGCATCATTATACAGAATCAAACATAAGATTACAACCTAAACTACATTTACTATGAATTCAAATACATTTCTAGTGTAGTTGTCCATCTGTCAACTTGCATATTCTGTATTCCATAGATTGAGACCTCTGGTGTTCTTTATGGTAATGTTACTGTGTTCAACTCACTATACACTAAGATTAAGTACACTGATTTCCAATCACAAATTGCATTAGTTTAGAATAAATTATTCAAATTCTGCCAGGCTCAATATTTTAGTAGAAGTCTTGTATAAATTAGGGTTGGAGTTCAATTAGTTAATATATCTGCAAATTTGCTAGCACATATAGAGGGATTGCAAATAAATCTCAGTTCAGTGTTTGTAGTAGGTGCAAGTTATACATGAAAACAGGAGAATAAATTGGGGTAAAACCATAAATTTAATATTTCGAGGAATATCCATGTCCCCATTCTTTGGGAATACAGTTGAAAATATCTTCTTGGCTGCTTATTTGTTTCATTAGAACAATTAACTTCACAAATATTTCATTAACATTGTCCTGCATAAACAACTGAATACTTTAAAAAACAATTTTTAGTTGGTTTTTCACTCCGTCACTTACATTTTTATTTTTTGAGGGACCAGTTTTGGAAGCTACTCCATTTTCAACCTTGAAGGTGCAACTATCATCTTGTCTGCAATTTTCTCTCTGAGCTTCATCAAATTATCAACCAGTGGGATTACAAAGTTCATTATTTGCTTCTTATCACCCCCTTTTAATAATTCTGGATTTGAATCAAGACCATGGTTTTCGTTCCAAACAGGAAGATATGACAGCAATAGCATTTCACGTTTGGAATGAAAACCATGACCTTGACCCAAATCCAAATTTATTAAATGGGGCAATAGACCAAAACAAACTGAAGAGAGAGAACATTTTAATAGGAAAAATGACTAAGTAATGAACTTTGAACTTCTACCGGTCAATAATTTGATAAAGAAGTTCATAGTTCCACTAGCAGACAGAAGACAGCACACACCAGACTATAGTTGGACCTTCGAGGTTGAAAATGGAAGCAACAACTTCCAAAACTAGGCCCTCAAAAAATAAAAATGTAGATGATGGAGTGTTAAAAACTTACTAGAAATAGTATTTCCAATTAATTTGGACTGCTACTAAATTTCTCCAAACACACATAATTGAATATTTGTTAATTTTCATAAACTCAGTGCTGTGGTAGATGCTACTCTCTGTTTCATATAACTTTGCCCGCTGACATGTATCACTCCGCGTGCAACTACCTTCCGCCTCATTCTAATTGGCTAATGCTTTTGCGCCATACGCCCTAGGCGGTGTTATCCCGTCACATTTAAACCTGCAGTAAACGATCAGTAAAACAATTTAGCTCTCACACTCGCCACAACACACCTTCGAATGGCAATATATGACTAATCCAGTTCAAAACAAGGTCAGTGATAAACATCATATAAAAAATATGTCACCACTACCACTAAAGCACGTGCTATTGTGTCATCGGAGTGGCGGGCTAAAGCAATGGAACCTCCTCTTTACTTCGTTTAAGAATTAACATGCATTTCAGATAAATTAACACTGTTGCATAATATATTTAATTCAAACAGTTACGAAAATATACATTTTACAATTCTCTTCCAACATATAAAGATATATCAGCATGTTAAATAGCGGACTAATTTTTACCGCACAACAGTCTTTACCACAACAGCAGCCAATGAGAGGGGATTAGGTCACGTGACCGTTATGAGATACGGGGCAAACTTATGTGAAACAAGGATTAGTGAACATTCTGCTCCTAAGCGTTTTGAGTCCTTGTACTTTGCTTGTGAACTTGTCCATTTCGAACAATCAAAATTAAATCAACAGTACTTTTTATTTTGACGAGTCTTTATATATGTCATTGTTTCATGTTCTTTGGTCACAGTAATCTATTTCTAAGACTTGTTTCCTAATTATCAGGTAGCTATGAAAGCTTCTATAATCTATTCATGTTGTAGTTGGGAACTTCATTAACATCCCTATTTAGATTGCTTGTAGTATTAGCAGTTCTGATTTATATTGTAATGCACTTTATTTTCATTTTGCTTTTAGCATGTGATATAGTTAAACCAAGGAGTAGTTAAATTTGCATATGTTTGCATGTAGCATTTGTTCACCATAAATGTGTTTGTTTTATAGCATGAGAAGAGGTACAGGTCTGTTTCTGCTAAGGGCTCTGGTGATGGTGTTAGAATAGTGAAGCTGGAACCTGTGGCTCCGTTGCATGATGATACTTACACTCTTTATGATATGGTAGACTATGCACCACCAGTAATAATTCCTTCATCTCCCAAACACACCCCTGCTTCCTCTAAACAAAAACATCGCAAAAAGCCGAAAAGAACTTTGGAGGAAATTATAAGATCCATTATAATGGGAAGTGAGAGGTTATACTCTCTTTATCTTAAAAGCCAGAAAGCAAGGGCAAAATCAAAATATAAGCAAGAAAAAAAGCACAAAAAAAGAATGCATTCATTTTTGTGGGACTCAGGTTGGCAACAAAAGTCAGAACCAGTGAGTCCAACAACAGAGTCATGTAAAATACATCATTTTGAGGAAACTGGGTCATCCTCACAAAATGTGTCACTGCAGAGGAGATCTTCCTTCCAAAGTGGTGATTTTCCAAAAGATTTTGAGTACTCCCCTGATCCGTTTAGTGGTTCTGAATCTAGCCTGCCTCTAGTAAGTGACAGTGATAGACAAAAACAGAATCATTCACCTTTGGATAGTTTTGATATTCATGGTAATAGGTACAGTACACTCGGATCCAGCATTTCTTCAAATTCAAGTATTTCTGATAATCAGAGGCTCTCACCGTTGCCCTTGGATGAAAGGGAACATGATCCTCTATATGAGACAGTGGACACTCCCAAATCCCAAAGAGATCCTGATTCCAGGCACCTTCGTAAAACTAAATCATATACAGATTCTTCATATTCATTAGAAGCTAGTAGTTCTTCACGCAGAGTTCGTCTACACTCAGATGATCACAGAGAAGATTCAAGAAAGGTAAGATCCCACAAAAACCTGTTATGTTATAATTGTTAGAGAGTCCACTGATAACCATTATCACTGTAATGATAATGAAATGTATCTTCACAATGTAAAGTGAATGTTTTCCAATGTGTAAGGACTCTGATACAATGAAGCACAAAATGAATATAATTTTGACTCGAACTAGTACTCAATACTCCACTTATTGCTGGTATTTACGTAGAACGCGTTTCGTTAGAATCTTCCTAACATCATCAGCTGTTGTCGACTTCCTTGACTTTTACTAAAGTAGCACATTTTGTGCATATCTGATCCAATCATCTGGAATGTAATAGAATATTCTGTCAATATTTATGAAGTCTGAGATTTACTTACTATTTCTTGTTTATTTTGGTCCTGGTACAAAGAAAGAAAATGAAAGTTTTTATTTTAACTTGGAGGCAAAAAACAAAAAGTACATATGCCATATTTATATAGTATCATAGATAAAAATATTGTTCATTATATTGTTGGGGTGAAACGCTTCTCAACTGTAATCATATAATTCCTATAGCCAACCATCTGTAGTCCAAATATTGCAGGCCCACAAGTTTGCCTATAAATGTAAACTACCAAACTACGTCCTGTGTTAACTATTGTATCACCCTCATTGCAGGTAATTGACAAATCCTGTAGCAGAAAATGCTGTATTAGATTGCATTGCATGCATGTGTGATTGCATGCATATGAAGTATCAGCTTTCGGTAGTATAATCTATATTAATTGCTGTGCTTGGAGGTTAACGTGTGGTATATTCCTTTTCTGGGTTGAATGTCACTCTTGCTAATCTTGCTTTAAAGAAAAGTTCTCCGATTAACACACAGCTACATATCAATTCCATTTGGAGTCAAAATTATTTTTGTTCTAAATAACCCAGTATATTTGCTTGCACTAAGACAAGAAAAGAAGTTTGGCAACAGTCCAGTAGTCCTGTTTTTAAGAAAGCATTTGACACACCAATATTAAATATGATGGATATAACAAAAATGTGTGTCAACTAGCTTTTATATTAAATTTAAAGGGAGTCGATTAATGACACTAAATAACACTTACTTTTAAATTTTCCCGGAACATGTTTCAGAAACTTTGCCTCCATCGTCAACTGGACATCAACTTGTTCCCAGTGGTGTAGTTGGCGATATTTTGTTATAGGTCTCCTCTGGTGGTGGTTCGAGGAACTTGCTGAACAAATCTTTCTGGGGTATGTCAAAATTGAATACTCTGTCCCTATTTTTTGAAATGAAGATTTGTTCCCGTGTGGACATTTCTTGTTTTTCTGATGTATGTTTTAGTAGTTTTGGTTCTGGATTTATGTTGTGGTTTTTTCCCAGAAATACGTGGCAACTGCTGATTTTTCTAATTGTTTATATTTTATGTTCCTAAAGTGTTCCTTTGCTCTTGTTTCTGAATTTCTTAAAATTAGAATTAGACGGAATTCCATCTAACAAGAAGAAATCTGGTATATATCAAATTGAATGTTGTGGTTGTAGTCAAATTTATATTGGAAAAACCAAAAGAAATTTAGAAACAAGAGCAAGGAACACTTTAGGAACATAACATATAAACAATTAGAAAAATGGGCAGTTGCCACGTATTTCTGGGAAAAAACCACAACATAAATCCAGAACCAAAACTACTAAAACCTACATCAGGAAAACAAGAACTGTCCACATGAGAACAAATCTTCATTTCAAAAAATAGGGACAGAGTATTCAATTCGACATCCCCCAGAAATATGTGTTCAGCAAGGTCCTCGAACTGCCACCAGAGGAGACCTATGACAAAATATCGCCAGCTACACCACTGAGAACCAGTCGATATCCGGTTGATGATGGAGGCAAAGTCTCTGAAACATGTTCCGGGAAAATTTAAGTGTTGTTTAGTGTCATTAATCGACTCCCTTTAAATTTAATTTATTACAACACTGTTTTCAACACTTCCAAGAAAGGAATTGTAGCTTTTATATGCTTGTTTTTCAGTTTGCTGTAGTGCTAATATATATGTTTTAAAATATTTTCCTGCAGTGTAGTTTCTGTATTTTAAGCTAAGTAGGCTTGAGTTTCAGTTAAGGGGGGGGGGGGGGAAAGAAAGAAAGAAAGAGATGAGGAAAAAAAAAGACTGTATGGCATGTTTGTGGTGTTGAATTATGAAGTATTTTCCTACCAATGCTTATGGTGGTTAATTTGCAGTTTGAATTGAAAGAACTTAAGAGAAGGCAAGAAGAAGAGGAGCGAAAACGACAGGAAGAATTGGCAGCAAAACAAACTCCACCTCCAAGCTCTCCAGAAGAGCAGCCCAGTGAAAGGTAATAAAATAATTTTAATTTTAAGTATCTTTTGATGCTTAATTTATTATTCTTTACTGCATAATATGAGAATTGAATGTGAAGGAAACTTTCCATTAGCGCTGTTAAGATTGTTTGATCAAGAATGTTTTAAGCATAAAATATTGCACTCTTAACCATGTAAAATGTATATGAAATTTTCAAACCAAGGCTAGTTTTTGGATTGATGTTCTTGGTTTCTTACCACATACAGCACTATTGCTATTTGACAAATTTTAATTGATGTTTCTGTTTAAAAGCGGTGCCAACATTTAGATACGTAATATACTTAACATTTTGTGGTGTCTTAGCTTTAATCACTGTGTATGATATTTCGGATACAAGGCTCTAGTTTTATTTTCTGTATGATATTGGTGCTGTTGTAAGCTCTCAGGAATGATGCTATTTCCAGTCAGAAAATATGAGCATGTAGTAATGCATCTATATGATTGCGCAAGTCAAGAAGGCAAGCTGGAGGAATGTGCAACGTAATCACTTTTGCTGCCTCCTTGTGGTGTATGCTCACCTTCCTAGTATGACAAGGATGGAAGACTTGTTTAAAATACGCAAGTGTTCTCACATAGCTCACCTATACATAATATATATTGTTGCAACAAACAATAGTTCTGGCAGCATGGGTGACTCATATGCACTCTCATTCACTCATTTCCTAGTAAACAGATCCGCTACCAGAGCAGATCCAACAGTTCAAGCTCCTCTGCCCTTCATAACCCTCTAGTCTTCTTGTCGTGGGCATACAGTAAGAATCATAATAGTTCATGTCAACCCATGTTGTTTAAGAATACAGCCGTTTATTCCTCGACATGCAGCAGGTCAACTTTTTTATTGAGTCTTAGTAACTCTTAAAATACAAAGTTTACATTCCATTTGCATTTATTTCATTTGCATTCATTTCAATTTCATTTTAATTTTCATTTCTAATTATGTGCCTGTAACTTTGCTGAATATAACAATGGTTTGTACATCTTTCTTTGTATGCTAAACTAATTGTGCAATGCAAAATTTTAACACTGATAAATTTAAGTACGGTTAAATGGCCCTAGGTTCATTTTCTTTGCATTGCTCGATTAGCTAAAACTTAATAGTTAGAGATCTAAAAATGGTTTTATTTTTCAGAAAAATTTGTTTTAAAGTATCTGAATTTTGGTGTTATTGTCAGTTTAACAGTGTTGCTTAAAAAGATTACTCAGTTGCAATACTGATTATTTTAAAGTGCTGAAAAGTAATAACAATACACCAGACTTAGATTTCAGATATTGCAAGAAGTTTGCATTTTAGAAGTTTCATGTTAAATTAAAGATAAAGCAACCTTGATGAGTATATCTTCATTCTCTGTCCTCAATCTTCGCCTTTTGTCATTCTCAGCTGTGCCATACCTGTAGATAGATACTCTGAATCCATTTTGATCTTGATAACAGTTACAACTTCTAATTGACAACTTCTAATTTGATAAAGAAGTTCATAGTTCCACCACCAGAGGGAAGAGAGCAGACAACAGATGCTAGTTGGAGAGAGGTTGAAAATGGAAACAATGGCTTCCGAATCTAGTCCCTCGATAATATAAAAATATAAGTGAAGTGTCAATAAACCGACTACAAATAATTTTTCCAAATAAGTAAAAATATTTGTTACAGAGACTTAAATTCTTACAGTAATTTGAAAATCATACAGTATGTGCTACTCAGAATTTTTGCTATTGCAGATTTTTTTTTTGTTTAAGTAACTTACTGGTTGAAATAATAATGCTATTGGTGTTGCAAATGCATCTAAAGACTTCTACCATATTCTTTCAATGAGTCTCTAATTATTGTATCTCACAGGGTTGATGGAGATGCTTCACCAGAAGCAGAACAGGTGCAGCTGAATGGTGAAAAGGAAGCAGAGACTAGAGAAGGTAGGACACATTATGTAAAATCTGGATACTGGAGAAATAATCGCATCATTAAGTTTTGGGATAATGCATAGCCTAGAAAGATAAAAAGAATTTTCCCTCCATTTCCTTCACAAATCCCCCGAATATCAACACAAGAGACATTTCTGGGATGCATGATAGAACCTGCTCTGACGCATGTTGACCTGGTTTCTCTATGCTTTTAGAAGAAAAAAAATTACTAAGTTTCAGTAATCCATAATTCTTTGTTTGGGAATGGTGGTGTTGCGGTGGTGGCAATACAGTAATTCTTGATAATGGAGAGTTCTCTAAAAGTCTCCATCTTAATTGGAATTTTCTTCAGGTTATTTCTTGGCCTTATGTGTGCTTGTACATAAAATTGCTTCTTTGTTTTCTTTGAGCTAGTAGTATTAAATTGGCCAGATGTAAGTTGTAATCTAAATAAAGATTCACTTGTGAGACCACTCTTTATTAAGTGAAGACTAGTTCACAATAACCAAGAATGGTAACTGGAATTGGTATAATTCGTTATTTCCCATGAAAGGGCTAAAAGAGGATGTTTTTGGAAACTTATGTAATTTATATAAGATGTATATGATGATTCGTGGATAATGGGATGCTTTCCAGGTAACGAGAAAGAAAACTTAAACTTAAGATCTGTATTTATATCATGCTCTTTGTGGGATAATTCAAGCCACCTGAGAGCTGGAAAAATAATACTCTTAAAAAGCAAAAACTATCAAGAACAGCAAGAAACTGGTAAAAATGAAGTCAGAACAACATCAATGTGAGCTATTAATAAAGAAAGTAGTTTCTTTGAGGAATCAGAAATATAAAGGGAATGTGCATTTAGAAAATATTTTGTCTGTCAAATTTTGCTCTTGGCTAACGTGCATTATCCTGGTGGCAATATGAAAATAAACTTAAAGTTCCTCCAGAATTCTCCTGATTTAGAATCTGAGAAAATTTACTTTTTGACAGCATTATGCTGAGTGAATTGGAAGCAGGTGAAGAATTTATCTATTAGAAATTAATGACATCTTAATGTACAAAATCAACTCACTTTGATAGCAATATGGATTATCAGTTAATGTTAACGCATGGCATAACACCCCATGGGCCAAGGCCTGCCAACCCGACTGCCGGCCTTACACCCACATACACAAGGTAGAGGTGGGCGATCATGGATTATCAGTATACATATCCATTTTCATTACCAAGTACTGTGAAACAAAATGTGCTATTTTGCTTCATGTTCTCCTTTTTATAATACTCTTTAAGTTTCTATTCTCAAGTTACTGTGAACCAGGCTTATAAGTGTTCCAATTGACACTGCCATTGAAAACACAGAGGTCATTTAAAATAATTTTAACAGCCAAAAATGCTTATCACTGTGTAACTTTGCATTTATTTCAATTGTGTTACAGATGCCTTGAATTGCATTGCAGCTTTTGCTTTCTACGTCAGCTAAGATTAATGCTTATCAGCTTACATGGTTAAAATACTTGTTATGAAATCTGTTACTCATGTAAGTTACATATGTAAAAAACTTAACTACATACAGTGAAACTGAATAACAAGGAAGACAAAGCAGACAGTGTTCAGTTGCAAAAGTAGACATAAAAAGTATAAAAATATAAGTTGTGCTCTATAAGAAGTACACTTTTATGTACGCAACAGCAGAATGACTTTATTTTATCTATTAGGGCTATGAAAAGTGATAATACTGGAAATAACGCTTGTGCCTTACCGACTTGTGCACAGATAATATAACATTAAAAAGTAGAATCACTAAAACAAATCGTATAAAAATTACAAATCATTATATACAGGATTATTCTAAATGATTGTCGGTGTTGACGAAGGAATATTACATTACAAATGTTCTATATGTGCATCTTCAGTCACTCCTTACACATCTACTCGATAGTCCATCTCTTCCCATACACAAGACAATATGGCAACGGTGATGATTTCGAAGGCAGCTTGGATGCACTGCTTCACTTCCTGAATATTCACCAGTAGAGGAGGAACAAATACCTGATCTCTAACATATCCCCACAGGAAGAAATCACTTGGTGTAAGATCTGGTGAACGTGGTGAAAAAAAGAGTAGGAACATCAGATCACCTTGCGTCCCATCCATCATTGTGGAAACGTAGGACTTTGTCATTAGCTGTTAGAGCTTGACACAATTGCAGGCCTTATAGCTTTACCTTTGGATGCCTTTGTAACACATGCCTTACTGTGGTTTGAGGAACTTGCAGTTCCATGCCACATCTCGTAGTTGATTTCTTAGGACTGCAGAGATAAACGTTCCTAATCCAATTCACATCCGCTTCTGACACAGCGGGACGTCCACTGTTTTTCCATTTGCAAAAACAACCTGTATCCACAAATTATATGTACTATCTGCGAATAGAGTTGTCGGAAGCAGGCTCCTTCCCATATGGCACTGAACTTTGGTAACAGTTTGGTGTTGATGATAGTCAAGAGTACAAAAAGCTTTCTCCTTACCGCTAACTAACATAGTGTAACTTACATACTACAGTTGATGCAAAACAAAACCTTGAGAATTTGTCTAACCATTACTGCAACAATAAAAATGGTATGTTTCCACATTTTCAAAAAAAATTTACGAAATTGTGGCAGTTATTTAGAATAACCCTGTACTTTGGGTACCTAAATTTTTACTTCATCACATATCTAGTAGGTAGAGAGGGTATCAATATTTTATCAGAAATGCATATTTTGAGGCAGAATGAATAAAAAGAACAAATAAAATTTTAAAAAGCTGAAGTTATTAACAGTAAAGCAAATATAATTAACAGATCTTAAATAATAGTGAATAAAACTTCATCTATGTTTGTTAATTATATGTACAAAAAACAGGAGTAGTTTTTCAAGACACTCATTTTCCTGTATGTGAAAAATATCATTGTATTGATATTTTTTAGTTTTGAAATTTTTCCAATATGTCTAGTAAACATCAGAGCATTTGACAGAATGTTTCCATATGCAACATAAAATAATAAGTGTGCAATTATGATTTGCTATGTTGATCCTAACTTAAGTCTTATGAGATAAACTAATGAAATGGATTAAGGGGTTAATATAATTTTGCTTCGTTTATTGCTAGTGTTTACCTAGAACGCATTTCGTTAGGACCTTTCTAACATCCTCAGCTAGTGTCGACATCAGAAGTTGATGACCATTAAGAGTAAAACCGAATTGATGTCACAAAACAATGCTCACTGTTTTAATTTTCCAGAAAATGTTTTGTAGCCTATTAGTTACCTCTATTATCATTTATACATCAACTGATTTGGTGGTGTAGCCATAGACTGCTCTGTACCATTGTTAGTGTAATAGTTACATCAAAGAATCTTAAGTTACGTAGCTTTCTGCTGAATATCAGAATTCGGTAAAGCAAAAGCTGCATTTTTTATGATTGTTTACTAGCAGAATAATTTTTCTTCATAATTGATTACACCTTACATTTCATTGCCAATAATACTACTATAAGGCTCTTAAGCTCAAACAAGCTGAGTGAATGTTGCATTCATAAGGAGTAAATTTTCTAATAGTATATATTCTATCAGCAAAAGGTGGAGGACAAGCACTTGTAAGATGTTGTGTCATACAAATATTGCAGAAATAGTAAAATAGTCACATACTATCCTTAAGACAACTGAAAATTATAGTTTATAAGAGGAAGAGTTTTCTTTATGAAATATATTATGCATAATTTTCCATCACAGCACTTGTGTTGAGGGTAAAGTATTAATTACAACTATAGTTTCAAGGAATACAAGAAATAATTTGGGGGTACTTGGGAGGAATATTAGTAATTAACAGAAGTGCTAATGGGAATGGGATTAATAAAATGGAAAGAAAAACATTACAAATACTGAACTATCTCAATTGTCTAGAAGTGTAGAGGCAGAGTAAAATTTGCTGTTCATTATAATAATTTTGAAATCAGTGTTGCTTTGCAACAGCACGTAAGCCATGCTTGAAAGCCAGCACATATATTTCTGTCTAATTGTTGGTTGCAAAGCTTCCGCAGTGGTTGTAGAAGCACATGGTGCCTTCATTTATGCAAAATGTTGGGCGAAACATGTTCACAAAGTAAGGTCCAATTTCATGTATAAATGTTAATTATTACTGCTTTAAATGTCAAATTATTAATGTTTTTAGTTTAGGTTTTGTTAGGTTTTCTCCTCAAAGACTTTAAATGTAATCAGCAAATTGTTGTAATTTCTGAATGTTCCTAAATAAGCATGTTTTTAGTTATACAAGCTTAAAAAGATCCATTAAGAAGAAAAAGATTTTCGTATTACAGAGTGCCAGACTCTGAGACCTGGGTCAAAAGGTTGGAAGACATTACAACAAAACATACCCATATTTCTGTCATGTATGGGCGGAAGTAGTATAGATGATCATCCTCTCAAATGATGGGTTTTCTGTAAAAATACAAGGGAAAAATGTAAATCTTAATATAATTTGAGTCAAACTAGTACTTAATGCTCCATATATTGCTAGTGTTTACTTAGAACACGTTTCATTAGGACCTTCCTAACATTCTCAGCTAATGTTGACTATTGAATATTGATTTGGTGATTTTACCCATAGAAATGTAAATCTTATTTTAGTCTAAATGCTTATTTAATCAGACAAGTGTTAATACTTTGTCATATTATATTTTGGATATAAAATGATAGCGGAAACATGTTGAAGGAAATGATAGAACAGCAACTAATTTCCGTTCCTGACCAACTTCACTTTCTTCACTAAGTGTCTTGTTTTGTCATAGTTACACATTTTTGTTTGTGTAAATCAAAATCTACACTAAATATTATGATGCCATAGCAGTAGCTGAATAACTAATATCCCTCAGTATATTTGCTCACTCATTGTACGTTCATAGTATCTCTCCCATGCATATCATGCTATCAATCTTATGTAATAAACTTCGGTTGTGATTTGGTTTTTACACAAAATGCATAATTAGTAAGCATTTCAGATAAAACAAAACATTATCTTTTTTAATTGAACTTAAATGAATGTCCATATAAGATCAATTAATGATAATTGATTATTATAACAAGCTGTTTATAGAAAAAAACAAAAATTATAAAAAACAGAGCAGCTATGCATAGAGAGTGAAAGATCCTTGGGCTATATCCTAGTTATGGCATTAAATTTTTCATTTCTGATTTTACCTCTTTAATGAGTGTTTTAGTTTAGTTGCTTTCATTAAACATTTTACTGAAAATGCATGAGGAATCATCTTGCTACATCCTACTAGCAGAGTAAATATTCTTCTCTTTATGCAATAGTGTCATCCAAAAAACTGTCCAATCTATGAAAGACATGCTCTTACCACAGTTGTGATGTGTAAATACAAGTGTTCATAACTTTTATCAGACACGGTCTATCTCAAGTCCAAAAAAAATGGATCTATACTGCTTCCACCCAATATTTGTAATTTTAAGATTTTATTCTGTTGGCTATTATTTTGGCCATTGGGAATACTGGAATTTCTTAAGCTTCTGTTTCCATAATTACCAGAACTCAACTATTGCATTAAAACAGGATACATAGTATGACAATCCATAGTAGAATTTGTGCAAATAATAAGCAGTATTTGTGCATTAAATAAATGTTCTAAAATTCTGATTTGAGTAGATCCTTACGAAAACCATTGTTAAAGGGGAGATGCACCTCAGTTCAAGCCTGATAGTACCATAAGCATATTTAATGAGATAGGGTAACATACAATGCTGTTTGTTAAAATTGCAACACCAAGAAGGAAACATATGAAGGTGATGAACTTAAAAGTACATGACAGTGAACAAATATAAATTTTTCAAATCTGTATGCAACTTCTGAGCCTAAGTATTCAATATTTAATGTAGACTCCACGTGCTACAAAGCTGCTATATGCTGTGGCATGGAATTGAAAAGATTCTGAATATGTTCCGGGGTATCTGCATCCATGTAGTTTATAATCTTTGATATGTTACTAGAGATCTGTAATGAAGTTAGCCGACAAGTTTGATAGGCGATAGATAGGTCAAGTGAAGCTGTCAGGAAAGCATTGCTCACAGGTTTTCCTGTGGTTTTCCTTGACTGAAGATGCGGACAAGAATTTGTGAAATCGATATCAATTAGAAAGAAGAATATCAATTAAAAAGAAGAATTAACACCATTTTCTTAAGTTAAGTGAAGCTTTTATTACAAATTGTTATATTTGTATAATATTCATTGCTTCACTGTTGCTAGCTTAATTTTCTACATAATCATTGGTCAAGATCTGTTGTTTCTCACTGGCTAAGATGAGCAAGTGCTCATGTATCTTAAGGTATGCATTTTAGTCTGTGAAATATGGCCGTGCTGCATTGTCTTCCATCTTCTAGCACCAGCAGAAGGTGCATGTGATGCTTAGGCATAGACTGTCTCCAGTGCACGAAAAAAGTAGGTCGCCGGCACAGAGCTATCGTCGCTACTGTGTAGTGCCTTCCTTCCAGCCCTTGTTCTATCCACTGCTTCCACACATGTCACTGTTGTAGCAAGATGCCCTGTCCAGGCCAAAACATCATGGTATGACAAACTTGCCTCCTGAAGACCGATCATTTTGGCTTTCTGTAACTCATTTAAATGTTGATACAGATTTCTTTGACGTCAGTGAGGCATACTGTCACTTTAATGTTTTGACCTTGTTAACAGCTCTGCACTGCTTACACTTGCCGCAGCACGTTGTCAGACAAACATGACAGGACCCTGTGCAGTCTACATGTTTAGTTACTTACTACTCATACATGGTTCTAGACACCCACCAGGTTTGAATTCATTCCGGGAATTCTTTCATGGTGTTGCTGTTTTCACATACAGTAGTGTAGCACGTAACCATAATTCATACAAATTTAACTTCTTATATTGAGGCTTAGAATTCGTAGTTTTCTATTTGAGAACATTCACAAAGTACTGGTTAGTATTTTGCAGGATAAGTTTGTGAAAATTTGAAAGTTGTGTCAACTTTATATAAACATATAAGCATATTTTTAACATTTGTTCATGAAATTGGGCCTAACAGTATTAAAAAAAGCAATGGAAAAGGGAATGTTTTTCCCTTATGGGTTTTGTTTTCCGTTTTTGTATTTTGAGATGCTTAGATTCAAAACCTGTAAGTTTATCTTTTGACCCTATGTAGCAAATGTATACTATACAAATATTCCTGTTCTTTAGTCTCCAAGAACCCAATGAAAATATTTATTCAATTGAGGACTGCCCTAAACAAAGATTTGACAGTGGTTTGATATTTTTTGCCTATGAAACGTGAATTTTTAGTTAATCACAATATCTGCAGCATAGGTAAAAGCAAAAAGTAAAATAAAATGGCTAGCTTGGCAATAGATACATGCAGCTATTTAGGTTAATCAAAAACTGGCCATGGCTATACATTGTGGACGTCATAAATTACTACAGCAAGATGAAAATGAGGTCTTATAAAAAAAATTGCTTGCAGATTTCCTATTTCTCAGATTTGCAAATTTCTGTGGAACCAAGTTTTGAAAATTTCATATCCATTCATGATCATTTATAGTTGAACAATACCCAGAGAAAACTTTAACTTGAAGTATTTTTGAATGTCAGGTCGTTTAGCCTTTCCAATCACTAGTAGTTTTACTTTGTGGTTCACAAGTATTAGCAATGTACAGAATTGGAATGTGTTCTCTGACTTATATCGAGCAACATGAATTTTTCTTGTTCCATTTATACCCCGCCTTTAACTACTATGGTCATATCGGCGGCCGTTCTCCTTTGGAACATACTGAAGGTGTTAACTCGTCATCTTTGGTTTTTAATCATTACATCATGCACACATTCACACTCTCATTCATACTTCCAGACTCTGGGGAAGATGGGGAATTATCTTGGTTGGAGAAAAATCCCCAGCTCCACCTCCGGGAATCGAACCTGGGACCCCTAGCATGGTAGGCAAGTGCTCTACCAACTGCAGCCGACTTTGCTCTTAAACGCCAGGGTTCTGGTTGTTAGACATTTCCAATACAGACCACTTTTGTCTGCATTATAAATTTGGTCTTGTGTGAGATTCTGTTCTTTCACAAATTTCTGGAACTCTTCCTTGAAAGAATCAGCTGTTGCAACGTTTGAACTAGACTACTCCTCTTGCACAGCAAGTTTAGCCCTCTCGGCATACATTGTGCCTGAAGCAGTGACCCCTTCTGCTCGGTTATGGCTAAAGCATTTTAAGAGTAGCTTCTAAGTCTTTGAATGATGATCTGTTCATGCCTTTTCATGCTGAAGTTCCAGATTTACAATAACAATTCCTGATAAAATGTATATTTCTGCTTATTCTTTTTCAATGGCCCTGCATTCCAATCTCATAATTCAGCTAAGTTTGCAATAGTTTTCCCCTTCTCAATTCTTTGAATTCTAATTTTTTTAATATCAACATAAGTAATTTTTTCGTTTCTCCATTTATTTTACAAATTTCTTTAACTTACTTTGTTATTTTCCATTTATATGGATCAGGCTAGGCAATAACAATGGATATGGTATTCTATTGTCATGTGGTAGTCATTAAAATATGGAAATGGCACTGATTGTCATGTGGCAGGTGGCTTATTGCTGTTTAGTGTAGAAAAATAAAGTATGTACATTTTATTAAATTTTAGATGAGTCGCATTTTTTACACATCTGCTTCACTTTCGTACCTATTTTGAGGACATGTTTCGCAAATCTTCGTTTGCATCTACGGCTCTTGTGCGACTGACGCTAGATCCAGCGGTGTGGGTAATTCTGGGGTTGTTGCTGCCATCTGTTGATTTAGTGATGAACTGAAATGTGGGATTCTCTTCTAGCGGTTCATTTCAGTTCATCACTAAATCAACAGATGGCAGCAACAACCCCAGAATTACCCACACCGCTGGATCTAGCGTCAGTCGCACAAGAGCCGTAGATGCAAACGAAGATTTGCGAAACATGTCCTCAAAATAGGTACGAAAGTGAAGCAGATGTGTAAAAAATGCGACTCATCTAAAATTTAATAATTTTTCGCTTCACTGTGGTGTTCCAATACAGTTGAATCTCGATATGTACATTTTGTTTTTTTTTGGGGGGGTAGGAATATTTTCAAGCTAGAATTACTGTGATATGTAAATTGTTAAGAGCAAGTTTTTATTCAACTTGTGGTTTTTACTCATTGAAGTAATTTAAATATTTCATTTCAACCACATTTAGGATAAATATTAAATTCACTAGTTTCCTTGAATAGAAATGCTAGTAAATAATTCAGTTATACATGTAAAGAAACTAATTATTTAATGGAATGATCATATTATATTTGATTTCCTCTGCAAAATTTGTTATTCCCCATTCAGCTTAAAGTTAAGTGATAATTCTTGGTGGGTTTTGAATCTAGGCATCTCATTTGATGAATTGCTTTTATAGCAACCATGTGTAGGAACAAGAAGTTTTGAAAGTCAAGTCAATTTTTTTTTTTATTATAAAACGTTTTGGTCAGAAATTCTTGGTGTGCTTGCTAAGGCTTCACCATTAAGTTTCACTGGATGTAAGTGCATTTTACTTATAGACAAGCAAAACAGTCACAGTACTAAACCAAACCGAAAGATTAAGACCATTTACCCTGTTCTATGATATTTCAAAACTTGTTGTTGTATTCTCAGTCTTTCATTCTGCTGTGCTGTATCTAAACAAGTTTCTTTCTGTTTAGCACAGTTTTGGTCAGTCAGGCTTTTAACATCCCTGTCTTTATTTGGTAATATCAGAGAAGTAACATGGTGCTTAATCACGTATTAGCAAAATAAGGTAGTACAAAGTATGTAAAGCGCTTCGTAATTTTAGCTTTGTTTATTGTACTTATCACCTTTGCCTTGTGGAGTGTTGTCTATGTAAACCACAATACAGTGTGGAAGGGGTGTAGACCTTTAAACTGCGAATGGAATTGCCAGAAGGAGTATAAATGTTGAATATCTGATCCTTCTCCGAGAGTTTTTGCATACATTCAGATATATGCTTGTGACACATTGTTGTGAAACTTGAAGCCTGTCTCCATACCTGCTGAGCAGCATGAATGAATTCACGCAAACAGTGAGTGTTACATTGCCGTTAAAAATCTTGATTTAAGAAAAGTGAATATATGGGAGGCAGGAATCAGTTGCACTTTCTTTTAGACTATTCATATCCCAAAGCATACTTTAGACACACTAAGCCATCAGAGCATAATTATGCAATAAATACCTTGGACAAAATATTTTTCGCAGAGTGAGTGAAGATTGCTTCAAAATTGCTTTGTCTGCCACATAGTATTGCTGCTTAAGCTATAAATGTCTTTGCCCACCTCGGTAGTGTAGATGGTAGGGTGTCTGCCTCACGTTCAAGGAGTCCCGAGTTCGAATCTCGGTCAGGGTGAATTACCTGGATAAGGTTTTCTCCAGGGTTTTCCCTTATTCTGAAAGATGAATGTTGGGAAGCTCTAAGCTCTATGGATTCTGGGCTCCTTTGAGTATCATTTCACCATTCCATTCATCATTCAATATGACTTAATGTTGCAGGACATAAATTACAAAAGAAAAAAAAGTATAAATGTCTTTATCCCATCCATGCTGTATATTACATTACAAGAGCTTTATAGTGTTGTCCCAATAAGGTTATGTTAAAAAAGGAAGAGGGCAAAGAAGGTCACAGTTTAGATACTTTCGTTCATTAGTCTGTTGAGTACTTATTTCTTAAATTGTCCCAAAATGAGGCATGCAAAGACTTGAAATTTTTCTAGAAAGAGTTTTGTTTTCAGGTTTTGCCATTTTTAAATTCCAATTTTTGTAACTAAATAAGAATGCAGTTTATCCTCTCATTTTCAAAAATGTACTTTTTTCAGTCACATGTGCTATATTTTTATCATGGGTGCTGTCGGTGTATGGGATAAACGTGTGTAGAATTAATTTCTTTTTTACATTGGAAAGCCATATTAGCTTTCTCAGAATAAATTTGGTGAAACCTACACTGTAAGCTGAGAATAATAGTATAAAAAGGAAGAAAAGAAAGGAAGGAAGGGGGGGGGGGAGCTAAAGAAATGAAGGGAAACAGTGATTATTTACTGAAGAATAAAATGGTTATGGAAAGTAAATTAATTTATCAGAAATGACACAGTCTTTGCTCATTTTATTTTTTATATTTATTTAAATGCTTTACAGTACAATATCTTTCAGAAGTAAATGTGGTACTTCATATTGAGATGTGAAAGAAATGTAATTTTATTTATGTTATTTACTTCTAAAAAGGATCACTGAACTCTTATCTTAATTTTGGTTTATTGTTATTGTTAGCTTGTACTCCACTTTTGTTTCTTTTGTTTGGCTCAGTTTTTTTGCATGCATTTATTCCTTTTTAGGGCACCTTTCACATCCTCCTGAAGAAGAATGTGGTAGAACCTGCATGCCATTCTGCAACCTTCCTATGCCTATTTCACCTCATCTTTCCTGTACAACCAATGACCCATCTGTACATTGGCTGCATTCAAGTGAAATGGTTGACCGATACGTAAATCGTTAAAAGCTAATCCTATTATATTTTGAAATAAGAGTTAACATTAAACTTCGAAGTATATGAATGTTAAAAGTGAAATGAAAATAGTTGTATTTACCTTGCATCTTTGTAACCAAGAAAAGTCACAGTTTTATAAAATGAGTAATGAAAGAAATTTGTGTTAAAAAAATAATTATTATGTAGTGTTGATTTTCTTCTTATGGATTTTATTTCTTTCAGAAAGTTTGTGAATACATTTTTTAGTTCATTTAGACAGCAGTTTCTTAAACCGTTCTGCTGCTTAGTTAAATATAATTGTGATTTATACAAAAATCTTTTGAGTTGATTATTCTCCTTTATTCTATAGTGAAAGTTAAGACTGAGAAATGAAAAGACCAGAAATTTGGGGGTGGGGGTGGAAGGAGAAAATATTGTCGCTCGAATTGAGATAAAAGATTAAAATATACACAGCAGGGATAGCATGTATTGTATTTATTTATTTCTTTGGAACATAGTACATATGTTATAGGACACGTCAGTTCAAGATACAAAGATAAATATAAAAAGTTACATAAGACTAAAAGCTGTAACAGATACAGGATCCAACAAAAGTCTAAAGTAGAAAAAGCAACTAAATATAAACTATATAAAGACCATAGAGAAATGCTATATAAAAGTAATTGTTCACAAATGTGGAGTTTACTCTAATTCATGATTTAATTCAATTTATTTTGTCCTCTTGATTGATATCAGACACGTCATAGTATAAAAATTACATTAATGCTTGAAAGATTTAGCGTAATTTCACAGTGCTTGGAATTAATTGCATAAAAAGTGCACTGCATGTAAAATAGCTACAAAATGTTTCATTCCTGAAAAGGAAAGGTAGATAAAATAATAATGAATATATAATCTACACTCAGTTTCAATATTCTCAGCATTATTTTTTACTTTGTTATAATGCTTAGAAAGTTAATTTTCACTGGGCTTCCAAATGGACAGTAGTGAGTGGCTTCCACAACTGTTGCATGAAATGTTGGTTCATTAACATCATTTGAATTGGTCAAGCTGTCAGATGCTTACAGATGTTCAATACTGTGTGCCGTTGTAACTTTTGAGAACATTCAAAATGTTTATTTTTATTAACTGAGGATAGGCATATTGATGACTATTCTATTCATAAGTCAACATTTGATCTTAAATTTCAGTCATAACTGTCTCTTGCTTTAAAATTGTTCAAAATAAATTATTCCATCTCATATTCAACCATCTGTAAATGAAGGAGGCCTTCCCTTTATGGAAATGAAACAATAATGATACAAAGTAGGTGTAAAACCTCTCTAAAATGGAGTACGATTGCTCTGACATTTATTTTCCGTTTTCACAGGTTCCCATCTTAGAGAGGGTTTTGTTCGAATACAAAGAAATTACGAAATATCGTACAGGTTTACAGTGAAGGAATAATATAGAATGAAGTTTAAATAATAATAGGCTCGTATGTATTATCTACTATATTTTCAACTTACATACAATAATTGTAGTTTATCACATAGTTTCTTTGTTTTCAATTTTCCGTTTCCATACTACAACTGTCTGCATATTAATATCTATCATTTGCTTCACCACACGCAGGATTCAAAACAAAGTTAAGGCGATGTTTGAAACTCTTGATGCATCCATTGGAACCTCTGAAATTGTCTTTGCCTAATTTTCTTTTTGTCTCTAAAGCTTGAGTCTGAAGCAATGGTCCAAAAAAAATGGGAATTGCTATAGTGCGCCCACTAACAAACCACTTGAACAGAGCACAATATAGCTCATCATACTCTAGATTTTGTGATGCATTTCATATGCCCTGTTGTTCCTTTTAACCACTCTTTAATGTTTATTTTTAATCTCATAAAGCTGAGTTGTCCCCTCTGTAAACAGCACAGTTAATTCTTTAGCCGAATGTTTGTTCTTTTCGTGTTTTCCAATAATCTTAATGTTTGCCTCCAGGAATAATGTCTTAGGTTTAGAACTCATTCTAGAGAGTTTATGTACACACAAACTATGGTTATAAAAATCATCGAAGTTCACTTGTATTTGATCACTTGTAACAGCGAAACTGAAAATGAACAGACTGCAAAATAGTTGTGTTCTTACCATGTGTGTTGGAAGAGAGCTAATGGTTTGTTTTCCACTTTTCTCCAAGGATTACAGTTTGACTTTATACTTCATGGAACATCAATGCAAGAACAGTCGCCGTCAAAATTATTGCACTTTTTAAAATACATATGCTGTAACCTATTACACATAAAGTAATGCATTTTAGTCAGGTTATATATATGCAAATGGTCCCCGAAAAACATTTTTGTTTCCGCGTTAGGCAGTTTTCCGGCTTAGACTATAATTTTATGTTGGAAATAGGTCTGTTCTGGAAAAACGGAAAATAAATGTCAGTTTCTCGCCTATAAGGGGTTCATGTTAGGCAGGTTTTACTGTACTTTCTAAACTTTTTGTATGTTTGAAATTGTGCATTTGTGAAGGAAAAAAAATTGGAAACCACTTGTGGTGCTGCTACAGAATTTCCATGCATATCAATGTGAATACATAGGCAATGGACAGGGATTATCATTAGAAGTAGAATTTTAGTCATTGGAAAAATAAATATGAACAGATCATATTGCAAAATTACAATCAGTTTTAGCAATAAAATAGCATGGTAGCTGTGGCTGACCAACAAAATAATATTACCAGCACAGGAAAGGTATGGCATTCATACATACAAGAAAAGGGAAACAGAGAGGTAGCAAAACGAGCAGCTGGGACTACCATGCAAATGATACTAAAAAGTTGATAACTTTGTAAACTGTATAAATGAATCCTTTACCTTCCTTGAAAGGTGCCTTCCTTTTGTTAGCCTTTTGCTTTTGTTTATGCTTTTATTTGTTCCATTATGAAACTTTACACTGGAAACTAATATTAACAGCATCACATCAACATAAAATGAAAGCATATTGATTACTGTAAAGAACAGGGAAGAAGGGATACCTTACCATGTGGAAAGCCTTTGGCATGTGTGTGCTTGCATGTTTTATTGTGATGACTGCTATTTGTTTCTCTGTCTCTTCCACCCTACCTTGCAATATTCCTCTCACATCTGCGTTTGCTGTGGTTGGTCTCACTTCAAATTCTGCGCTGTGATTCATCACCTTCAGCCACTCGCAAACCTTCCACCAAGGTGGTGATGCCCACGGAGCGGCCCACTGCCCGGGAAGGTGAGTTCCTGTTGTCCTATCACAATGCCTGATGGTTGTTTGTAGCTTTCTGTTTCAGCACCTTGAAATAAAAGCCATTATGTAATTTTTTGAAAGTATATAAAATGACATGTTGCTTCATTGGCAGCTACTTATCTTTTGTCTTGCTGATTTGTAAACTTAAGACAGTTATGATGCTTATATTCAGGGATTAGCATAATAGCTCAAAAATATGAGTTCATTTCAAATAAAACAAACATCTTTGGTACTAAAACAGCTTCTAAAGACTTCTAAAGTTATTCAAATGGTTAAAAACAATGGAATGTTCAATTACTATTTTCAGTGGCTATATGTAGGCTAACTTTGGAAAACAGTTGAATAGATCTGATAAATTCACAATAAACTAATGATCCATGGTTGACGTCGTTATCATAGCATCAGATTATTCAATTTCCACCGTTAAAAGAAAGTTTATAAAAAAAGCAGCACTACAAATGTAATATCATGTGTTCAGTTTCAAAGGAGATGGCCTAACATTTATTTTTATATTCACAATGCAACCCAAATTTAATATCTTACTTTTGGAGATTAATTTTACAGTTAGCATATCACATTGATACATTTTTAAATTACTTGAAATGTAGCCCACATACGTAGGCATTGCAGCTGATTCTTCCTCTGCAAGATTATTAAGTTGCCAAACTTGAACATTTCAATAATATTTACTGCAGCCAGATAGCCATAATGCAGTATATGCATACTTACACTTACACACATAAATAAAATTTAGTCTTTGTGGAATGAATCTAGGGATGTCCTTCTCTCAGTACACAACAGCACATGGTACCTGTCACATTGTTTTCCAGATAATCTGCATTGGCAGACTGTGTTGGCCTTACGGAACTTCTGTCTTGCACACTGTGGTTGAAGCCGTAAACCTGCTAGTCTTGTCATCAGATGGCAAAGATCATATTCTGTTCTCCATTCTTTGTTGATCATGACATCCAAACTTGAACATTTAAACTTCCTTACCCTCTTACATTTAAACCTCCTCGGTTTAGCATAAGCAATCCAAGGAACAAAGTTAATGCTAATTAGTGCAAAAATCGTTGAACTGTATACCACTGCTGCATTAAATTGTTGAGAAAATCATAGTAAGTGCCAGTTGGACAAGTTTAGTGACACAGGGTTCTAAAGAAGTGACTTGTCTCAAACCATGTGTACTCTAAGGATAAAAGGGAAGGGCTATTTGACATTTCAATATAAGTTACACTAATTAAAAATTACACAATGAGTCGTGTGAGACATTTTATATTTCATTATCACATATTTTCTTTCCGTGCATTTTGCCTCTACTTAAAGGCCTTATCAGAAGTTGTTGACTGGCTACTTGGTCCTTTAACTGATGATGGTTCTTGGGGACTAGACATGTGGCGTAAATTCAATGAGTCTGAGTAAAATATTTTCTTCCAATAGAATGTCAAGTCATTAAATGTTTTTTGAATTTCTTTATAAAAATGTTTTCCCAGATGTGTAATTTGTGATTCATGCACACTTCACAGTGTTAATTCCAATTTTCATTTTTCAAATTAAAGTACTGCACTTGTATTTTAAACATTATGCTACTGTTTCTAATGTGAACAGCAATGACTGCTTTTACTGTGTGTGTCATATCAGACTTTGATGGAATGAATGCATAAACTATGTCTGGGACCTAAAAGATGTTTTCACTAACTGGTTTGACTACACAAATCAACCTTGCACAATGCCCGCCTTGGTAGCATAGATGGTAGTGTGTCTGCCTCACGTTTAAGAGGTCCTGAGTTCGAATCTCGGTCAGGGTGAGTTATCTGGATAAGGTTTTTCTGTGGTTTTCCCTTATCTTTAAAGATGAATGTCAGGTAGCTGTAAGCTCCAAGGACCCCGGACTCATTTGAGCATCATTTCACCAATTTCATTCATCGTCCATTATGACTTAACGTTGGAGGACAAAAAAAAGAAAGGAAAAAAAAAAAAAGAAACCCTTGCACAATAAATATTGTGGGCTTTAATCAACAAAATTTAAATAGTGGGTGCTTTGTTTAAGTTGCCTAACACTCATCAGATGTTAGGCAGAAAATGTGTATAGAAATTTACCCAAACCTGGGTTCAGAACTTGGGGATCATAATATGAGAGTTAAGAATATTAACTGTATTCCACCAAGATGGCTAGCAGTATAGGTAAAATACATCTTAACAGTGTGATGATAAGGTTGCGATTGCAGAAGCTATTGATTTTGTGATCACCAGTTCAAATACACTAAAAGTCATGCTTCATAAATAAAACTCCTTTGCATAACCAACTTTTGAGAATAAATTGTCATCCTCCTAAAAAATATCTGGTTAGTTACAGGTTATTCAAGGTATTTTGTAGTATTGACATTTCTGCAGCATAGCTCATTATGGAATGTTTAGCTTCAGTCCTCTAGCCAGAGATTTTCTCTTTTGAACTTTGGTGACTTCTGATTTCCATAAAAAGCTGCACTTATATTTGTTTCTGTGGGTCAGCAACATTTTTGCATCACTTGGGATAACATTAAAAATTTAAAGTACTTGTTTTACAAGTAGGTTGAGCTTCATGAAACTAATATCCAGAATAGTAAAATATTGGTTATATATTTCTTTATTATCCACTTCATGATGCTGATTGGGCCGCACCGTGGCTCAGTGGTTAGACCACTTGGCTCTCACCAAGGCGGCCTGGGTTCGATCCCAGGCGACCGAGAAGTGAGATTTGTGGTGGACAACACGGCGCTGGGGTGGGTTTTCTCCGGGATCCCCGGTTTCCCCTGCCATCTCATTCCACCGATGCTCCATCTTCATTTCATATATCAGTGTCGTCGCCTGTGGTGCCATATGTAGTAAAAGTGGGCGTTAAACACTACACATTTCATTTATGATGCTGATTTGTAATAATTTAACTTTTATATTTCTTTGCGCCAAGTTTGTTCGTCTATTTGATAGTTATCTTTAACTTCCTTCACCAGCTTTGCTGCAGTTGAACACTAATTATTAATTTCTGTTCGTGGTCTCAGTTCAGTGTTTTGTCTCTCCTTAATTAGTGAAATGATATTTATATTGCTGTAAAGATTACTACTTTACGACACAATAAAGTGAAAATACAATTATCTACAACGTTCTCTGAGCCACGCCTACATCACTGAGAGGAAAAATGTCTTTAGTAGCCTCCCCAAAAGTTCATTCCATCTCTGTAGCAGCCACTCAACAGTTACATATTGATTTCTCGTATCTGTGTGCCTCTTGTTTTTTCTTATATTCATAATCACTTTTATATTACATAAACATTCAACACTTTTCAAATCTCAACCAAGATTCCAAAATTTATAAACAACTTTTGTTTGGAGCCAACCATAAATAACATTTTCAATGGATAGGCCGATTAGTTGATCACATTTCTGGGACAGGGCCACTTGTTTTTATCATAATTGAGTGGACACAAGGGTGACTCAGTCTGAAGGATGTGAGAAAGAATTTAAAAATGTATGTTAAAAATTTTCAGGTGTTATCTTCATATATTTAACAGTTTATTTTACTAGAAGAATATGCAGCTCTGTTCACGTTGTAATAACTGCAGACATTTTACTGTTTCTGCTCTCCCCCATTGAACCTTCTCTTTGAATAATTAACATGTAATGTAACATTTTGAAATCCAGTAATATAGTTGCTTTTATTGGGGCATAAATAAAAGTTCTACTTGTGTGACTGGTTTTGGATCTAACAAGTGTAATATTTTGTTCAAAAATTTAAAATATTAAGATATTTACATGTAAATGATGTGTAAATGTAAGTGATCCCATTTGATTTTTTGCTGATTAAAAAAAAAAAAAAAAAAAATGCTGACTGGAAAAGTTGATTATAGTGAAAATTATACTAAGCTGTATGCATAGAGGTATTACACATTTAATAAGTTTTCTTTATGGGATAAAGTTGGAAACATTTCTGAATGGAGATAAAGCTCATTTCTTCATGAGCATGGTAAACAAGAATTCTTTGAAATTGAACACATGATAAACATTGTTTGGTTTCTTAATTGCATCAGCTGTGATGTATTTTAGTAAGCTGTATTTTTTTTATTACTACCTACCTATCCACGATTACGAATTCAAAGATATGGAAAATTGAATTGTTAGCAGATGACAAATGTTTCAATGGCCATCACCAGAAGTGGTCACTGAATGAATTAAATTGGCACAAAAATAAATAAAGGAATGTTTCTTCCATTGTAAGCCAGTGAAGCATACATGGATGTCAGGAAGGGGTTGGTTCCTGTAAAACTAAATGAAAAATGTATTGTAAGCTAATTTAAAACATAGCACTAAACTTATTTGCTTTATGCATATATTTATCAACTTGTGCTAGTATTTTTTCCCTGGAATCTATTCATTGTTTAACATTACATGTGAATTTAATGTACAGATAACGTACAAAATATTTGTTACATAGTCGGTGTTGGTATTTTGTTATTTGTGTTATTGTAGGGAAAAGTATTTGATGTGTTTCTACAAAAGCAATTAAGTGTTTTCTGCTCTAACTGTGAGGTAAAACATTTATTGTACTTCGGAACATTGGTTGAATGTGCTTTATAAGTCTTGCTAGCTATTGCTAAACTTTACAACTATGGAATGACTTTAATAGCTTAATCTGTGATTGCTTAAGAAAATAAATGCAAGAGGTGTATGAAAACTATGAAATAGAGGCTGAATAAAAGGCTTCACTCATTCTTTCTGCAGGCATTATAGATGTGGCCGAAAAATGAAACAGCCAATGTGTTTTAAATGAATGTATGTGACATGATTTGTGACTAACATGCTAGCCTGGGTTCTTTCTTATTTCTTGCAGGGAAACTTGACTTCATTAGATCAGTTTCTGAATGCTTAACATGGAAGGTGTGGAGACATACTATACTTTTTTTTTCAGTGTATGAATTGTTCTATTGTGAGCTTTTGGTGCAGGTGGTGACAGTGGCTGCACTGCAGTTTATTCTCTATTCACTGTTTTTCTCTGTCTAAAGAAGGGTTCTAGCTGGTATGTTCTGTGCTTATGATTGAATTAATAGCATATGCATTTCAAAATCAGACAGATACCATAACTTAGAATTTGGGGCTAGATATTTACTTGCCATATTCCGATATAAGTATTAATAATTTAAAAAGAGATTTATATCTGGTACTGTTTTCAACTGTCTGGTTTTGGTAATAACTTGCTTTTATAGATTGTTCACCTTTTATCTTCAGTGCACAAGACTAACAAACTTTTTCCCCTTAGCTCTTTAGTGGCAGACCTTGGATGTGAAACTGGTGCTCTTCAAAGGTAGTTTTTAGGTTCCTTGTTAAATAGTCCAACCGAGAGCACCATTTAGTTCTCTCCTGTTCAAATGAGTTAAAAATAAATAAATATTAATATCATGACTTAGTTATGCATCATATTTTACTGATAATTGTTTTCATTTAATATGTGGTTTCTAGCCCTGACATTTTTAAATTACACTATTTTGTTTATAGGGTATGTATAATAGGACCTGAAGCTTTCCTGGCAACGAATATGCTCACTTTCTTCTCGGGCAGCAAGCCAGGTGAAAAGACGATTAGGTATCGACGTTTCGGGAGTGTGCATCTCTCCCATCATCAGGATATTTATAAAATGTTATAACCACAAATGAAACACATAACATAACATATAACACAAGTCTAAACAAAGACAAAACACTATCAAAATTCACATTATTGAACAAAAGACTGTTTTCAGTAAATTCCAGGTCAGGAGACGGCATGAGTATAGAAAATTGTGTCAAAGAAACATAACTACTTAATTACTAAAATTAGGCAAGTGAGTCAACCTTGTATATACTTTTCTCCACTTACAAGTTTTTTATGAAGACTAGTTTCTGGGGACTTCTCCCCTATCGTCAGCTCTGTGGTAGACTGATGATGCATCCGGTGTCTGCATCTGGCTTGGTGTTGTGCTGCCAACTAACATCCTGGTAAGTTTGATGACGTCATCTACGGCGGGAATTTCAAAATTCATCAAGAGGTCCTGTTTTTTCGTAATAAATATGTTTTCCCAAATCTGTAGTTCCAGAGGTTTCTTTGCCTGTTTGATCAGTTCTATTTCTTGTTTTATGTTGTGATTCTCAGACCAAAAGTGATGTGATACGGCCGACTTGTCCATTTGTTTGAATTTAATATTTCTGAAGTGTTCTTTCATTCTTGTTCCTAGATTCCTTTTGGTCTTACCAATGTATATCTTGTCACAATCCTGGCAACTCATTTGGTAAATGCCTGATAATTGAGTTTTCGGTGTGCTATTTTTTAGAGGGTGGTTTAGTAAGTTGCGGATGTTGTGTTTGTTTTGAGGGGCTAATTTTATGTTGAAGCTCTTAAATATCTTTTCAAATTTTTTGAAGTATTTTGGATGAAATGTAAATTTTCCATATCTGGTGTTTGGGTTTTCTAGTTTTTTTAACGTAGTAATGTCCTTTAAGTATTTGTTTCTTTTGTGTCTATAGATCAGTTTTTTGATGAAATTTGTGTTATAGTTGTTCAGTTCGGCAACCTGGTGTATGTGAGCGTACTCCTGTTCATATTCTGTTTTTGTTAGTGGAATGTTGATTAATCTGTGAACTAAACTATGGAATACTGCATATTGATGTTGTACTGGGTTGAATGGGTTGCATTTAATGTAATTGTCAACATGTGTTGCTTTTCGGTATATTCCAAATTGTAATCCTGTGGGTGTTCTAATTATTTTCAAATCTAGAAAAGGTAGCCATTCATTCTGCTCTACTTCAATGGTGAAAACTATGGATTTTTCTTGTAGGTTTAGCAACTTTATAGCATCCTCGGTTAGTCTTCTAGGGACTATCGCAAACACATCGTCGACATATCTATGCCAACATTTGAAAATATGTGGAAAGGCTTTAGTAATGTGTGTTTCCAAATTACTCATGAACAGATTAGCTAGTAATGGTGAAAGAGGGTTACCCATGGCCAAACCTGCTGTTTGTTGGAAGATCTTGCTGGAGAACGTGAAGCTGTTTTGTTCAATACATAGGGTGGTTAATTTGATGTATTCCTCTATTTTATCATCTGCAACGTTGCTTTTGGATAACCAGCCTTTCATCAATTTTGGAATTTTTTCTACTGGTATGCTCGTGAATAGAGATCTGATATCAAAGGACACCATCACCTCTTCAGTTTTTATAATTGTGTTTTCAATTTTCTTTACTAAATCAAATGAATTGTTTATGCTTAGAGATTCAAACTTTTCAAACTTGTCAAATTCTTCCAACAACCATTTTGCCAGTTTGTAAGTCAGGGCATCTATATTGTTAATAATGGGTCGCATGCTGTTGACTCACTTGCCTAATTTTAGTAACAATGGCACTCCACTTTCTGAAATACTTCTTTCTTTTTATTCTATATAACTACTTAACTTGATTATCAAGCATTATTGATCTTTGCTTCTTAAATCGACGGATTTCCATTTTTAAGGCAGGTTTCCAAGAGGAGCTGAACTGAAATCCAGCATCACGATTAAGCGTGCTCCTTTCAGAGGAAATTGCCAAAGCCTCCATAATTCTCCACATTGCCAAGATGGTCGTCTCCCGAAAATTGGCTCTATGGTCGTTATCAAAACAATGCTCTGCCAGCCCAGACTTGTCAGGTTGCATCAAACGAATGCTCCGTTCTTGTTAGATTATTCTGGTAGTGATGGTCCTTCCGGTTTGTCCTATATACGGTGTCCCACATTCACAGGGAATGTGGTACACTCCCAGAACTTGGAAGTCCAGTTTGTGTTTCACTGGTCTCAACAGGTGTTTAATCTTTGGAGGTGGCTTGTGGTTGGTCCTGATGTTGTATTTGGTGAGAATTCTGCATGTATGTTTCCAGTGAATCTGGGAAATACATTCCCTCAGTATGCATACTTGCCAGACTTAATGGTTTGCAATATAATGTATGGGAGAATAGGCCATTTTGCAACTTTATTGCTTTCTCAGCAGATTCAAAGTGTTGTACATTGTCATTATGGATGTAAGAAAACATTAAACTAAGATTATAAACTGAATATACTACACATTGCTATACTGCTATGATAGAACAGAGCTTATCTGCTTATCTGTGTGTCTATCCATCACTGTCATAGTCCCCCTTTCTTTGAGCTGCAACAAGTGTCTAGAGTGTGCACAACTGGTGACCTCTATTAACCAGCAGTAAATGGGTGTAATGGATGGTGTGAATTTACTAAGCTCATTCATTCAATTGTTCATCTTGTCCTTATTATTTACCTACGACAAGTTTTTGTTTATAATTTATGCAAGGAAGTGGCAAATTTGTACAAAGTGTGATTCTTTAATTAACAACATCAGTTCTTTAGGAAAGTTCTCTTGTTTTGGCCTCATATTTCTTCCCATCTTTTTGTTGGTCTTCCTATTCTATAATTAGGTTTATATCTGTAATGGAATGAGAGAGTTATCCATTCTTTGTAAAGGGATTTTCCATTTTTTTCTATTTCTATTTGTTCTTTTAACCAAAATATATCTAATATAATTTTTAGTAAACCATTACTCCATGTTCCATATATTGCTAGTGTTTACCAAGAACGTGCTTCATTAGGACCTTCATAAATTTCTCAGCTAATGTCAACTGTTAAATTTTGATTTGGAGAACATTCAACAGTCATCATTAGCTGAGGATGTTAGGAAGGTCCAAATGAAATGCTTTCTGGGTAAGCACTAGCAATATATGGAGCATGGAGTACTATTTCGACTCAGAATTACATTAATTTTGTGCTTTATCGTATCGTAGTCCTCACTCATTATGACTATGCCTAATTCTTTCCTTTTGTTCTTCATTTCTAACATGATTTTTTCTTGTGCATTACTGCTCAAGAGATATTTTCCTTGATTCAATACAAATTAAATGTACTATCAGGAAGAATTTCAGCATGTGTGACTCAATGCAGACTCAGGTCTCAGAAGATCCTTATTCTTGTAAAATAAATGGGAATTTTGTTTTATATCTAATTTTTGTATGTTTCCTGCTCTGAACGTTTTACTTGTAAATTTTATGTCATCACTAATTATTACACGTTGCTGTGTTCTATTAAGGTTGCCACATATGTTTCATATTTCTGTCATTTTCTATATTACTTAGCAAACTCAGAAATATTGCATTTCACTCACATTTAATATCAAAATTTGAACTGAAATGTGCATTTACTATCCAGTTGAATCCAATTAGCCACTAGTAGAAGATATACATAAGTGTACTCATGCCTATGAGAACAGTCTCAAAAGTCTGAAAAATTGCAAATTTCATCATTATGAATGTCTTTTCGGGGAATGCAGATAATTTCAACGGCAGTATGAAAAAAGAAAGGAAGAAGGAAATGCTTACCTGAACATGTTGTTACTGTTTAGCTTAGAAAAGGAAATCATTGGAACCCCCAAAATACCTTTCAGGGTTAGAAATCACTTTTGTGAAATATGCTTGCTGAAGAATATCAGCACAAATTTTATTGATTAGCAATAACAAAAGAGAATAACTTTACTCATTTTTACAAAAGATGAAAGTTGTAGTGAGGTGAAGGATTTGTGCTCAACAGAATGATTTTGCTTCTAGTGCATACTATGCATAATTATGGAAAGGTAAGTGCTTAAATATGTATAGATGAGCCCAGCATTTGCTTTTGTGTTTTCAGCAGTATAAGGTAAGGGTTGCTTGCTTTCACTATTTCTTTATGAACATTGTCAGTTAATATTTCAGATACAATAAAGTATACGTTATTAACCTTGTGACGTACCCTTATCCTTTATCATCTGTAGCACAAAACCACTCCATAAGATAATTATATTCACTATGTATAGTAGTTACTATTTTTGCACAATATATTTGAAGTAAAAGCTCATTGTACATTTTTTTTCCTGGTTAATGTAAGAGTCCTCAATACTATCCATGTGCAACCATAATCAAAATAAATAATATAGTATGGCATTTGAATACCAATTTATTATTTCTTCAATTTATATGCTGCCTTACATCTGGTGGCCTTCACTTTGGCATTGATGTTTAGTCTGTTATTGTCTTAGTGAGTATGTATTAGTTTGGTTTTTCTTTTATAAACATAAATTCACATGCACATACTCTTATTCATACTTTCTAGGGAGGGTAGAAAAAGTAATCCCAGCAAAAGAAAAATTCTAAACCTCCACAGGAATTGAACGTAAATCCTCTGGAGTTTGAACCTAACAAGCTAAACCATCAGTTCACTTGTTTCAGATCAAAATGCTTAAAAAAAAAAAAAAAAAAAAAAAAAAAAAAAAAAAAAAAAAAAAAAAAAAAAAAAAAAAAAAAAAATCTAACATATCCTTGAAATTAATTTAAACACAGTTGAGTCTGAGAAATAAATTGTTCAGTTCTGAAACTTAATGCAAAACTTGTTTGTGAAAACTGAATTAGTATTAATTTTTATATGAGTCGTATTTATTACACACTCGTCATATGGGAGAGGATATACATAGAAAAACATAAAAACCAACTAATGAACTTTGAAATCCCACCAGAAGAGAATCCCACATTTAAGTTCATCACTAAATCAACAGATGGCAGCAGTAACCCCAGAATTACCCACACCACTGGATCAAGCTTTAGTCGCATAAGAGCCGAAGATGCAAACGATGATTTGCGAAACATGTCCTCAAAATAGGTACGAAAGTGAAGCAGATGTGTAATAAATACAACTCATCTAAAAATTAATAATTATTTCGCTTCACTGTGGTGTTCCAATACAGTTAAATCTCGATATACTGAATTAGTAATTTGAGTGCAAGACATAAATCTTAAGAAATAACATTTTACTGGATCATTAGACATTCCTGCTGTTAGCAGTAGTTGTGATGCAGTCTAAACATTGTGGTCGAGTATCAATTCTGGTACGCATGTTCCCTATGCAAAGAAGAAAGATGGTGCTGTCAAACTTTTTCATATATTTGTATGGGCGATTCAGGGCTCATTTTCATTATAGTGGCATTAAAATGGCAGTTAAAAGTTTTGTCACTCTGCTTCTTGTGGTACATTGAATGTGTGTTGATTTCAAGGTAGAGGTCAATATAATAATTTGGAAAGGTAGGGTCAGACTGAATAATTCAATGCCATATCTGGGATTTGAACCACGAATCTTCAGGTCTCCATCTGGTTGCTCTTAACCATTGAGCTATCATGATAACATGCCAGCATGACATTAAATTCTCCAACTGACTTGTATTTTTTCCAATAAACCACTAGGAGGTTGTCCTATACACATGAGACAACTACCTTACTGGTGACTTACACGCTTTATAGTCCAACCACTATTAGGTCAGTTAGTGGAAATTGTTCTTTCACACTAGCCATCAAAAATATTGGGAGGGCTTAGTAGCTGAACTAAACATAAAAATACTAATTTAGTATTTTTAGTTGTTTTTAGAAATACAGTAAGCGTAGTTTGGTTTGGATTAAATGAACATGTAAGAGATTCGGAGCTCAAGTCCAACGATAATAGAGAGCAAAATCTTGGTTATAGCTGCTATCAAGATATGCTCATATCAGTAATTGTTAGATATTATGTTGATTATGGTTGCCATGCAAACTTTTGGTATTTGATGTCCATTAACCTTGAAAAATAGATTCACAGTTCTGCAAGTAAGAAGTAGGATATTCAGATTCTGTATTTTGCTTCTTATTTGCAATATATTATAGCACATATTTATAATAGGAGCATGTTGCATGCTTCGTTGCACTCTCCCCTATACTTTCTAGTGACTTGTGAAATAGCTGTTCTAGCAGCTAATTTTTTACTATTTAAAATAGATTCTGTTGCTTGATTTGTAAATACAATTATCCGAACCTATTTTGGGAGTCCTTGTATTACATTATGCACAACACATTCCAATTTGTGAGCACTTGTGCACTTGTGTGCACTTTTCCATGCATATTTACTAAGAGAGGCAAATTTTATAAAAGCATTAAAGAATTACTGTAAAATGATTTCAGTATTTTTTGTCAAACAACTTCACTTGTATGTTTGAAAACTAGGACATGTTTGGAGAGATATACCTTCAGCTGTAAACGAGAGGAATACTTCTGGAATCATATCTGACATTGAGTTTTAAAATGTGTAAGTGAAGTTGGGCAATAAATATTGATTTAAATAGTTTCTAAATTATTGTAAGCTTAAATTGAGAGTTTCACTCACTGTTATTAACTTCTTTAGATTTGAAATTTATTGATTACTTCTGATGCAAAGTTTATATTCTGGTCTAAGTGTTGATGCATTCATTTTTATGCTACTAAAAGAATACTTTTGATAAAATAAAACTTGTACATATATAAGGAAGCTTAGAACAGTAAATAGGAAGGTAGGGGAGTGCTGAAAGTAGTGGTGTCTGCTGGCATGAGGTTTGGTTGTTATGTCCTGCCAGCGCATGCAAGTCCACTGGCTGGCGAGAGAAACCATGATACTGCTGCCTCACAACAAACTGGCATGCCTACACTCACTGATGGAAATCGGGAGCGCCTCAGTTCTACTCCAGATTCATCAGTCACATCCAGTAAGTATATTATGTGATAGATACCATATGATCTTGCAAGGTGTATCATTTTGTCTTAGAAACTTGGGGTAGGGGATGAGGAGAAAAGAGAACAGAAAGGAAAAAATGAATTAAAGACTCTTCAAAATGTACGCATACATTTATCATATGCTGCATTTGAAGTCATTATTTTATTGGTACATTAACATTTTAAAAGCTGCATACATAATTCATACGTGTTATACTGTATAAAAACATGTGCTGAAATTTGAATTGAAGTACAGAAAAAAAGTTGTCATACTGATAAATACGAGGGACCCTTGATAAGTATTGAGGCAAATTTTAAATACTTGTGAAACATTTTGTTTATCCTAGTTTCTCATATTATTTTCTTTGACTTTATATGCAGCATTCCATCCTCTGCAACTGCTTACTAGAAGCATTAAAGTCTCTCAGCCTTGATCGTTAGAGAACTTCTTATAATTTGCAACTGCTTCTCGTGGACTAGTAAATAAGTGAGTCAGATCTTCATACTAGAAAACAGGAAGAAATCAGAGGGTATGAGTTCAGGTCTCCAGGGTGAATAAATGAATGCCCCTGTTCCTTCCAGCAGCTCCATTGTTACTGGTGTGAGTGATGCATTATCGTAGTGCAACAAAATGTCTGTTCTGTCTGTGAACACTTCTTGGATATTATGAAACACTTTATGAAGGCAATTCTGTGTTGTTATTCTGCTTCTCAAAGGTTGCCTTGGCTTTATCTTGTTAATAGAAACCTCTCAGATAATGCACGGATTACTCGATGTGGACATAACATCTGTCATGTCATTTGTGATTACTGCGTACTTCATTGGCTGAAGTGATGCAGTCATTGGTGCTTAGCGCACGTCCAAGAAATGCACCAGTACCCTCTCACTCTTCCGAGAATAATCAGTGCGGCATCTGAGATGTTTGTATTAACAAAGATAAAAGCCAGGGTAACCTTTTGAGCAGCACGACAATACCATTTTGCAGTAACAGTTCTCTGATTTTTGAGCATAGCTGGTGCCATATAACTACTTGTAGAGAAGAAAGAGGCAACTAGTTTCTTTCCTGCCTCTTTCTCCTCTAGACTTTGATGGGTGGTTGATCATCAGGAAAAACCCTAATGATGGACTGTTGATTTGTGTCTGGATCAAACTAATCTTTGTTTCAAATAAACTTGCGCCACTGACATGTATCCCTCCATGTACTATTGCCTTTCCCTTTCCTCTAATTGGCTAATGCTTTTGGCGCCATAGGCATTGCTTTCACACCACGTAGAAACCTGCAGTAAAAGTCTTAATTGCCAGAAAGATAGATTAAAATCATGCAAATAAAGATGTAAAGGCATGCAAAAATAAAAGTTTGTAATGAAACTCCACTCACACTTCAAAGCAAGCACAGTGATAAAAATAATATAAACTATGCCATGACTACCAATAAATGCACGTGCTATCATCAGTCTCCTGAGAGACAGTTTTGCAGCAAAGGTCCTCTTTATTTTATGTTAAGAATTACATTCACTCCAGATAATTTAACTCTGTTACATTTAATTCATACAGTTACGAAAATATAAATTTGAAAATTCTCTTTTAACATATTAAGATATATTATCATGTTAAATAACACTCATTTTTACTGCACAATAGTCTATACTACGACAACAGCCAATGAGAGGTAATTAGTTCACATTAACTTCAAGAGATACGAGGCAAGCTTATGTTAAACAAGGATTAATATTTGAAAGGATCAAGGATCAATATTCCATGTTTTGTCACCTGTAACAATATCTGGAACATGGTGAATCTTTTCAGTTAAATCTTTGCAGCATTTCTTGGTACTATTCCACCCTGTGGAACTTTTATGCTTCAGACGAACTGCAGGTTGTGTTCTTACACAAAGGTGCTCGCTCATGAGGGATGTTTGAATACTCTGCGAATTAATTTCCAGCCCATTGTTTGTGTAGTTAGGTCTGGATCTTCCCTGATCATTGTTTCCACTGAGGTGACATTTTTTGAGTCATTACATTTGGTCCGTCACGCTTCATCTTTAAAAGATGAAAAGAACATCCTGAGTATAAAAGTGAATTGAGAATATATTGACACATTGCTTCACTTACACTGTTTATTCACAGGACATGTTTCAAGAGCTCTTGCTCCTATCCTCAGCTGATACTCGACTAGTGCAAGTTGTAGTGGCTTCTTCTTTCCCCGTATTGTCAATAGATGGCATGATGTACTTGTCAAAGATGTCCGGTGGTGTAGTTTCAAAATTCATGACTCTATGACGATTTTTGTTAATGAAGATTTTTTCCCATACGGAAAGGTCTATGGGGTGATTAACGTATTTTATTAGGGATGTTTCCAAATTGATGTCATGTCTAGTATTCAAAAAATGAAAAGCCACTGCTGATTTTTCTGTTTCACCATTTTTAATGTTTCTCATATGTTCTTTAGTTCTGATGTTAATATTTCTTTTTGTTTTTCCTATATAAATTTTAGGGCAAGTTTCACATTTGATCTCATAGATTCCTGGTTTTTCTTTGGTAGTGATTGAATTTTTGGGAGGGCCTTTTAACAAATTTCTGATATTAAACCTATTTTGAGGTGCAAGAGTTATGTTGTGTTTTGAGAAGATTTTTTGGAATTTGTTATAGGCTGATGGGTGGAAGGTGAATTTTTTAAAAAGTTTTTTCTCTTTTTCTCCTGTAGGTTCTAGGGTGGTGGTTTTTTTTTATTTTCTTAGCTTTGTTGAGTCTGTTAACAGTTTTGTCTACTAAATTTGGGTTGAAACCGTTAAAAAAAAGTTGCTATATCCAACGGTTTCAACCCAAATTTAGTAGACAAAACTGTTAACAGACTCAACAAAGCTAAGAAAATAAAAGAAACCACCACCCTAGAACCTACAGGAGAAAAAGAGAAAAAACTTTTTAAAAAATTCACCTTCCACCCATCAGCCTATAACAAATTCCAAAAAATCTTCTCAAAACACAACATAACTCTTGCACCTCAAAATAGGTTTAATATCAGAAATTTGTTAAAAGGCCCTCCCAAAAATTCAATCACTACCAAAGAAAAACCAGGAGTCTATGAGATCAAATGTGAAACTTGCCCTAAAATTTATATAGGAAAAACAAAAAGAAATATTAACATCAGAACTAAAGAACATATGAGAAACATTAAAAATGGTGAAACAGAAAAATCAGCAGTGGCTTTTCATTTTTTGAATACTAGACATGACATCAATTTGGAAACATCTCTAATAAAATACGTTAATCACCCCATAGACCTTTCCGTATGGGAAAAAATCTTCATTAACAAAAATCGTCATAGAGTCATGAATTTTGAAACTACACCACCGGACATCTTTGACAAGTACATCACGCCATCTATTGACAATATGGAGAAAGAAGAAACCACTACAACTTGCACTAGTCGAGTATCAGCTGAGGATAGGAGCAAGAGCTCTTGAAACATGTCCTGTGAATAAACAGTGTGAGTGAAGCAATGTGTCAATATATTCTCGATTCACTTTTATACTAATTTGTGCTTCACTGTCCCTACGCTTCTTTCAAGTTTATACTTTGAGAACATCCTGAATTGTCAAATTAGCTACATTTATTTAAGACACATTTGAAATTGTACATAGATGTTCTTTGTAAAGTTTTATTGCACTAGTAAGTATGTTCACACTTTCTGGACATAAAAGATGCAGGAAAATGAATGACATAGAGTTCTGCCTGCTACTTTTGCAACACTTCTGATTCACAATTACTTTCAACAACAATACTTTACGTGATGAAACCAGTGTTCATTGTCTTAATTTATATCTTGCAACCCTCGTAGCCGAAGAAAAAATTGGACATAATTATTTGCACCATAGTAGGAAAACACAGTTGTCACGGTCAAAATTCCAGGTTATTCTTGAAAGTATTGCTCCTCTGAATATGTGAATAGATAGGTTAATGTATAACACTTGTATTGAATTAAAGGTGAAGGAGTTAATTTACCTGTGCAATTTAAATAAGGATAATAAAATGCCAATAACTATTGTGAAAGAGTGTTAGAAATGGATGCATGTACTTTTAACTGCCTCATGAATTAATGACATAAGCATGAAGGCAACTTTAGATTTTTACTTAAATATTTTCCTCTATCTCCTTTATTAAAGCCTTGCAGAGATTCTGTGCCTTTTAACATGCAGCATTTTCAAATTCTATGACTCTTAGTAAGAAAAAATTGACATCTAAATTATTACGTCTTAATGCTTGTTACAATACACATATCAAATAATGGATCTATATCCAAAGTGCACACACCGTTTTTCCATGACAAAATAATGAATAAAAATTATTTTTTGGCATTAAAAGCTTCAAATGCAGTTTTAGAGTATATTTGTTTGAAAAGATAAACCCAGTTCCTCAGGTGGCAAGCACTGACCTAGAGTAAGTCTACTTAATAAACTAATTATTCAATACTTGTAACTTCACCCAAGAGTAAACCACTTTGAAGTATTTTGCTTCTTTCAGATACTCCTAGAGTGATTACCATCTATCCATCAAAAACCTTAGTCTATATACGGCTAGTGTGAAGAAATGATTAATTTCCATCAGTTAACTAAATTAATAAGAGTTAAATGATGAAGCCTGGGACTTAAGTACTTACGATAGTAAGTCGCCACAAATGATGTATCTCAGATGTGAGAGCCCCTAGTGGTCTACTGGGAAAATATACGAGTCAAATGGAGAATTTAATATTCGGATGGCACGTTAGCCATGGTAGCTCAATGGGTTAGAGCGACTGGACGGAAACCAGGTGGTCTGTGGTTCAAACCCCGTCCGTGGCATTGAATTTTTCATGTTGACTCTATCCATCAAAAACCTTAGCCTGTATACGGCTAGAGTAAAGAAATGATTAATTTCCATCAATTAACTAAAATAGCAGTTAAATCGTGTTCCCATTCTAGCTCATCACACTTTTATTATGCTCACCTCGGTAACGTAGATGGTAGTGTGTCTGCCTCACGTTCAAGTGGTCCTGAGTTTGAATCTCAGTCAGGGTGAGTTACCTGGGTAAGATTTTTGTTGGGTTTTCCCTTATCCTTAAAGACGAATGTCGGGTAGCTCTAAGCTGCATGGACCCTGGACACATTTGAGCATCATTTCACCCATTTCATTCACTGTCCGATATGACTTAACGTTGGAGGATGTAAAATAAAATTAAAAAAAAAAAAACACTTTTATTATGATTGTGGAAAATCTGCATTTGCATTTATGCAAATATGGAATTGCAAATAATTTAATGTACAAGTTCACTAAGACAATTAAATATTTCATATGAAAATGTATGTGTACAGTCTTCAAGACACACTTCTGTTTCTTTTGTAGCTTATTTTTCTGGCCAAAAACACTTGCATAGTATAGTACATTACACAATAAATTAAAACAGTGCATGCTTAGAACATCATATGTGTCTACAGTAAATAAAGTAGAATTATATATTTATGAAAACCAAGGGTAAGGTGTATGGGGACCAAATTATTATTCAATGGCAAGCAACATGGTAGGACTTTCAGGGTTTAGCAATATATGACATTTTCCAGTATGGATTTTGGTAGGACTTTCAGGATTTAGCAATATATGGCATTTTCCAGTATGGATTTTATAATTTTAATCTTGATTTTGTATTTCCATTTGATGATGTAAAAGGAAAGATGAGTAATAAATTACAAATATATTTATGAACTATAGAAACTAAAACATGACTCATAACATCAATAAATACATTAATATCAAATGTACAAAGCAGGCAGTGCTATCAAAAATGCTATTGAATGCCAATGTGCTTGCAAGATCTTGTGGTTATTTTTTACTTAGCATCATTTACCTGCATGTGTTGGCTGTTTATTTTAATCACTACTGGCTTCTTTGCTTGCAACCTGTCAGTTTTAATCGAGTGACCTCACCCATGGAGGCTGTTTCTGTAACTCTCTCTTCCTGTGACAAATGTAAGTAAGAGTGAACCCAGCTAAAGGCAGTCATGTCATCTATTTACTAATAAGGAAATCTGTACACATAATTTCTTTCCTATATGCGCTTGACCGTTCACATTTTCATCAGTGCATAGTGAATAGAAACGTTGGCTTTGAAACTGCTGTTTTTTATTCTTCAAGAAAAAAATACAAATTTTCTGAGCTGAACATTTTAAAAATTCTGCTCCTAGCAAACCTCACTGCATTTCTGAAAATAAACTTAACAGTTAAATTTAAAGGGAGTCGATTAATGACACTAAACAACACTTTTAAATTTTTCCGGAACATGTTTCAGAGACTTTGCCTCCATTCTCAACCAGCCATCGACTGGTTCTAATTGGTGTAGTTGACAATATTTTGTCATAGGTCTCCTCTGGTGGCGGTTCAAGGAACTTGCTGAACAAATCATTCTGGGGGATGTTGAAATTGAATACTTTGTTCCAATTTATTGAAATGAAGATTTGTTCCCATGTGGATAGTTCTTGTTTTCCTGATGTTTCCTAAAACATACATCAGGAAAACAAGAACTATCCACATGGGAACAACACCCACCTTGGTAGCGTGGTGGTAGCGTGTCTGCCTCACGTTCGAGAGGTCCCGAGTTCGAATCTCGGTCAGGGTGAGTTACCTGGATAAGGTTTCATCCGGGGTTTTCCCTTATCCTGAAAGACAAATGTCGGGTAACTCTAAGCTCTGTGGATCCTGGACACATTTGAGCATCATTTCACCCATTCCATTCATCGTCAGATATGATTTAACGTTGGAGGACGTAAATTACAAAAAAAAAAAAAAAAAAAAAAAATAAAATAAAAAAAAAAAAAACATGGGAACAAATCTTCATTTCAAAAAATTGGAACAAATATTCAATTTCGACATCAGCAAGTTCCTTGAACCGCCACCAGAGGAGAGCTATGACAAAATATTGTCAACTACATCAATGAGAACTAGTCGATGGCCGGTTGAGGATGGAGGCAAAGTCTCTGAAACATGTTGCAGAAAAATTTAAAAGTAAGTGTTGTTTAGTGTCATTAATCAACTCCCTTTAAATTTAATTTATTATAACAACACTGTTTTCAACACTTCCAATAAAGGAATTGTAAACTTAACAGTATTCCTAAATAATTATCTTTTGCTTTAATAACTTTCTAATTGCAGCATAATCTGAGGTTAAATGAAAAATATAAAATTAATGCAGTTTAATGACTCACTCAGTGGTTCACCAATTACCCTCTTAATGCCACATTTGATTGGAGCATGTTGCTAAAAACTATTTTCCAGACCCAGTACTCCATTTGTAGCACAATTTGTGACCCACACAATCCTTTGTATTGTAAGGAATGAGTGAGTTTGTTGTATTCAGATTTTAAAGACCTGAGAGTCCAAAATAGTATGTTTAACAGATTAAATAGAATGACTGGCTGCCATTGATGTTGTTGCTAAATTTGCTTGCTGCAATTATTTGCAAATCCAACAGCTCCTCGCCTTAGTACTAAGGAATCAGGGTCAGCTACACTAGATCGCAAGAAGGATCGTGCTCGTTCCAAGTCCCCATTCCGTAGTTTCCGTTGGAAGAAAGGACCAGCCAAGAGTCCTAGTGGTGCCGGGAGCTCTGGTGCTCATAGTGATGATGAAGCTAATTTGGAAAGATTAGCAGGTAAGGTAACTGTACAGAAACTTGATATTGACAGATATTAAAAATGAATAAGTGTGATAATTTCAGGTCACTTTTTACTGAAGACTTGCAACACTAAAATACCATGTTTAAATGCTTCCACAGGTCCGTCATAGAAATCTGTCAGGGATGTCTGCATTATAGTTTTAGTAATCATTTTTATATAGTAATAAAAAAATGTACATTTGATAAATGCCATGTTGTGAATTTAATACAATATAAACAATGTTACGCATATAGTTGTAAGAGGTTTAATGTTCATTAACATGTACAACTAAATGTATGTTTGTTTCACCTTGTAATAGCATAGAACCATTTCATAAAAATAAGCTTACAGTTACACCAGTTGGCTGTTGTAACAAACCATTTTTAAAGCAACAATCATACAATCGGGTTTCATTGGCAGAATTTTTAACAGGTGTTGCAGGAGATGACTATGCTTCTTATCAGTGTAGCTTCTAAGACTTTCATTTACTCTTATGTCTTCTCCATCCCTTGAAATGCTTAAAGAGCTGAACATCAGTTTTGTCCTTTTAGGATAAAGTTCATTTATGACATTAAGAATGTGGTAAATGCTGTCAAGTGCAGAGGAACAGACTGTACACATTTCTACCAGAGAACAGAGATAAGAATGTTGTCACCGTCACCATTGAAATGCAGTCATATAATTTAGTGATTGAATATATGAGATTTCTTCAACTTAAATGTTATTGCAGTGTTAGGTAGATGAGAATTAAGGTTCATAACCAATGGCCATAGGCCAGTTTTTCATTTGATCCATCACAGAATTTATTATATTTTGTTGTATTTCATAATTTTTACTTCATTATGGAGAGACTGGTTTTGCAAAAATGTCCTTATGTGAAAATCATGACTATAGAGTAATAAATGCTATTAATGTTTAATGGTCAGTAATATATTAAACTGTAATGTACTGTGAAATAGTACTGTAACATTTTCCAGTTATAGGAATAGAAACTAAAATAATAGTCCATTCTAAGAGTAAATTTTAAGGCAGTATGCTTTTGCACCCACCCACATATATTCATAGATATAGGAAATACATTTGTTTTGTTGGCACTCTTACCATAAAAGTTGATGCACTTATTATAATGCACAATGTTTTAATCATTTTCTTTTTAGATTATGAGAAACTTATTTTACTGAACAGTTAATGTTCCTGTTTACTTTTACTTCTTTATTTTATGTTCAATTTCTTCTCGGGCAGCAAGCCAGGTGAACAGATGATTAGAAATCGTTTTTAAATTAGAAACCGTTGGAAATTAGACAATTAGAAATCGACCCAGCCATATAAAACAGGAATTACAGCACCTGAGACTCACTTTCCGTCAAAACGGCTACTCCGAATACGACATTGAAGCCTCGATCACCAAAGCTAGGAAAGGAAAACCTGTAATACAGCAAGCGTCAGATAAGCCTATCGCTACAGCCTGCATCCCGTTTACCGGTAACCTATCTGGCAGAATCAGCAGAATTCTCGCCAAATACAACATCAGGACCATCCACAAGCCACCTCCAAAGATTAAACATCTGTTGAGACTGGTGAAAGACAAACTGGACTTCTAAGTTCCGGGAGTGTACAGCATTCCCTGTGAATGTGGGACACCGAATATAGGACAAACCAGAAGGACCTTCACTACCAGAATAAATGAACATGAATGGAGCATTCGTTTAATGCAACCTGAGAAGTCTGGGCTGGCAGAGCATTGTTTTGATAAAGACCTTAGAACCAATTTTTGGGAGACCATCTTGGCAATATGCAACAGTTACTGGGAGTGGAGAATTAAGGAGGATTTGACTATTTCCTCTGGTAGGAGCACGCTTAATCGTGATGCTGGATTTCAGTTCAGCTCCTCTTGGAAACCCGCCTTAAAAATGGAAATCGATTGATTTAAGAAGCAAAGATCAATACAGCTGTATAGTCAAGTTAAGTAGATATGTTTCTTTGACCCAATTAACTTTCTATACTCACGCCATCTCCTGGCCTGGAATTTAATTTACTGAAGAGTGTTTTGTTCAGTAATGCAAATTTTGATAGTGTTTTGGCATTGTTTATGATGGAAGCGATGCACACTCCCGAAACGTCGATTTCTAATCATCCATTCACCTGGCTTGCTGCCCGAGAAGAAATTGAACATATTCGTCACCAGGAAAGCTTCACGTCTTATTATTTCATGTTCTTTGCTGATCAGTAGCTCAGAAGCATTTTCTTGAAATTATCCAATTTTCATTTTTCTATGTTAGCTTATCAGTTAAAATGATTAATTCAGCAGCAAACAAAGTAAATTGGACCAGACCATATCTACATTGGTGGTCAAGTTTGTTAAGACTTGGATTCATGAATGGAATGTCTGTGGTTCAAATCCTATTAGAATCTTCCCTTCCTGACTGAAGTTCTGCCCATGTTTTCTTCAGATCTCATAACTGCAAGTGCCAGGAAAATATTAGCCAGAACTTTTGTTTCCTAAATTTCCTTTACCAATTATCATTGCAATTCATGTATTATTCTGTGTCCACTACCAGTTTTGCTATTACTAAGAATGGGCATGAAAGAGTACTAAAAACTGAACTTTTGCATAACTTTGTACTACTGATGAAAAAAATTAAATGCTGATGATTATAACCTAGCTGTAATCAGAAAGTCTAAGAAAGTACTTTTCTCATCTAGTAGTCCATTTCATTCTATTAAAAGTCAAGGTTGATTTACCAAGTGGGATAACTCAGCCAGTTTTGCTGTGGCCTGCATTTGGGAAGTCCAAGTTCGTTTCCTGTGGCTGACCTACCTGACCCATGGATTTTTTCGGAGGTTTTCCCGAGTCGATAGGCGAATACTGGGTAGGTTAATTATATCCCCCAAATTTCCTGCCCCTCCATTTCATCTCTATCATTTCACATCTCTTATCTGGTGGTCTCTTTCATGGTACAAGTGTCAGCGGGTATCTCAGCATTATATGGTAGGATGATATGTTCTTGGTAGGATGATCTAGTCTCTGAACCCAATCTGGTGAAGTTGTTTCCAGACCGCAGTTGGGTGGGATGCTGGTTGAACTGGTTTGCTGGGGAGTTTCCAAGGGTAGGGACCATGCTGTCTACACCGTTGTGGCTCCTTGGGATGGCCACCCTCTGTCTCCTCTCGCTTCATCCTTCCTCCTTGGGTGCTCCACTTGGAGTACAGGTACAATAAACCAAGTTAGGACCTCCATATCGAATCCCCTCCATAGCATAGTCCAGTCCAAAGTTGATTATAGAGAATTAACTTTATTTGAAGGAAAATTAAAAGAATAAAACTAACACTTAAAATATTGGCATTGAACCAGTAAGCTAACAAAAAGTTATTACTATTTTTCCATAAATGCTTTAAAGCATGCAAACAGTATTTTAGCATGCATTTATAAGTACTGGGTAAATTCTTTTACTTATCATTTGACATTGATCATTATCTTGGACGTCACAAATATTTTAAAATGTCCGTATGTAATAAGACACTTGGTTTGAACTTCCTGGTTCTATACTTACAGTGAATGTAAAAATGTGTAATTAAAGTTTTTGATTAACAAAATGTAATTAAAATAAATGTTTATAAGAAAAGTTTTTAGTGAGAAAGTCATATGAGCACAACATAATTATGTTTGTGATTATTTTTTGTTTGTCTCAGCTCAGTATCCATGATTTTGCACCCTAATGACTCGGGATAATATGAAACAGAAGAATCTGAAGTGTAGTTTTAAAAGAAATTATCTTCTAAGTAGTGATGGTGTTTATTTAAAAATTCAAAATAAATGTTATATAAATATTAAAAGCAGAAGCATTATTAACAGTGAAGTATTCTTCATATTTGAGTTTGATTTATGAGTCACTATGTTTACACTCAAACTTCACTTACTTGTTGTTGTATAATTGAAACGTTTTCAAGATCATTCGATCTCATCCTCAGCTGTTTGGTGACTAAATGAATCTTCCTCTTCTTCCACCACTACGGAGCTCCGATCACTCTGCCATCTGGTGTTAGGGGCACTAAGTTCTAATACTTCATTTAATGCCGGTATTTCAAAATTTATAACTTTATCGCGGTTTTTGTTTATGAATATTTTTTCCCAAATATCCAATTCTATGGGTGTACTTAAAGATTTTAACAGTTTAATGTTGTGGCCAATGTTGTGGTTTTCTGTCCAAAAATGGTGTGAAACTGCAGATTTTTCTGTTTGTTTCAACTTAATGTTCCTCTGGTGTTCGTTTTGCCTGGTTAACAAGTTTCTCTTGGTTTTTCCTATGTAGCTTTTATCACAGGTTTCACAATTAATCTGATAAATTCCTGATTTCAAATTGTTGGGGATTGTATTTTTCAGTGGTTTATTTAGCAGGTTCCTCAGACTGAATTTGTTTTGGTGTGCTAATTTTAAGTTTAGTCTTTTGAAGATTCGTTCAAATTTTCTAAAAGCCCATGGATGGTAGGTGAATTTTCTATATTGCCAATTTGTGTTTTTAAGTGGTGTGAGAGTGGTATTTTTTTATATTATCTTCAGTTTTTGTTTTCTCTTCATGTTCCTTATGATGGCTGGGTTGAATCCATTTAATACCGCTATGTCTTTTATGTGTTGTTGTTCTTTCAAAAATTCCTCCTTACTCAGTGGGATGTTGTATAGCTGGTGAATTAGACTTCTAAAGGCAGCAAGTTGATGTGAAACTGGGTTGTATTTATTTTTGTTTATGTAATTATCTATGTGTGTGGGCTTCCTGTATATTCCAAAATCTAACCATAACGATTTCTAGTTATCTTGAGGTCCAAAAAGGGTAGGGTGTTGTCTCTTTCTACTTCCATAGTAAACTGGATGTGATTATCTTGCAGGTTTAGTAATTTTAGAGAATCTTCTCTAAGTTTTTCCGGAATGATAGCAAAAACATCATCAACATATCTCCGCCAAAATTTATAAATCTGTGGGAAGGCCTTTACTGTGGGTTTTCTTTGACTGATGATGCGAACAAGAGTTCGTGAAATAGATTTCAATTAGAAAGAAGAATTAACTTCATTTTCTTAAGATAAGTGAAGTTTTTGTTACAAATTGTAGTATTTTTTATAATATTCATTGCTTCATTGTAGCTAGCTTCATTTTCTATGTAAACATGAACCTTTATCAACAGTTTATGGTATTAGAGAAATCTGGGAGGGAAATGTAACAAGGAAAATGCAGTGTTGTACTTTCACACACACACTGTGGTCGTGAACGCCTTACTGTTGTAAATTAATGAACTACACAATATCCAAATTTTTAATAGATGATGTGTTCACATAGATAACTTGAGTGGTAACCATGTTGAAAATAACTCTTGAGAATTCATGTAAAAAAGACTGCTGGGCGTTAATGGGTTAATAAGCAAAAATATTTACAGGAAGTTGAAAATGCTGCTGCACTGTAAATCCAGATCCAGATATAACAAACTTGCCAAAGATCTTGCCTCAGCAGTAAATTGATAGACTTCTCCCAATATCTTAAAGAGGCCGATTAATGCTAATGTATTATGAAGTACAAACATTTTATTAATTTATCTGCAAATAATTTAAAGGATTGCTCACAAAATATATAGGTTGCATTCTACCCTCAAAATAACTTCAAATACAAAAAGAGTCGGGGGACATCAGTACAGAAATTAATGGATAGAAATTAATTGTTCTTTCACACTAGCCGAGTATAGGATGCACTATGAAAGGGTAGAGCAAGACTGAAAAATTCACACACAGCTAGTGTGATAGAACAATTAATTTCCATTAATTGTACCTAATAGTGGTCCGAACTATAAAGCCCGGGCCTTAAAGTACTTACAGCATAGTAAGTCACGATTAAAGTAGTTGTCTCATGTGTTTATGAGAACTCCTAGTGGTTTATCAGGAAAAACATGAGTCAGTTGGAGAATTTAATGTTATATCGGCACATTAGCCATAGTAGTTTAGAGCGGCTGGATGGATACCAGAAGATCTGTGGTTCAAGTCCCGGCTATGGCATTGAATTTTTCAGTCTGGCTCTACTCTTTCAATTAATGGATACCTGCTATATTTATTCTTGAAGCAAGGTGAGCATTTCAGTGATTGTGTGGCTGTGTCGTAAGTATTGTTCAGTAATTAATTTTAAAAGCAGTTGATTTCTTTCCCATTTCTCATAGTCTTTTCATATAATTTTCATGTTTAATAAACAGTTGCAAGGCACAGGTTACTGCCAGCAATTAATTTTAAGTATACGCAACAACCATGTTAGTGCTGCTAAGAGTAATGTCTTTAAGAGAATTTCTGAAGGCTTCTTTTTCCAAAGAAAAAAAGTAAACAAATCATATGGCATACATGGAGAATATAGTAAATGTTTTAATATTTCCCATGCAGAAGTACTTCAGCAATAGCAACTGCAAGAATTCAGTGGGTAATTTTTATGTAATTGATTACCTTTGCAGGACTGGAACTTCTTGATTCTAATTGAAGGCGATAGATATTTTATAAGGTTCCTGTAATGTCAGGTTAATATTTGAGTATTTATTGCAGTTCTATTCCAGACTGTTTCCACAAAAGAAAATTCTGAAGTAAACACCTTTTTACAGCAACAACTAAGTACATCTGTCAGTTGTTGCTGTTGCTGTGAAACTACTGTCCACCCAACACAAGAAGGCAAGGCAGAAGAATGTGTAATGCAATCACTTTTGCTGTCTGCAAGATGTGTATGCTTGCCTTCTGGATATATTAAGGATGCTAGGTTCATCAAAAATATACAGTGTTGTGGCATAACTCACCTATGCATAATTCCTATCACTGCAGTTGCTGAAATGAACATTAGATCTGGCAGCGTGGGTGACATATACACTCTCATACACTCATTTCATAGGAAACAGATCCACTACCAGAGCAAATAAACATACAAATTCCTCTGCCTCTTCAGGCTCCGCTTGCCTTATTGTGGTGGGTAGACGGTACCTGTATAGAGTAGGCTACTTCTGATTAATAATTGTGACATCATCCTCATAAAACTTTATCATCACTATAATGTTTACAGTGAATGTGAAATGTATTTTATAAGTTTGTTTACACATTAATTTTGCTAACAAGTTATGAAACATTATAAAAATGTTACTACTTGCAAGATAACCTGAATCAGATAATTGCAGAATAAGATTCTCTCAGATCTTCAGATAAACCAGGAAGAAGATTGATTTGATGGAGTCCTAAAACTACTGATTTGTGTAGTTGTTGAGGAAATTATGTATTGTGTAAATCATAAATGATTGTTTTGTATCTTAAGGTTTAATTATAGGTGATTTAAGATTATATAGCCCAGTATGCTTTGCAATCCTAATGCTTAGCACAGTTGATGGTAAGGAAAGAAGTATTGCGTATATGCTTGGAAGAAACATGTACCTGCAGCTGCTGTACATACCAAAACGAAATGTATAAAAATGCTGTGTATATAAGCTCTGTTTTGAAATTGCTGTAAGTGCTACACTTTTTCAGAATTAGGGAAGAAGCCTTCATAAGCTGTAAAAATGGTGCATGCATTGCAGGAATGGTAGCAAGTTGGCTAAACTCTGTGAATAATAGTATTAAATGTACCAATGATTTTCGAAGGAAAGACTACATTTTTGATTATGCTAATTGTTTTAATTATACCTTTAGCTTAAACATAGCATTTCTACATAGAATGTTTTAAATATGATATATGTAGAATATTTTTCTGTAAAAATTTGTTTTAAGAATTACTCTATACCATGTTTGGAATGCTTTTAACTAAAGGGGTTCAGTTTACTAGAAGATAACAGCTTATTTTATATAGATCATAGGGCATGAAGACTACATGTTATGGCATGTGTCTTCTAGTTGTCATTGTATGTATAAATATTTAGAGTTTTTCTCTAATCATATTAAGAGTTTCCTTTTGATCTTTAATGGTGTACAATGTCACTTTATGTTTAGAAATGCTGCAGATGATTAGTACTGCAACATATGAACTTGTTGCTAAACTTATTTGATTTCACTTTTTTTTTTTGTGCTTTTGTCGTGCATTTAAAATTGAATCATATTTGTGTTATAACTTTCACAGAGCGTCCAAGTCCTGGTGCTGAAGAAGATCAGTTTGAAGGACACCTAAACCGAAAGCATGAATGGGAATCAATGACAAAGAAAGCATCAAACAGGTACCAGCTTCTTTCTATTTTCTGTTACTCTTACTCCTGTTTCTGGTAGAATTGTTTAGATTTAAACAAAGTGGAAGAAATAAAATCAAACCTTATACATTGCTTTTTTTCTTCTATAAACTTTGACTGTCTTAATAAACTTATTTCAAGAAAATAATGCAAACAAGAAGAAATTCAGAAGTTTATTGCTTGTGCACTTATTTTTTTTCATCTTGCTGCCACACAGTTCTTTATCAGTAATTCATAGAGGAACTTATTAGTGTTTATACAGGGGGCGTCCAGAAAGTAAGTTTCAATTTATCTCCGCTTCAGCGCTGTGAACGCAGTTCCGCACATGCGCGGTAGATCAAGGAGAAGAAACATGCACCATTGTGAGATCGCTGTCAGCCACGTACACGTTGTGCTTGTTTACAATGTCGGTGTTGATTGAAAATCCTGCCGCTTGTGAAATAAGATCTGTGATTCGTTTTCTGAATGCTAGGAAAGTGAAACCAATTGAAATTTATCAGCTGTCAAATGGTGTTGCGTTTCTTCACAACAATGCACGACCACACACTGCAAATGTGACTAAAAACATCCTACAGGGATGGTTGGCCATGGTAGCTCAAAGGTTAAGAGCGACTGGACGGAAGCCAGGAGATCTGTGGTTCAAATCCCGGACATGGCATTGAATTTTTCATGTTGACTCTATCAATTAAAAACCTTAGCCTATATACGGCTAGTGTGGAGAAATGACTAATTTCCATCAATTAACTAAAATCCTACAGGGATTTGGCTGGGACGTGTTTGAGCCCCCCCCCCTCCCCCGTACAGTCCCGACCTCGTTCCTAGCGACTTTCATCTGTTTTTGCATCTCAAATCTTTCCTTGGTGGTCAACACTTCAACAATGAGGAAAAGCTGAAAGAAAATGTTTCCAACTGGTTGAAGACACAGGTGGCAAACTTCTATGAAGAAGGTATACAAAAACTTGTGCCTTGCTATGACAAATGCCTGCAAAATTTCGGCAGTTATGTGGAAAAGTAGTTTAAGAGTAGTAGAATTTTGTGCAATAAATAATTTTTCTGTATCGTACACTATTTAATTTTGTTACCAAACAGAACTTACTTTCTGGAAGTACCTCGTATAACACACTACAAGTTACTGTATTTCACAAAGAACATTCTTTCTGAGTTATCCCTTACTCGGAGAAGATGAATGTTGGGTAACTTTAAGGACTCTTTGACATCTTCTAATCATGTGCTGAACTTGGCTTAACCATTTCATCCATAACAGCGAAGAGTTTAACATAGTACACAGAATGTTTAAATTCTTTATCAGATGACAGTAACTGGCAATATTTATGGCCTATTAGCTTATTTTATTTGTAGCGATGGCTAAAATATGAAACTTTACATTATAAACCATGTTATCACTTTGGGTGTAAGTATTCTTATGTTTTATAAGTGTAGAATTTAGTGTGTGTGACAGAAATTGAACTAAATAAGTTGTGAATAAATCTTCATATGTCTTCATATTTTGTAAAGTTATAAAATAATTATTGTCAGCAATGAACAGGCAATTGGAAAACTCAAACCACTTTGTCTGAGTCAGGTACAATTGAGAAAATGTTGCAGTTTGTCTTGTTACATCATGTGCTAAATCAAATGTCCTTTATTCTTGAAGAGTTTTTATGTTCATGAACTGGCGCTTTTAGTAGCATATTGTGATTATTATTAAGCAAGGACCAAGCAATGAATAAGGTCTTTCTCCTTTCTAAGTTTAAGGGCTTTTCAATGATTATCAGCACCAAATAATTTAAAGTATAAACTTGGAAGAAGCGTAGGGACAGTGAAGCACAAATTAGTACAAAAGTGAATCGAGAAGATATTGACACTGTTTATTCAGAACTAAAGAACATCTAAGAAACATTAAAAATGGTGAAACAGAAAAATCAGCAGTGGCTTTTCATTTTTTGAATACTAGACATGACATCAACTTGGAAACATCTCTAATAAAATATGTTAATCACCCCATAGACCTTTCCGTATGGGAAAAAATCTTCATCAACAAAAATCGTCATAGAGTCATGAATTTTGAAATTCCACTACCAGACATCTTTGACAAGTACATCACGCCATCTATTGACAAAACGGAGAAAGAGGAAACCACTACAACTTGCACTAGTCGAGTATCAGCTGATGATAGGAGCAAGAGCTCTTGAAACATGTCCTGTGAATAAACAGTGTGAGTGAAGCAATGTGTCAATATCTTCTCGATTCTCTTTTGTACCAAATAATTTGTTGTATTTCATTTAGTACTTCATTATAAATATGGATAGAAATTGACTAGGCCTATTCTTTTAAAATTATGAAGTAAATCTGCATGAATCTACAAATTACATGCTTTTACTTAAAAATATACATTTCATAATATTTTGGGATATTTTTCTTCATATTTGAATATTTTGGAAAATTTTTCTTCATATTTTAGCTTGCTTCTTACAAGGGCCAAGTTAAAATTTAATTGTATCTGACCACATTCATCCATGTTATCAGCCTAAACACTTGGTCTTTACTGAAAACTTAAACATTGCTGGAGAAGGGGGAGGGAGGAAAAAGCAGTTCATTTAGAAAGTATGGTTATAGTCTACATCCTAATTGTGTATTATTTCAGGTCGTGGGACAAATTTTATGTTGTCTTGAGAGGCAATATGCTTTTATTCTACAAGGATCAGAAAAGTTTCAAGGCTGCACCTGAAAGTTACTTCAAGGGTGAGAGTCCATTAGACTTACGTGGAGGTTCTGCAAAGGTTGCTGATGATTACGTAAAGAAGAAGCATGTTTTTAGAATCAAGTAAGTAACTAGGGCTGTAAAAACTTGAGAGATTTTCTAACATTACTTTATTGAAAGTACAGTAAAACCTCAACCTGGACCAGTTTTGGAAGAAAAAGTATTTGGCTAGGTGCAAGGCTAGTGTGAAGAAATTAGTTTCCATCAATTAACTTAAAAAGAAAGTATTAGCATAGTAAATGAAGACTTGTTTTACAGATGATAAATTGTTATTCTCAGTTGGTACATTACCCTAATGAATTCATTGCACTTACCCACATGCTGTTGCTTGTGAAATACATGCAAAGTAAAGTAATTTATTGATCCAGTAAATCATAATACAAATGATGTTGAACAAGTCAGTTAAAAGTAACTTACTAAATGACCCAATTCTCTTCATAACAGTGCATTTTAATTATATACACATTTACTGTATAATGGTTACACATGAGTAAGTTTTGTAGATGAAACTAAACTGATTGATTTTAAAATTCTACAGTGGAGTAATAGCGGTGAACAATCAAATAGTACAGTAGTTTTGACCTGAAAGATGCTATTTTTTTTTTTAAACTTTTTATTTTCTCTGGTAATCCGTTGTAAAATTTGGAACCAGAGTATACAATTCCATCTTGATATAATTCAAATTTTTTCTGGTACTGGGAATCGAACCATTCTCTTTATTTCCGTGGAAACACATGTTGTCAACCTTTACACTAGCAGAATTACGTCACATACATATACAACTTGCAAGGTCATCGACCACAAAAGAGTTCACTTTTACAGCTGTTCACGTGCATGCATCCAAATACCATTTATCACCTTGACGAGCTGCAGCTTTCTTATTTAGAGCTTACTCACTATCCGGAATGTTCTCAAACAATCAAGACAGTGCTAGAAGAAAGACGAACTCTCCAGAAATCTGTCTCCTTCCCCACACCGTTTCGGCGAGCTTTTATCTCAACCCATCATTTTGAACTCGTCCCCTCGTGCCGCCTCGCCTCAACAATGTGTTTGCGACAATACTATACTTTTCCATCCATACTGTTTAGCCCTTTCCCTCTTACCATTTCATATATGTCCTTTAGGCCTACCTGATATACTACTTAGGTCCCATCCTTGCACTTCTACTTTCCATTAAAACTCCTCACTTCTTGCCTCCTCATTCTTCCCCTGCCTGCCTTGCTTGTGTCTATCTTTGTCCGTGTTACTCTACTTCCTTCCTCTTTTGTTGTTACGGCTTCTTTTATGCCTTTTGTTTTCGTAAAGAACCTATGGTGATGCTAGTCTCTAGCACTTACTTTTCAGAATAAATGGAACCAGTTGCAGCCACTATGAGGTAATAGAATTGATTTTGATGCTGCATTACAGGCTTGCAAATGGAGCAGACTATCTTTTTCAAGCAAAGGATGATGAGGAGATGAATGCGTGGGTGCAACGTGCAAGTGTACAGTGTGATCTTCAAGGGTCAGCAGGTCCGTCTCGGTCTCAGACACTTCCTGCCTCAGGAGAACGTCAGGCTGAACCTAAGCGCAGAAGCTTCTTCACACTCAAGAAAAAGTAAATATTTATAACATAGCACAATGCTTAGTCAGCAACTAAACTCCTTCTCTTGTTAACCCTCTTCAATACATAACTACTATAGTTATAGCAAGCCTTATATTCAGTGACTATTCAACGTTTGGTTTGGAGAAAGCTGGTGGGTCAGGGCATTATGAAGGGGCCACTTGAGTAATTTGTGTTTGTTATTAATCAGTGCCTGGAAAGGAATATAAAAAAGAATGAATCAGTAATATGCCCATAAGCTTTTTATGTACATTTTCAGCCTAAGAGCTATTTGTATCAGCTTAGTGTTTATTTAATAGCTTTTAACATTGTAATAAATGCAGCAATATCTTTTTTTACACTCTCTCCTACACCAGGCACTGTTTAATGTGTTTGCTAGAGGACTGGCTGTTGAAGTATCACTAACAAGTCTTAAGTAACTGTGCATGGAAAAGCTGCTAGAATGAAGACCTGAATGCTTAGTGATCATAGTAAAGATGGACAAGAGGATATTGTTTAAACACAGCTGTTACATTTGTCTGTTAGTTACTTACCATCCAGTCTATTCCAACCACAAATAAAATGTATATGATTTAAGTAGCTTTTAAGAATAAATACTGTGGTTTTTGTTTTGTAAGTATTGTCCAAGGGTTATAATCAAAGCCATACATATAATATTGATGCAAAAAATATTTTTATCTCTTAAAATTGTATTATATAGAATGAAAATAGTGGGATTGTAGTGTGAATGAGATGAATGAATGCTTGATGCAGAATTGGCAACCTTTTGTTGTTTCCTTTTGTTTACTGTGCATAGCTAGATGGCTAGTTTTACTACAGAGAAAAGAATTCTCTTCAAGTGAAATTGCTGTAGTTCATGGACAGGAAGGATGTGGTAATACAGTCAGTTGTAATGTAATTGTGTTTAAAACATTTGCCTAGCCTTATAAAGATGTATGTTATACTGCCTCTTATTTTTACATATTGATTTATTATTCTTGGATTGTTGATGTTGATAATAAGTGCAGGCATTTAATTCAATATACAATTTTCAGACTGCAGTTTTGGGTTCTCTTTTTTTGTCTAACTCGCTTCCAATTATGGAGTTTGGTCTCATGTTATGTTAAGTGATGCCTTAGTGAAGTAGCATTTCCATGGATCATCCAGTACTGAGCACCTTATGTTGCCCTTCTTAATACATATATTCGTTTGAAATTCCTAGAGACATCTTCCATCTTTTTTTATTTTGTCTCAACACATTGCTTCTCATTTTTCAGAATTTAGAATTTAGATTTTCCCGAGACTCTTGGAGAATTATTCATTCTTCTGTAATGTCACTTAAAGTGCTTCCAGGCAATAAGTTGCAAAAGGATTATACTTCCATGATATTAATTCAATATTTGATTTTCATATTACATATATTTATAAAACTTTGGGCTAGACCAACAAGTTTTAAGCTATAGTTGAGCATCTTGGAAATTACTAAGTGTCCTCTCTTATACTCCATCTGGCTTGAAAGTGTATTTGGATGTCAACATTATACCATTGCACAAATTTTTTGAGTGAATGAAACAGTGAAGTCAAGTGGAAATAGTTTATTACATTGCATATATTATCAGTTATTTGATGCATTCACGTAATGTGCTGGATGAATAAATACTGTAATTAACTTACAAAACAATTAAATATGAGTTGCAGTGGAAGACATGGTTGCAATAAACAGCTGATCACAGAGATTGTCAGTATATGTTGATTGGCAGAGTGATATAACTGCACTGTTTATGTGCATCCCCACTTTAAGCCCCGAGGGACTATAGTACCAAATTCATATAATATGCTCAACTATAGTGTTCAAAAACCTTCTGTCACTATTAATATAAATTATATGTTAACCTGAACATGTTGAAAAAAGGTTTTGATATTTAGTTGCCTTATTACTGCTTAAAAATCTTTGACATCCTATTTATGGCCATAAATTTTGCCAATCTTCACCAACATGGTACATAATAAAGATTAGATAGTAATTATTTTTAATGTCTGTGTTCATTTTAATATAAGGCTGCAGTAAATCTTGTATCTTCTGCTGTGAAATCCAGAATACTCCCATGCAGCAAAAGAAATCTTCCTACACTTTGTTATATTACTCAGTATTGCTTAACTATGTTAAATAATTCTACTCCTTTAAGTTGTTGATTTTGAGACCATAAAATGGAAAATTATCAAAAAATGTTGCGGCCTAAATGCTGTAGTTATTTAAGAATTAGCTTCAGCTTATCAGTAAAGCTTTCGCATTACATACTTTAAGTACTCCCATTACTTCATTATAAGGTTAATGTGCAGGGCAACACAAAGCGTATGCTCAACCTAAAACATTTGAGTATTTTATTCAAATTAAGGTAAGATCAGTGAAATATTTATCATGAAACTCTGTTAAGTATTAAATGACAAAAAAAAAATTGAACATGTCATCAAATAAATTTTTCATCTTACTGAATTAAGCCAACAGATTTTTAAAATCCATCCATGCTTACAACGTTCATATTAAAACAGAGTATCTGTTTTTTCCAAGTTTTACATCAGGAAGAGAAATTGTGCTACAACATCTTGAATTGAAATTTTCTGCTGTTTCTGTTCAAAGTAGGATCTCTATATGAGGTGCATAAAAAATTTAGAGAACTAGGTTCAATTAAGGGTAAATGTGGAAGGAAACGGAGAAACCCAAGTTTACATATTGAGCAAAAAACTCTGAGATAGGAGAAAGTTTAGGATGTTTATCTAAAAAAAATCTTTCTGCTCTATATTGTAAGAACTATTGTCCTATACTAGTTGACTTTAAGTCAAAAATAGTGTGACCAACATAGATTTATATTTAACTTTTTCATGCAGTACTTACAATTTTGACATTTGACTGATCTGCCCCCGAAAAAATACTTTGAAAGTTTCAGTGGCATGCTTTCATTTTCTGAAGAAATTTGAACAGAAAGAGTGTAGGAGCGCAAACTCCTTGGCATTAAAACACAAACTATAAAAACCTGTAAGGAAGCAAAAGTGGTGAATTGAATTCTCTTCAAATGGAAATAGTAATTTGCATTTCTTGAGAGAATATGTAATATTTCTAAAATTATAGTTCTAAACTAAGTATACAAAGAATAAGCTTTAAAAAATTAACTAATGAAATTGGCCTAATATTCTTTATGATTTTATCATCTTAAAATTAGTGATGATTAAACAGTCCATCATGCAATGATGCCGTGGGGTTGTGAATGCTTATTTTTCTTTGTTCAACATCACACCATTATGAACTGTACATATTTTTAATTTGTACATGTTGTAAGATATAGCATCACATAGTAATGTTTGTCAACTTTTACAGTTTACCATAGAATGTACAGGAGCAAATGCCTTTTTACAACTTAACAGAAAAGATGTTTTTATGGCTATGTATTACAGGCACTATTGTGTTACCATGAACAAGATAAAGCTTAAATTCTATTGGATTATGTTGCAACTTATCATTTGAAATGAAATGTGTAGTGTTTAACGCCCGCTTTTACTACATATGGCACCGCAGGCGATGACACTGATAATACATGAGATGAAGATGGAGCACCGGTGGAATGAGATGGCGGGGGAAACCGGAGATCTCGGAGAAAACCCGCCCCAGCGCCGTGTTGTCCACCACAAATCTCACTTTGCGGTCGCCTGGGAATGAATCCGGACCGCCTTGGTGAGAGCCAAGCGGTCTAACCACTAAGCCACGGCGCGGCCGTATATCATTTGAAGGCATCATGCTAATTAGTGTACAGGCCAGAGCTTATGTGTGTGAATCCCATCATGATAATGGTGATCCCCTTTATCTAACTGCAACAAAATATATAGCCTTCAGATTTAATATTTGACTAATGAGTAACAAGCACTAATGAATCTAAATTATGTAGTCGACTCCGTGATGCAAATTGTCTCTGTTTGCATTGCATGGCTTTTTGTAGAAGTTTCCCATTTCTTGCAATAGTTTTCATACGATGTTCATGCTATGAAGCGTAAACTATGGACTAGAAATCTGTGAATAGCCTAGAAAGTGGTGATCTTTTTTTCAGTACTGTTGATTGTGGTGGTAGAAAGAATTTCAATTTGTATATTTCTAATCACTGCAGAACTATTAAACTTTACTGGACAAAGAAAAGTTTTATGGTTTGTAGTGCATAATTTGATAATTAATGGTTTCAGTTACCAGGATCAAATCAGTGCTGGTAAACCCATGACATAACAGCCCAAATTGGGCCTAAGCCTGCTAACCCAACTGCTGGTGTCACGCCTACATGCAAGGTAGAGGTAGGCAATCATCCAACTGATATGGAAAGGAGATGTGGTCAGCAGCTTGGTACCCCCAGTTGGTAAATGGGCTTTTTAAATCAGAGTTCGCTACCTAGCATTGCTCTTCAATTCCCTCACGATGCTGAGTGGGTACCGGCGCTACACCTGGGACTTAAATTCTGCACCCCACAGGGGTGGGATTGATTCTGGGCACATTCCGTGGTAGGGAACCAAAGCACAAACAATTAAATTTATGGCAAGAGCTATCTATGTCGGGCGACAAATGTCCTCCCTCTTGTACCTGGGAGCTATCAAAGCTGTCCCCAAAAGGGGAGCAATGACGCACTCCAAGGATTTTTCCTGTTGGGCAAGATCTAGACTAACAAGCCCCCGCACACACACGTCTCCCCCAGTTACAGGGTGGAAGTGGATATGCCACTTAGGCGCATCAACCCATCCGGGAAGACTAGTGATTTGCCTTGATCTAGCACACTGGTTACTAGCTCTGCAGGTTAGCACCTGGGAACCTCAACCCCGTCTGATGGCAGAGCCACACAGACGTCCCCGATCTCCCAAGGGTATTGGGAACCACTGCAATGCCGAAGCCTACAGAAACGAGCAATTCCCCTAAAGGAGGGCCTCCAATGCTCGGCCTGGTGTACTTCTGGTAATGTCAGAAATACCATGAGTGCTAGAGGTCCGCAGCACTTTCACCACAGCAGCTGAATGAGACGGATCCCCTCCCCTATGAGTAGAACCAAAGCAGTGCTCTAGCCCACTATACCATGGTGCAGGACAATTCAGTGCTGGTGGTGTGCTAAAGTTTCATCCTGCAGGAGTTGTTTTACGTGCCAGTAAATTATGTCACTTTCTAACCCACTTTTATCAGTCTGGGCTGTCATCTAACCGACCGAATCATCCAGAGTAACAGACCTAATCCCTTAAAGGAAAAATGGATAGAGGATAAAAAAAAAAGGTTAACAAATTTTCTGAATGTGTTTGAAAGATTGCTAAAGTAGAAAAATAGGTGCAATTTAATTTTGATAAATATTTCACTGATTGAAGACAAATACATTAATTATGCTCTTTGTTAAAAAAAATCCTATATATTATAGCAAACGTACCTAACATATTATTAATACCTTTAAGTTGATTTTTGTCATAAATAATGTGAAGAAAGCCTAGTAGCTCCTGCTGTTGTTTTGCCTTGCTGATATTGTTTAAAGTTTCCGAATGTCATTGGTCTTAGAAAATAGATAATTGCTGTTATTGTGATTACACACTTTTATACTGTACTACCACACCAAATGTGTGTATATGTGCACTTCAGTGATTAATGTACATAATATGTGTATAATGAAAGAATTAATTTGCAACTTGAGTCATTTATATTGTGCTTATTGTACCCATTGTGCAGCTCCTGTTCAAGAAATGGAAAACAATTAGGTGCTGGGATTAGTTTTGTGTCATTATTTTGCACGTAAGTGCATTTTTCATTACTTGGATAGATTGGAAAGCAAGGTGTAATGTTTCTTCCTATGATAGCACTGCCATTCTCTGTTAACTAATACTTCCAGTTAACCAGAGCTTCTGTCAACAGCAATTGTAAATTGGAATTTTGTAATGCAGAAATGAAAGGAGGGAGAGATTTAGTTTTTTAGTAAGTTAGTATTTAATTTATTATTTTTTTAAAATCCGTGAAGTGGGTCTGCAGTGTTAAACATGGTAATTAGTGAACTGTGAAGGGTTAAATTGCAACATAAGCTGAATAATCCAATAACAGTTGCATATCAAGCCCACCACAAGGAATGATAATAGCTGTGTTAGAAGTATGGTGCAATATGACAAATTTAAGATGTGCATTTGAATGTAAAAATGGCTTAGTACTAATAATTGTATATCTATTTTAATATGTAAATGTCACAAAACAGACAGGTTTCTTTAAGTGTGGGATCTGCTTTTCTATTTTAATTTACTAGACCTGTGGATTTTGCAAGTGCAGGAACCAGTGAAGATTACAGATGTTATCCTAAAAGAGTAATTGTTAAAATGGGCTTTCATGCTGTATGGATGGATTTGTAAATGAGCTAGGTTGTTCTAAAGAACCTAGACATTGGAATATCCTTAGAGATTTGTCTCTTTAAAATTTGTAGTTAAAACCCCAGTTATATTTGAGAGATGAGTGTCTGTTAGAGTGCCTGCGAAAGAGCATCTTTGCAACATCAATGAAAATGGCATAAGTAAACTAGGATAAGGAGAGGACTAGTAAAGGAGTAATTTTAATAAACGAGGAAGTTGGTTAAACAATCAGCTAGTGTCGGTTGCAATGTGGACATGGAAATTTAAGGCATGTTGTGAAGTAGATAAATAAAGTGGGGAAAGAACTGCCTACTACTGAGTGCCTGTGCCAATAAAAATGTGTGAAGGCTCTTTCTTTATGAATTTCTGGAATTTTGGTGTCATTCTGGCCCATATTACATAAAAAATTCATTCTCCTACAGCTTATTTTCTCCAAAATATTTTACAGGTCACTTTAGTGTTCTTAAATCTGTATGAGAACAGATAAATCAGTTGTAAAATTTTTTGTTGTCTTCATAATTAATAATAAACAGATGTTGATCCTTTCTTTTACTTCTTTAACTTCTGTTTTGGCATTGTTTTGAAGATAAAGGGTTGGCCAATTAGATGTTAACACAAGTTTTGCTAAAAAGCTCATACACCATAATATGAATACTGATAATTACTGATTAAATTAAGAACTATCTAAATAAAATGAATAACTTCTGGTATCTCTCCAGAAATTAATAAGATAAAGATGAAATATCTTGAACATACCCAAGAGCATAAAACAGTACAGATTATATTAAGTTCACATGCATAATTATTAATACTCTTACAGAAATGTCAGACCTTTATTATAACAACTCACATGTTATAAAATTATAGGTGTACACTAAATCATGTAAATAAGATTTTGAAGACTTTAAAGAAAATTATTCTGCTTTATATTCCAAAATATAATTAAAATATTTATGAAATAGAAACACAGAAGTTATTTCACATACTTGTTCTGAAAAACAAATTAAAGTTTTAAAATAAAGAACAAAATGAAATTATTTCTATGATATTAAGAATGGTTTTAAATTTGTAATATTTTTGGTTCTTATTTGCTTGAAAATTATATACTCAAAATTTTGTTGTTTTTAAAATGATACATTTTGGATTGTATGTGAAGAAAAAGAAATATGTTTGCCGATAAACAGATTTATTTAAAAGTAATGAAAAATTGAAGTGGTGGGATACTAGTTCACTTCAGACTAAACATTAAATTGTGCTCCATTTGAAGAATTTTTCTTATATGTGTTAAACATTTTTAAGTAACATTTGAGCCACAGAAAAAATGATTTTGAATACAGTATCCAAGAAAGCTTTGAAATACCCCTGAGAATTGTTGTATTATAAAATGTTTAAAACTAAAATTTCTCATAGGAGTGGTATACTTTGTTTTTGTTCTTTCCAATTTTTTTTTATTTTATATTATAAGCTTTATTTTCTTTAATGTAGAAATTTTAATGCACTATGGGAATAAAGTCATTGAGTACCTCAGGTGCTTACTAAGTTAAAGACTGTTACACTGTACACATTTAGAGTCTGGAAAGCAAAGCAAATGTGTTTTGCACCAAACCAAAGTTTCGGCTCTGGGCATGAATAGCTGAGTTTTGTTTTTCTTCTCTCTTTCATTAAATAATTGAGGCGTGAACAATTAGTATTTCTATAGTCACAGTATATGTATTTGTGCAGTAGCAAGGTTCTGTGGTAACTAACCATCTATTACATTTGATGCATGCTAGCAATTACAGGTGTGGAAAAAGTGAAATCTTTGAGGGTTGGTCAGAAAAGATTGAGACTGAACTTTTTTTTCCTTCTTTCATAGATGTTTATTATTCCATTTCAATGTTTACATGATTTATTCAAAAATAGTCCCCTCCTACTTCAATGCAATTTTTTTAGCATCTGTGTCAGTCCTTGAACACATGCTGCAGACTATTCTTTGTCAGATCCTTGAGAATCGCCTCACTTTTCTCAAGTACTGCTTCAGAGTTCTCAAATTGAATGCGTAAGCTTTGCTTTTAGTGATGAGAATAAAAAAAAAAAACATCATGGGGTGCAAGATCAGAGCTAAAAGTTGGAAGCGGTACAAAGGTAATATTGAATCGAGATAGAAACTGCATGGTGCAATTCGCAATGTGAGGCCATGCATTGATATATAATTCTCAATGCTTTACTGAGGTTACATAATATCTGCTAATCCTCATGGACAATTACAGCAGCTGTGTTGATGTTGACTTCAGTCACAGCAAAAGGCAAAATACCAGTCCAAGCTTGCTTAGTACAGACAAGTCAGTTTTCTTTGAAGTCCTTGAACCCCCTAAACACTGTTGCTTGAGTGTTCCTCCTCTTCCTCCTCTTCCTCCTCTTCCTCCTCTTCCTCCTTTTCCTCCTCCTTCTCCTCTTCCTCTTCCTCCTCCTTCTCCTTCTTCTTCCTCTTCTCCTTCTCCTCCTTCTCCTTCTCCTTCTTCTCCTCCTACTCCTTCTTCTCCTCCTACTCCTTCTTCTTCTCCTCCTTCTCCTCCTTCTTCTGCTCCTCCTAATTTACGTCCTCCAATGTTAAGTCATATCGGACGATGAATGAGATGGGTGAAGTGATGCTCAGATAAGTCCGGGGTCCATGGAGCTTAGAACTACCCGACATTCGTCCATTAGGATAAGGAAAAATCCCAGAAAAACCTTATCCACTCACCCTTACTGAGATTTGAACTTGGGACCTCTTGAACGTGAGGCAGGCACGCTACCATCTATGCTACCGAGGTGGGCACATGAGGTCATCTTTGCCATATGCTTGCTTTAGCTTTGTAAATTTCAGTGGTTGTATGTTTTAAACAAAATCAATTCGATTGCCCTTTACTACTCCTCTCATGTTACCTACATTGTCTGGTATGCGAAATGCAAGTTGCATCTATAAAATAGAGCATTACTACCAACTTGCCGGAGATGCTGCCACCTACGACATACATAAAAATCTGCTCTTTTCAGATATTTGTGTTACAGATAGGAAATGGAAGTTACAGGAAAAAATTGAGTCTTTCTATGTTGATCAGCCCTCATAAGTTTGGAAAAACATTGTGGGATTCTTTTTTTTCTTTTCCTGTCTTTTCTTTTCTTTTCTCTCTGTTTAATGCCTTTGCTGTCTCTACTCTCTTCCCTCTAAACTCCTCTTTCTCTTCCCTCCCATTCTATTTCTACCAAATGAAAATTGAGGGAATGCAGTGTGTTTGGAGCTTGATATTATGTCTAGAGCATTAAAAATATTGCTTGAACAGATAAAGTTTGTACACATATTTTGTTCTATCATGAGAAAAAATGGTTGTGTTGCTTCAGAACGTTAAAAACTAATAGAACATATAATAAACATCAGAGCTAGGTACAAAATTCAACTCAAATTTGAATAGGGAATGAGTGAAAATTGAGTGAGATTCCAGTATTTTTCCCCATGGAGTATGATGTAAACTTAGGGTTCCCTCAATACCAATTTTGAGTGTATATTCCAAAAGGTCAGTAGCTTCTTCAAACATGAAGGGAAACTAATGGAACTGTGGATTGTGATTCCATACTCTATGCTAATTTGCTATTAAGAATCTGGCGGTTATGTGCGAGTCTAAATAATTATGAAAAGTTCACCAGCATTAACAGCACAAAGGGGAAATATTAATTACAAGGCATATCTGTAAAGTAAGTTTGCTTCGGGCTGTGAACAAGAAATTTATTGAAACAAATACAGTATCTATTTTTCAACATTCACCATGTAATTCAGATGTTTGCGTTACACAACACACTTCTACATTCCTGTGATAGTGGAGTGGATTGGAACCACTGTATGACAACCATTTTCACCTGCCTTGTCTGTCTAAAAATGTTGACTCAAGCCAGACATGAATTTCCTGACGTTTTGGAACAAATGGAAGTACTAGAAGTGCAATCTTGCTGTAGCTGGATGATCAAATATGTCCCAGTCAAATGTTTGCAGAAGCTCTGTTGTCATGCAGGACAACAACGGCACTAAGCTTCCTATGATGCTCATTCGGAATGGTTTGTTGTAATTTCCCCATTGTTTCTCAGTAATACTCAACATTCACCACTTCATCTCTGGGCAGAAATTTGACAAGGAGAACACTGTGCCAGAACACTGAATACACCACTTTCAGTGCTGACAGTTTGCTGGAATTTTGTCTTGCAGGTAGAGCCACTGTGATCTCAAAGCATTGACTGCTGCTTGTTTTCTGTGTTATTGTGTGCTGTTCATCTGTGCTGAACTCATCAGAAATGTTAAAGATGTCTCATACACTATTCTTTGTGTTCTGGAGTCAATTACTTTGGCACTCATCTAGCACACAATTATCTGAATAACAGGTGCTCTATGACAATTTCATTCAAGAAAAAGTGGGACATCTGTGGAACTGACTGCTGAGATCTGTGATTGTGAAGTAACAATTCTCCATAATGAGTTCTCACACAAGCTCTGTGAGGTTACTTGTAACAATGGATGGCTTCGTGCTGTGCTTCTCTTCATGAACATTCTGGCAACCTTCTATGAAGTTTCTGCACTAGCAATGCACCACTTGTGTGTTCATAATATTAAAGCCCGTAGCTTGCACACCTGAAGGTGAATTTCAATTGGTGCTATGCATTATGCATTCATAGACTTCATCACTGACATATGGCAGAAGCTGGAATAAGAGCCTCCATTTTCAACTGCTGTAGGTACAGTGAAACCTCAGGAAGTTTTGCTAGCACATCCGCCATGCTACTTATCGAGTACATGTGCAATTGTTTTACTCAGCATACAATTTCTAGCTGTGAGACGAGCGTGAAATTTATTCTGTGTGTATGTGGGTATAATCAAATTACTAGGGGATTCTGAAAACATCTGTTTCCAGTCTGGGTAAATTATTTTAAACAAATTCATAATTATAAATGTGTTTACTCCAAATGGAGTGCAGTTTGGAATTACATTTTCTGTTAGGAAGATATTTCTGTATATCCTTTCAGAAGTAAGGTGTGTGCATGCAAATGTGTCTGGCCAAACCTACTGAACTTTGCTACTGTATCCATATACTGTGATACATTTACAAAATTAGCAAAACATTATCAATGCTTTCTTAGGCTACTAAAGTTTTTAATCTATAATGGTAGCTTTGCTTGAGGATAAAGTTATCAGTTATTGTACCAGCTGACATGACACAAGGATTCATGAAAAAATTTTTCTTCGCAGCTAAGTATTAGGAAGATCTGCTAGAAGATGATTATCAGCTAAAATTAAGATTGCTTCGTATACGATGGGATGTCAAAATTCATGTCTTGTTTTACTTTTGCATAACCAATGTGCTATTACAAGTTTGAGTAGAGAGAACCAGCAGAGGGAAAGAATAAGCGAAGGTGAACATCGATATATGAGGTATGTTGTGGGTTTTGCACTTATCACTTAAGCTGTACGTGCCGTAGATGATTGGCTGCGATGTGGACAGGCTATCAGTGTTTAGGCTCCTATTTGTATGCAGAACTGCATGTTCCAGTTTACATCACAGCTAGATTTGCCTGACCTCTCTTTATATGCATCCCACTCCATTAGCTCAATATTTTGTATGTCAACTTTAAGACACCCAAAACTGCTAGATTAGTGGTATAAACATGTAAATATAAAACCATTTCTGTGCACAGTTTCCTTTACTAAAGGTCCACATTGAGCTTTTGGAATTTTATATTTTTAATGCAAATATTCTATCACATTTCCTCTACATATGTAAGATTCCCTTTACTGGTCGTCTCCTTCTGTATTTGATAGATGAATTATTGACTTCTAGGCAGCATTAGCTGTGTGTTGTGTTGTATGAATATTGTAATTATTTCACTGTTTATTTTTTAATTTTCCTTGTTGTTACTGTTTTTATCCGTTTAAAAATTTATTAGCATGAGTTTTAGAGTTTTGGATGTGATTTCATACTTTGCAATGCAAGCCAGTAGCATGCATTTTATGTCACTTATTTGTAATCTCTTTTGGACGCACAGGTATTAATGTGTGTTTAAATGGTTCTTTCTTAATTCTCAGCTATGTAATATCTCTTAAAAACTGTACACACACAGAAACAACAGCAATCAAAAAAGGAGATAGAGCATTAAGTGGGTAACATATTTTATCTGAAATTAAGAAACATTTTAAATACTTTGTGTATTAGATATGAAAGATGCATTTGATGATACTGGGATTATTGCTGCTTTTATTAGATGTTTAAAATTGTTAGGTAAGGCGGAACAGATTTTGACAGGCATCTGCAAAATAGATAAAATTAACCTACAATAAGATTGTTGCTAAGGTTACAAGTATATTGAAGTAAAGTGTTGTTTTATGGGTTGGATTTGACACGAATCTCTGGCATAGAGCAAACAGTCCATTTATAAAAGAAAAGAACTTGCCTTAATAATGCTTTATTTATTTCCCTCATTGTAAGATTATAAGTTTTATAAACCTTAGGCATTCATTCTTTATTATTTCTTATTTAAAATCCTTGACCAAGTTGCTGTAAATTTGAGTATTTATACTTATAATTTTTATTTTTAAGTTTTATTTTTAAGTTTTATTTGCACTGTTTCTGGAATTAAAGGACTATTTTAATGAAGATCTGTTAAAAAAGACAATCATACATGTTCTGGTTAAATACTGTAAACTTACCTGTTCTGTAAGATTTGGATGTACCCCAACATTCTTTTATGAATGTCAGCTTTACCGTAAATTTCGTTGTGGTTTTGCTTTATGTTAAGCAAACTGCTACTGCAAACTTTGCTTAATAGAATTATTTCCTCTAAAAGTGTACAGTTTGGGAGGGAAATGTTATATTTGTCTCTGTCTTCAAATTCTGCAGAATGTTAATAGGTTTTCTATTAGGTTTCAGTAAATGTAGAGCTGGACAAGCTGTTAGTAATAACTATTCCATTACTAAGCAAAGCAGCAGGCTTTACCCAAAACAAGAGATTAAGTATATTTTGAATGTTTTTCAATGCAAACTCATAAATCATATCACTCATGTTAAAGTCAAAAAAGGAACAAAGCACAGAACTAAACAAACTACAGCTGACAACCAGTCATTTTTCTGAGTATTGGTTAATAGTGAAGGGATGAAGTTACTTGACTTTCTACAGAATAACATAGCTATCATTGCATTAGCATCAAAGAACTTAAATTTTTAAACCAATATCAGTTATACAATATTGCATGTTCTAATTTTGTCACCCTCTGTCCTTTCATTCTACTTGTTTGCTGCAATTTCTTATCTATCTTTAATTCAGTGTTTTGTGGAGAGCAGAATAATCATTTTACTAATGCATTCTCATGTCTTGCAACCCTATTTATAAGCATAATTCCATATACAAAAATTGCTTTACATTTTTTAGTTTTCTTGAGCATTTCTTCTTTTTAGATACACATTAAAGTTGGTTATGAGCTGTCATGAGTTTTTTAGGTTTTCTTTAATTTTACCAACTGAATTTATTTAAGTGTAAATATTTTAATGTTCAACTTTTACAATGATTTGTAAAAATAAAAATATGACCCACTGAAAACATAACAGTAGGACACAGTATTAAATGGTATTCTGTTAATGAATTTCTGGAATCTGAAGTAAAATTTCCCAATTTGGGTATTGCCAAAAGACAAAGCTTAGCAACAAAATTCAAAAAGGAATATAACAAATATAAATTATTAGTTAAGCAAAATATGAACATGATCATAATGTAAGGTGGCGAAAAAAGTTGAGTCTTTACTGCTGATTGCATAGGTAATTTCTCAGAAATTAAATTTAACATCTTTTATGAATGAATGTTGCTAAAGGTAAACTGCGAACAAAATGCAGCTGGAGGCGTGATTTACCAAAACTGAAGCTCTCCAGCTTTCCCCCTCTACTGTCATTTTAGGCTGCATCTCCTCTCCTCCGCAAGCTGCACTGCACTGGTCAACGTATGGAAGGGGGGGTCATGTAATGCTTGGATGTTGAGGAGGGGAGACAACTGTGCTCATGCATGCGCACACCGGCTTCAGTTTGTTTGCAGTCTATCTGTAACATAACTTGATATGTCTTTTTAATGTTTCTTTGTCTCTTTAGCACATACCAACTTGTGCTGCGAGGTATCTCTCTGATGTTCACACAGGTTCACCTATTACACAGAGCTGCATACCAATCCTGAACACTACTTCAATATTCACATATAACTGGCTTTGCTGCCTGTTCCACTTTCTATCGATTCGTCAACATTAAGCCACATTTACTTGTGAACTGCTTCCTGCACTGTTACATGACCTGCTGACTTTTCACTACAGAGTTTGAAGTATATCACACTAATACGCATTGCTTGGTCTACGTACTGCAGCTCGACTGACTGACCAATTGATTTGTGAACTGCTCCACTGTCCCAATTCCTTGCCACATAGCCGCACTTGTCGACTGACACTCAAAGCTTGAAACATACACAAACTGTAAAACTTTCACTACAGTACCCTCCTCCAGGCCTCACACCATCTTTATATACCTCTCGGACCTAGCCAGAAGCCTCTAGGATACATCCTTCTAGTAATGGAAATCTCTTGAGTTAGTCTCAAATGGTCTTTAGTGTAGTAATAATACTACTTGCTTCTTGATTCATGATGTCAGCTCATGAGTGCCCTTGAAGGCACATCCTCTCCAGCTCCTGCAACCAACTGACAACAGCCTGAGTGAATGTTCCACACCCAGTTGACCCTCCCTAAGCAGGCTATCAAAGATCTTATTTTGCAACAGCTTGCTGAGGGACTGGATCCCAAAATGTGGCCAAGGATTTTATACACAGCAATGCTTGCAGTGGTAATTGTCTGGGGATTCACCAAGCGGTACAAACATTGGCAGTCATTTTAATTGCATCCTTCCGTCCTCTGCTTTTAGACCTTCAAGTTTACCGACTAATAAGTTTGTCGAATAAGGTGATGCCTTTGTCTTTCTAAGGTAGAGTACATCCACTTAGATATTCCTTCTTATGGAGTTTTTTCTGTCTTCAATGGACATGTATTTGGCATCTTCTGAATTTAAGTTCTTCAAACAGTCCAAACCTTCAGTTTCAGATCTATATAATGAGATTATATGATAACCCAAATTCATTTCTGATAATATATGTAATAGGTGGTATGTTTTGAATTTTATGTAAATATCCTTTAAGCTTCTAATTTGTGATTGAGTTTTTATAGAACAAGACTACCTTGAAATATCAATCTTAGAATTTGTATGAAAGCTTATCTTGCAATAGCTGTTTTCAAAATACTCCATGTTTATTCCTTTAGACATGTTCTAAGCAGCATATAATGGACATACTTGAAAATTTGTGGTTTTTTGTCTTTTCTATCCTTTCCTTCTTTTTCTATCGGAAGATCTTGTCGCCATGAAGAAACATTTGAGTCTGTTTTGCTTGTTGAAACCTTATGCTTAGTTTCAAACATTTCACAGAGATACATAGCAAGGATAGAAGAATTACTTTAGAAGTACATATGTAATGAATACTGTGAGTTTAGGGAAAGAAGAGGAAGAACTTTTTAGGTGGTTTCTTATTTAGTGAGCTATGCAATTGGTATGCTTTCTGGATTATTTTCAATTTCAGAAAAGGACAATTATGCAAAAAGAACAGTGCTGACCCTTCTGTACCTTTTTCAGCTCATATAATTTGAAACATTTTTGAACTCGATGTGTCCACTTGATTCCGCTCTGCAAATTTTAAAATTCTTTTAAATGTTGCAGTTTATGAAAGGGTAGAGCCAGACTGAGAAATTCAATGCCATAGCCGGGATTTGAACCACTTAGTTGCCTCATGTGTTTATGAGAACTCCTAGTGGTTTACTGGGAAAAACACAAATCAGTTGGAGAATTTAATGTCATGTTGGCACATTGGCCATAGTAGCTCAATGGTTTAGAGTAGCTGGACGAAGACCAGAAGATCCGTGGTTCAAATCCCGGCTGTGGCATTGAATTTTTCAGTCTGGCTCTACCCTTTCTAAGTGCGTCCCACACACGGCTAGTGTGAAAGAAGAATTACTTTCCATTAGTTGCAGTTTATGCTATACATTTTAAACATATACTTGATTCACTTTTGCAATCAAAAGCTCCATCAGAAACAAATGTACCATTCGTGTTTTTCTGGTTTGGAGGTAGATTGTTCTGCTCTGCTTTTAATAGTTTAACATCTTTCGTCTTGTGTTATTGTTGAGCATTCGTCGAAGATGTGGGCAAATCCATTTTCTCCAAAAGTTTCCATTTGAGGAGATGTTGTCTTCCAATTCAAATGATCCTCAATCATGTTGGGGTGCAGATAAGTCAAATTTAACATGAAATTTTAATTTTTATGAATTGTTTACAAATTTGCCTCCTCTTAAATTTATCTGCCTTACACAGTAGTCTATGCTATAATTTCTCTTTGTGTTCAACTTTTATGGAGAGGGTGCTTGTAGCTTTTAAGTAATTATAACAAGGATGGAACTGTAGAACAGGAAACTAAAGTATTGAAAGAAAACTTTAGGGAAGTATTTATCAATGTGCAGGCATAGGAATTCCTAAGAGTTGGCTTCAAATTAGCATATTAAAACATACAGCAGTGAACATGAGTCACTGATGACAGGTAAAATGAGGTCTACTGATCAATCTGAAAATCTCAAGACAATGAGGGATTGGGGGTTTGTATCTATATTGTCTCGGTATAAAGTTCAATCAGTTCAATCTAATTTGTTTTCATCATGGCTTTAAGTTTGGAAATTTCTAAGCCTGTTAATGTGTTAAAATAAATTAGAATATGATGTTAAAAGCAGCAAGGTAAAATAAAAGCATGACTATTTGTTAAATGGTTTTCTTAATAAGAATTATAAAAGCATCAAGAAAACTATACCTCGGTTCGTAAAATATTTGTAATAATTAAATATAAAATACAAGAATGAAATTATATTTAGGTTTTTCTTAAATGTGAAAGACAACTGCTGTACTGTAAGTGTTGTAATTCTCAATAGTTTGGTGAAGGAGCACAGTTCTCAAAAGTACAATGAAATGCTAATTGTCTCCTTTAAGCAAAATGTATATAATGGAAAATTGAATTATTTGGTTGCAGAATAAATATATTCACACACAAAAGTAGCTAACAGCAAATAATTTGACTTGGGGATAAATTATTGATCATATGCATGGTTTTTGAAAAAATGTTACTGTGGATAATTGAAACAAATCTGATTGTTACTTCTTTCCTCTCTGCATGCTACAGTTTGTCTTTAACTTGCTCTTGTGTTTTCTCTGTTTAATGATTATGTTCTGATGACACTCAGTGTTAATGTTAGAAAATATTTTATGGGTAATGTTTTCAGTGTTTAAGAGTTTTCCAGTTGTTTGTGGAAAGCACACAAGATGTAAAAACTGCATTTTAGTCAATTTACTCGTGAGAACTTTCCTTTCCGAACCCCATGTACCCTCAATCTACTTTTGCCATTTAATCATATTAAAGTTAACAATAAAAATTCCAGTAACTCCATTGAGTAAAACTTATAAATGACTCCATTCATTCTTACTCATTGTCAAACTTGACGTGATGTAGAAAGTAAACTTTATTTTTCTTCAGCATAGTTGGTTCCAGATTTTTATATACATTCTCATAATGAGTGCTACAGTTACCATTAGTTTGTTCCAGGGAAGGAATAAAACCTGAACTGTATGTCAAGGGTGCCTGATACATTTTAAAATTTAGTTCAGCATGCTTGTGTTACCTTTCCTTATTTAATGGGCTATGCTTTAAGTATTTGAAGTACTTGAAAGATTTTTGTAGATTTTTCCTTGTGTATAGCAGTGCAAGGTCAGTTATTTTAGGTTACATTAGGATGCTTTTAATAGCTTAAAATGATTATATATTTATGGAAAGAATAATATTCTTATTACATCTGTTTCAGCTGTAATAATAGTAAAATCTATTACAGAAACATATTTATTACAGAAAATTATAAAGCTATTTTTAAAAGAACATGTTTGATGTGCTTTCTATTGGTATACTAGCCATACTTCCATGAAGTCATTGGCAATGGCGTCGATTCCAGTAAGCGATCCGTCCTTCTGTCACATGTGCAAACCTGTATGCGTGAACATGTGTGTGTAAAGTACTGTACTGCAAGTAAAGTAGTGTATGGGACCAAGCTCTGTGTGGTTGCTGGATGTGGGGGAAGTCAGTTAAGGGGGTTAAGCTTGTGACGTGAGGCAATGTCTGCATAAACAGAAATTATCATGTGAGATAGTGATTGTTTCTTACACGAGGGAAGCAGGCAATGATTTGTATGAACATCACAGAGCTTCCCCAATCACCTTAGAGTTGCAGACCAACGTCATACCTCCTACCACTTCCATTGAGCTGGATGGGACTTGCTTCTAAGCTTAGCTTCTTTAAATGCAGGGACTTCATGGAAGTATGGCTACTCTAACTATATTTATTCTGTTGAGAAAAACAGCCTGGAAGTTAGTTGAGTTTGCTCCTGTAGTCAGTTTTTTTTGTTAAATTTGAACCAATTTCGTTCATTTAAACTTTGAGTTATTGTTTATAAAATTATAAAGTCTCTAGTTTGACATAATACTTAATGATATGAAGTACTGGCATATATTTTATGGCCTAAGAATTAGTCTGAATATTTTAGTCCGTAATATTGGAATAAAAACACATTAACTTTTGCTTCTCAGAGACGTGGCAAACAGCAACATTTTATAGGATGTGTTCACTTATGAATCAGGTATTATTTATCACCATATAGTAATAATTAATCAATTTTATTTTGGGTTGTCAAACAACAGCTTTCAAACAAAACCAGTAGTATTCCTATGAGTAAGGACTATTATACAATGAAGGACAAAATTATATTAAAACCAATTTTGTCCATTCATTGGATAGGGCAGAGGTTTAAGATGCAATCATACTCCAATATATATCAGGTGTCTCAAATGATTCTCTGCAGTGAGGTGAGTGTGCTAACATGCTCGCCCTTGTCAGTTGGTTTGGCAATGGATCCCACTAATTATCATTGGGAATGAAGAACTAAACTGAAGTCGAGATTACTTACTCACATATGTCACAAAATATGTTATACTGGTCGCCAATCTAGAAAGTGATTGACATTTTGTATGGAGAGAGAGGCAACGTTGCTGCTTATTGCTGCCATGTGGAGAGTGTGATAGGATTACGCGTGCAAAGGTGATTCAGTTGCGACTGCAATGGGTATTTATTATTATTATTATTATTATTATTATTATTATTATTATTATTATTATTATTATTATTTATAATACTGTACAAAAAGACAATAGTACAGTTGTGGATTTACATGCAAACGCTAGAACATGCAAGAACACATCAATGTAAAATGCTTATTGAAGTGGGAAAATGCAGCTTACATAATTTTTTTCTGGGAGTTTCTAATTTAGACCCCAATGTCTAACTTTCTTTTTTAAAATACTTTTCTTTCCCAATCTTAACCTTAATGTCCTTACTGGCACCTCAGAGAATGGAATAATAGACTCCCATTTCAATTTCTCCTCATCGAAGTATTCTCTTACAGAGCATATTATTTCCCATGTATGTCCATTAATTGGAATACCTTTACCAAATATAGTTTTATTTGGTTCCCGTTTTCGCTTCTCACTATATTTAGACTAATTAAACATTCATTAAACACAATTGCAAATGATCACAACACGCGCACAGATACACTGACTCAAGCACATGCAAACCAAGGCAAATTGCCACAGATAAAATGCAAAGTAACTTGGCAGTACAGGATCTCTAACTGTTGTATACGTGAGGGCATTCTGTTTATGCAGCGTTATCAGCAAGAGAAACAAACACCAAGCTATTGTCTTTACTGCAGCATTTTTTCGTAACTCGCTCACCCGCAAGTCATGCTGAGCACGTGTTAGAATATTGGCAACCAAGGTTTAGTGTCTAACTTTGTCATGGAAACGTTTCAACTCTAATTGGTCCTTCTAACGGTAACTATGACAACCGTTATGATATACTCATCCCCTCCCATTTATTTACAGCATTTTTCCATGTGCTTTCTGTCAATCACATTCTAGTTTGGCGACCAGTATAAAAACACTGTCCTTGTCCCTGTAGATAGAGTTCAACTTTTTTACATTTGTTTTCAAAAACTTTAAGGTTCCCTTTGTAATGGACAGCATTACTTTCAGTTATCAGTTGTTTTGATGAATGTGGAAAATGTTCACAAAATTTCAGTTATACCCTTTCTGAAATCTTATTGTAATCAAGGAACACATACTCGACCACAAATGCTTTCTGTTCAGTGGTCAACATTAGTGATTTCTCTTCACAAGTAAATAACAATATTAGCTTCATTTTACAAAAGAAGGCTCCTCACTTTGCTATTCAAACGGGATTCAACGGGTCAGTGTTCCTTTTCCAAACTTCCGTTGCCAACTTAACCACTTAATCACAACCACATGTGTCTGAATACACTGTGGAGACTCATTTGAGACACTCATTACTAGTGATTTTAATAAATTCAGTGATTTTCTTAACAGTTCATTAAATGAATGAGAAGTGTTCCCAATATTTTTGCTGTGAAAATATACCTTCTTAGGTAAAGATGCTTTCTTTTCAAACTACTATGTAAGGAAATAGAAATCTGCAATAAAGTACTTAAAAGTATAGTGAAAAATAACTGATCTGTGTGTTACAGTAGGATCTAAGTATTTGTAAAGTAGGAAACAAAATCTTAACATGCCTGTAATATTGGGCACCACTTAATCTAACAATAAAATCATCAGATATCTAATTCCAAAGGAAAATATTAAAAATACAAGTAATCATTGCATGCCAGATGACTTTTTCTTACTTGTTGTGACCTGTGTTGCTGCTCAAGTGACAACTTCTGTTATAGGTGCTAATATTTATTGTGTTTGTTCTGTTACAGTTAAAAGCTGTGTGAAGGAGGAGCCTGGTGTTTATAATACTAAACAGTCCCAGATGATGCTGAGACAGACTGGGAAATTTGCCATGGAGTGCATTGGGGGAGTAATCAAGCTTGTGAATGTGATGAACTGTACAATTTTGCCCTCCCTCCCCCCCTCTATCGGCAACCATACTGATAATTTGGAGCAAACATCATCTATCTTACTTACATTGAGCATTCTTCATTATCACTCCACCATTGTCAAGTTACGTTCTTTCGCTTTAAAGCCTGTTCTTGTTTTTCAGGTTTAGCACCACCTCAAGATTTAATTTTGTTGGTGTTAAGTTCAGATTTCAACAAAGAACAGAGATTTGTATATTTGCAGTTATCAGTTTTGTACCATATTTGAATTTTATGACGTTATAGCCTAGTGATGTAAGCCCACAGCTTGTGAAAAGTAATTCTTTAAAGATGTTAAAATCCATCACAAATGCTTTTTGATTTGATAAGTTGTGCAGTCATTGTTTATATAAGTAATATTACATGCCTTATACAAATTTTAAAAGATTGTTGAGCTACAAACTTAAGAGAATGAACGAAACTTGACAGAAGATAATTCCCCTGCTTAAAGATAAACTTACTCTGCTGTATAGACAAGCACTGCCATGGGTTATAAGAGTTTAGTTATTATTTTTTATTGTATTCATTTGGAAACAAGCTTTAGTTGGGCATAATCATTTTTTGGAGTGTTTAGAAAGTCATTTGGCGTAAACATGAACTGGCAGGGGAAAGGGATAAAGAAAAGTAACTCAGCATAACAGCAGCTTATGTCTTTATTTAAATTTCAGGTTCCTTTTTCTCTGCAATTTAATAAATTCTGCTCGTTTCATGATTGAATGCTATTTTTGAAAGCAGTATGCATTTATCTTAATTGTAAATGTCCAATTCATCTGCTGCTGTTCTGCTGTTTGTGCAAAGAAATTTTTAAAATTTCTTTTCTCTTTGTCTTTCTTTTTTATATTATATTTTCATAATGCATAACATATGATCACTTTTAATAAAAGTTTTATGACTGGTCATTTTGTTGCTACTATTCTGAACATTTACTTTTCTTGGTAGAGTGCATGATTGGTGAGAATATTGTGAATTCAGAGCTTGGCAGAATATCACATAAAACACTTTCTATGACCAAAACGCTACTACTGCAAAGCTTTCTCTATGTCTCATAATCTGATTCGTCCATTCTTTTAGGTCACTGACTGATATATATTGCAGATTTCTGTATTTTTAAGCAATTCAAAGCAAAACATTGTTTATTGTTACAAGTAGTAGTGCTAGTCACGTTCAATAAATAGTTTAGTTAAAAAGACGAGAAACTAATTAAATAAATTAACTATTTTGAAAGTAGAATATTATCTGAAGCTACAGAAAACATGTTGAATTTCATTACTAGAGATCACCAAGACACATCAGAACACCACGTTCAAAAACTTAAAGCTCATTTTATTCCTTGATTTATTTAAACTCCATTTGTTTTAAATTTATAAATGTTATAAAAGCTTTTAGAATTGGATATTAAAAACTCATCATTCATTTCCCATCTTGCCCATTGCTTACATATTTTTGTTTTAAATCCAGATTATCTGCGGTGTTAATTGAAGAAAACGTGACTTGTGCTTTAATTAAGAAAGAAGAAATACATTATTATATATAAACTTAAAAACTGAACTCATTTAGTGTATAAAAATACCTTGAAACCTATCCCTAATGAACTATTCCTACTTGAACCATGCATCTTTCAGATCAAGGGGTGTCCAATCTGTTAAATAATAAATAATCAGAAACTGTTAAATAATCCTTTAAGAAACACAATAGCACCAGAACAAAAATCAGGCATATAGACGATAAATTGTGAGGATTTCGACAAATTCTCTCTTGGACTGGCAGAAAGGAATTTGAAAACTAGATTAACAGAACTCTGAAGGAGCATAAAATATAAGCAAATAGAAAAATTGACAATTGCTTTTCATTTCTGGGATGAGAACCCCACATCGAAGAGGAGGAACTTTCATCGTGGCAGAAGATTTTTATTGTAGTGTGGAACAACAGTTGAGGTGCTGAGAACCATAAGGGCCCAAAGCACAGATACATAGTTTTGAGAAAAAACAGATGCTAGAATCAAAATTTCTATGCAAGAAATTCCCATTACAAAGTACTGCTTGCGGACATGATTTAAAGAGTAAATTATGTTGGCAACACTAGATAGAAATTGAACAGCACAGAGCAACAAAACTATACTTTTTGCTTTAAGCCCTTATGTAACTGGAGATCAGAGAAACTGGCGAGACAGCTTCTTATGAATATTTCATTAAATCAAAGAGGGTCTAAAGCACAGCTATAGCTGGTCGACCACAAGGTTGGTAAATGTCAGGAGCATACATATATGCTAAAAATTCAAAATTGACAATGCTGTGCTTTATGCCCTTCTGGTTCTAAGTGCCTCATTTAATTTCCACTAATAGTGGTCTAAAGTGTGAAGCCTGGGCTTAAGTACTTAAAACATAGTGAGTCACCTAGTGATTTATCGGGGGGAAATATGAGACCGTTGAAGAAATTAGTGTCGTACAGGCATGTAACCACCATAGCTCAATGGTTAAGAGCAACCAGATGGAGACCAGGAAATCTATGGTTCAAATCCTGGCTATGACATTGAATTTTTCAGTCTAAATTAACCTTTGAAAACATTCCTATATATTACATTCTGACATGCCATCAGTGAGTGGTCTAATGCACTTACGTAGGAAATATTCTGCAAGAGGGAGCCAGTTACAAGAGGTTCAACTGACAGCCAATTTTGAAAATAGTGATCAGTTGCCGATCCGCTGAGAATGGGACTTGGACGGTCGTGAAAACGTTCCTGTTTTTAATAGTCGATGTAAATGAAGTTTTAAGTTTTAATAAAATAAGCTATTTTAATAAATCTGTGTTCCTATACTGCTTTTTTACACAGTGTCCCAAGATTTACCTAGTGCATTAGAAAAGTGTATTTCATTAATTTATTTTTAAATTCCGTTTATACCTTTTTCATTGTTATTAGACTATATTAGAGATGATCAAGAATTCAGTCTTTGAATGAGTCAGTCCTATTAAAAAGCCTTTGTGAATATAAATAGAAGAATATGTGAGGAATCTTTGTAAACATGGAGCACTTTCAGATGATTTCAGTTAGAGTAAACTAGTTATGAATAAGGTCAAGTAGAAGAAACTGTGAGTACATATATGTATACTAAAACTGTGAAATTAGGACATTCAGTAATTAGTGGCAACATTTGAATTAACAACAAATAAAGCACATTTTTGGGGCAGTTACATTATTGCATTGCTTAGAAGTAATCTCCTTTAACATGAACTCGCCTCCACACATCAGGAAGCCGACAGATGCCATCCACAGCATCTTGTTATCCTAATATTCAAATTGGCACTTCAAAGAACGCCACATTGAACTTAATCTAACATGTAATAGCATGGAATGCAGTCTTAGGACATTGCTTTGAAGCAGGATACTTGGAGCATATTTTCAGTACTGCATATCGTATGATATTCAGTATAGAGATTTCACCGGAAGCACGTTTTGGGACTCCCTGAATGTGAAAAAAGCATTATGGGTGTGCGTGCATGTGTGTGTTAGTGTGGGTGTGTGAGAGAGGGAAAGAAAATGTAAAATAGGTTGAAGATCATAAGTTAATGGATAGAGTCAACATGAAAAATTCAATGCCATGGCCGGGATTTTAACCACGGATCTCCTGGTTTCTGTCCAGTCGCTCTTAACCTTTGAGTTACCATGGCCAACGTGCCGTCCTGACATTAAATTCTCCATTTGACTCATATATTTCCGCAGTAGACCACTAGGGACTCTCGCATCCGAGGTACAGCGTTTGTGGCGACTTACTATTGTAAGTACTTGAGTCCCAGGCTTCATCATTTAACTTTTATTATTTTAGTTAATTGATGGAAATTAATCATTTCTCCACACTAGCTATATATTTATATATTTTTTATATTTTTTTTTCTACAGGTTTAACTGTATGTTATTCATTTCGTTTATTTTATTATGTTTTATGATGGATAGAGATTTTTGATGGATGGAGTCAACATGAAAAATTCAATGCCATGCCAGGATGGATGCAAGAGCCCCTAGTGGTCTACCAGGGAAATATATGAGTCAAATGGAGAATTTAATGTCAGGACGGCACGTTGGCCATGGCAGCTCAAAGGTTAAGAACGACTGGATGGAAACCAGAAGATCCGTGGTTCAAATCCCGGCCATGGCATTGAATTTTTCATGTTGACTATCCATCAAAAATCTTAGCCTATGTACGGCTAGTGTGGAGAAATGATTAATTTCCATCAATTAACTAAAATAATAAAAGTTAAATGATGAAGCCTGGGACTTAAGTACTTACAATAGTAAGTCGCCACAAATGGTGTATCTCGCATGCGAGAGCCCCTAGTGGTCTACCAGGGAAATATATGAGTCAAATGGAGAATTTAATGTCAGGACGGCACGTTGGCCATGGCAGCTCAAAGGTTAAGAACGACTGGATGGAAACCAGAAGATCCGTGGTTCAAATCCCGGCCATGGCATTGAATTTTTCATGTTGACTATCCATCAAAAATCTTAGCCTATGTACGGCTAGTGTGGAGAAATGATTAATTTCCATCAATTAACTAAAATAATAAAAGTTAAATGATGAAGCCTGGGACTTAAGTACTTACAATAGTAAGTCGCCACAAATGGTGTATCTCGCATGCGAGAGCCCCTAGTGGTCTACCGGGGAAATATATGAGTAAAATGGAGAATTTAATGTCAGGACGGCATGTTGGCCATGGTAGCTCAAAGGTTAAGAGTGACTGGTCGGAAACCAGGAGATCCGTGGTTCAAATCCCAGCCATGGCATTGAATTTTACCAGTTGACTCTATCCATCAAAAATCTTAGCCTATGTACGGCTAGTGTGGGAAAATGATTAATTTCCATCAATTAACTAAAGTCATAAGTTAATGTTCAGCATCTTTCAAGGTTGCGACACAAAGATTTAAAATAAAAAAGAAATCCCTCGACTTTAGACTATCAAAGAAATGGATAATTTTCAATATGTTTTATTTTGTCAAACATGACTCCCAACAATTGTGATTAAAATAGAATCATATTTCTTAGATATTATTATGAAAATTTAAATTCAAGTATACCAGAATTTTCTGGGATGTCCTAAAAGCCTTCTTAATTCTGGATGACTTTTGCATAAATGGTAAACTGTAAGAGATGGGCAGAATCTTACTAGGCAAAAAATATCCAGCTTGTTAAAACACAATTTGTCATAGGCATATAATTTTTTTACTTGTGGAATTAACCATTTTGGAGGTGTTCATTGTTGTTTGTCTATTTTCCAATATTACTTTCCACAAATAGAGAGTAGTTGTTGATTTTGTATCTCTTGGCCATGCAAAGAGAACAATTTCAAAGCAATCATATAGGATCAGCTTTTTAAAGAGTTGAATATCGCTTAAAGCCTAAAAAATTCTTTTACACTATACATATATTATGTGCTTATATGCAATACTAGGCTTCTACAAGCCAGTTAGCAGAAAGACATCTGCAAATCGAAATTTAACTGTATTGGAACACCATAGTGAAGCAAAATAATTACTAAATTATAGATGAGACAACCCCACATTTAAATTCATCACAAAATCAACAGATGGCAGCAGCAACTCCAGAACTACCCACACCACTGGATCAAGCTTTAGTCGCATTAGAGCCGATGATGCGAACGATGGTTCACGAAACATATCGTCAATATAGGTACGTAAGTGAAGCGATGTGTAATAAATACAACTCACCTATAATTTAATAAACATCTGCAAATGTTTACAATAGCACGAAGTGGATAGAGGAATACATTTTTATAAAAATAATTTGAACAAGAGTAGAGAAAGTAACGTGAGTGCAAAATTTCAGATTACTTTTTTTGTATTTATTGAGAGCACAACCACTAATAGACACACTATATGTATATGACAAGGACTTTTCTCATTTGGAGAATAAAGATGCAGAAATTGTGTTTTTAGGAGTGCGTGAAGGAGACAGGGACCTTGTGCTTTTCTTAATAAAAGAAAATTAATAAAAAAATGCACACAAACTAGACAGTGGCTCATAGACATAAGTGAATTAGTTAATTACCTAAGTCAGTTCCAAAGATTTGTAAATAGAATTAACTTTTGACACACTACAAGTGACATTGTAAATCTTTTGGCAGAACATTTCATGTTAGCACGAGCTTAAGACTAAAATTATGAATATGTAAGAATCACATTATGCATATAGTATTACAGCTCTGTAATGGAGCATACAGAATAAATGAAAATCTATATAAAAAGAACACACGCATGCACACACACACACACGCACGCACACACTCTCTCTCTCGCTCTCTTGTTTTCAAGTCAAGTTTTTTGTAACTACAAACTTTGGTAAACTCAATTACTATTGGCACTAAGTTTGCCTTTGAAGCGTCGGTGTTCAAGAGGTGTCGTATTTGAATGTCGGTCAGGGTGTTATCTCTTACGCTCTATCCTGGGTTCATTTGAGCATCATTTCACACATTTCATGATCGGCCAATATGATTCAACGTTGGAGGATGTACATAAAAATATTGACAGACATAGCTTTAATTTGTTATAGTAGACAGTAGAAAATTCTATATTACAAAACTGCTACACTTGCATAGCAATATTTCTTTATGGATATATGTATGCACAGCATATTGTGCATGATTGGCAACAGTGTTAGAGACCACCCATTAAACAATTTAAAAAGGAGCGCATCGCTGCCAAATGTCTCATAAATGCTCGGCATGCCTGTGTGCAACAAATGTGTAATGTGACATTGGAATAACTCATCTTAAAATATTTTGTTTTCCTGTGATATTAAACAAAACAAATATGAAACAAACTGAACATTTTGAAAAAATTAAACATCAATCATTTTTGCATTCAATGACACCAGTCTTTATGGCAATGATGCCACTCCTCTGAGGCACTTCAGAAAGTAGGATTTTATAATGGTTTGTGATAAAAAAATGATTTCACGAATGTTATTTCTACTTTGTGGAAAGAAATAGAAACAAGGTGCTAGGCAGTGGTGAGACGTGAGTTTCAAAACGAGGAAAGCTCCAAATAATAATTTTATCAAAGTAAGAGAGAATAGTGACTCAAAGAACTAAAGCTACTCTTTGGTATTCTGATGTACAGTCACACATAGGTCCTTCTTGCTTTGCAAGACTAGTCACTACAAGCAGACATATTCCTGCTTCCCCTTTCCTCTCAGATGTTGCAATTTTTGCTACAGCTGGCCCACACCATGTGAACTGTTGGCCTAAAATGGAAAAAGTATGCAAATCGCACACTTTTGCTAATAACTTAAAACTTAACAATTTCCTATTTGATTAAGACTTCATGGGTGATCAGCCTAATCAAATTTAAGAAGATTGAGCTTTCGGCCATTTTCTTTGCATGATCAAGAGGTAAAATGGCTCACAGATTCCCATTGACCCAAATATAGGTATTGAAAATTTATACAAATAATAAGGAATATCTCCGAAATGGTTCACTAAAAATATATTTGACATAACTTGTGTCTTGTAACAAGATCTACATTTTTTATGTAGTAAGATTTTTTTGTCTCTTATGGTTTATGGTTTGTGCAAAAGTTATCTCTAATGAAGAGGACTTTTGAGGGCTTTTCCAGAAAATTGAAGATACACATTTCATTTGTCATGAAAATAGCTTAAACGTAATGGTATTTTAATAAAAACCATGCACACACCGAAAGTCACTGACCTAGAGTTTTTTTTTTTTTAAAGGGACCTCAAAATGTATATTTCCGATGAAATTTCGGTATCAAATTTTTGGGTGAAATGTAGTACTACTTCTACTTACAATATACCTGGTAGAGAAAGTAAATATAGTGTTGGTTATGAGGTAATTTTTTGTGATAATTGTTGGTTTCTAAGGATATCTCGTGTATCTGTAGGGTGAGTTATAAGTAGGACCTGGATGTTTGGATAATAAAACAGGTTAGTAGAGACAGGGTATATGCTACCTGCATCTCGTGCATATAGGACAGAGTGTTGAGTGCCTTGCAGTCACGTACATACTCATACAACCAAGGTCATGGGCAATGGTAATCTGTCAAAGGTAGTCACATGACACACACAGTGCCATATAATATATTGCACATTTATTCATAAATTATACAAAACATACATGAATACAAACAAAAGAATCATTAATATTTACAATGTGCACAGTAAATGTAAAGGTAATTTGTTATGACAATACTACATAATTGTGTGTGCATATGCCTCTGTGTACTCACTGTACAAACAGTTACATATGGGATTTTTTGCATACAATGTGTTGTTTCTCTATGGAAACCAATATTCTGTTGTTGGACACGGAGTCTCTGATTTCCTGAAGTATGTCTTCGTAGCACAGCTTTAGATATTCCTTGTGCTTTGTGGAGTCGGATAGCAATGTTGTGAATTAATAGATGCTGAAGGCACATTTTCCTCTCTATTTACCAACAGCATGAGTTCATAGCTAACTCAATTGACAAGCTATACATCGTGCACAGTAACTTCACCATCCGGGCCCTATTTATAAGGTAATGATGGTTGATTTGAATAACACAGATTTGATCAGTAGGAATAAAGGGGGACTTTGGCTTTCATAAACCATTTGTGCCCCTTGCGTGACATTTCCTGTGGAGATGACACTTCCTATTTCCAAATGAAATAGAGTGGCTGATCCAGGTGCAATGACAGAGTAGAAAGCGGGGTCCCTACCAGTTTTAGTTTGAAGATCTTGGTGGTAGCTAGTACAAGGCCTCTCCCTCTAAGGCAGACCACACCCTTTGTTAACTTGAACATTTATTAAACATATTCAACTAAATTCTTTTCATGATGACTGAACTAAATCATAATGAATGCAATCTATTCTTATGTGTTTAACCATAACAAACACAGCAAATAACACTGATAAATCCTTTCAATTTAGAGAAGCTTGCACTGATGCTATCCATTCACGTTAACAGAATTAATACATACATCAAGGGACTGATTAGATTGGATTGGATTAGAGGAGATTTGGCACCTCGACCAGACTCGTCTTTTGTACCTATAACCCCTAGGAGTCACTAGAGGACAGAGGGCAGGATACACTGTACTAGATAAAAACTCCCCGGCGGTCCAGGACAATCGTCATCCCAGCTACCTGGCCCCAACAGTCATGAGGCCGGTTTGCAGACCAAAGGCCATGCTACCCAAGAGCAAGGAAGGTTACAGTAAGGCTGGCATTCCGCGTTCCTGGATCGGCCTACTAGGCCGACTGGCAGACCGGAGTTCACTCAGAGCATATCATCCCGCCATGCACCGCCGAGACTCCCACCGATACTTCTACCCTGAAAGAAAACACCAAATGAGAGATGATATGAAATGATAATGGAGATTAAATGGATGTACATGAAATTCGGGGGATGTAATTAACCTATCCATTCGCCTAGCGAACCGGGAAACCCCTCTTCCCCAAAATGGGTCAGGTAAGTCGGTCACGGGAATCGAACCCGAGGCTTTCGAATGCGGGCCACAGACGAAACCACCTGAGCCATCCCATGTTTTACTATTCTAATGCTTTTAAGCAATGCAAATATATATACACAAATATAACAATTTGTAACTTAAAATTTCACTTATAAGAAATGATACTTTTCTTATAAATTGTCCGGGATCGCGATTTCATGTAAAACTTTTACACATCGTCAGCCGGAAACAACAAATCTTTACGAACGCTAGATGTTACTGTCAAAAACTGAAAATAAAACAAATTAAAAAAAAAAAAAAAGGAAACAATCGACTGCCGGTATTTCAAAATTCATTACGCGATGTTTGTTTTTTAAAATAAATATATTTTCCTAAACCATTAAATCTATCGGACCATTTAATTGTAATAATTTAGCATCTAGATTTATTTCATGGTTAAATGACCAAAAATGATCTGCTACGGCCGATTTATAAGTTTGTTTATACTTAATGTTACGAAAATATTCTTTCGTTCTGGTTTCTAAATTACGTTTTGTCATTCCAATATAAACTTTATCACAATCGAAAGAATTAAACTGATAAATACCAGATTTTTTATTATTAGGGATTTTATCTTTTTTAAGAGAAATGCAATAAATGTTTTAATACTATATTTATTTTTATTTAATACTATATTTTATTTTTAAGTTTGTTTTAATTTCAGATTTTGGTAGTACTAACAAGAACGTATCAACATCTAGCGTTCGTAACGATGACGACAGCTTTGTTGTTTCCGGCTGACGATGTGTATAAGTTTTACATGAAATCGCGATACCGGACAGTTTATAAGAAAAGTATCTCATTTGTTATAAGATAAGTGAAGTTTTAAGTTACAAATATTTATATTTGTATATATTTGTTTGCTTCACTGTTAATTAATAGCTTCATATTTTACGCATTTAATGCAAATATTTGTTTACTTGGATGCCATTGTATTCTTTTTTGTTGCTTCCGTCCTGTATGTCTTCCCCTCTCTTCCTTTCTTCCATTAACGGATTGGTCCAATGTATTTTCCTGTTGTGCACGGTAGCTTTATGCCGGGATATACTCGTACAGTGTTAGATTGTCGGTGCTTAATACTTATTCATTTGTATTGCTTTGCACCTTTATAATTAACGTTTAACATTAACGTATAAATGAATGTTACATATAACATGAACTAAAACACAAACATGCGTTACGTTAAATTTAAGCCAAAGGGAGATTAAAATATTGCAGTGAAATCAGTTACCCTTTCCAGTATTTCTTAATCAATTCGGTAAAATTATTTATATTAAGCATAAAGCAAAAATTTAATGTGGCTTCATATTATTTTGGGAAGTCAAAGTAACGAAACAATGTCGAGTGGAAGGCAAACGCACATGCTGTTAAATATGGAGAATCGAGATTACATGTATGATATAATACTAACTCTTGTTTCATTAATGTGAGGGCAGTTACAAGTTGATCAGTTTAATACCACAAATTGAAGCCGTACATTACGTCCATAATCAAATAATTGTGTAAAATAATGTTATTTTTGTGTTGATTTAATTTTAAGCAGTCCGTATATTGTCGCGAATCCATTATTGCGGTAGCGAGGCCAGTGCACTCAAAGTGACAGATAGTGCAGCGCGGAGATAAAAGCTTGCCGAAACAGATAAAGAGGCAGATAGCTACTGGAAGGTTCGATTTCTTGTTTGTTATAGAACACTCCAGAGATGTCTAGAAATATGAGTAGAGGTATTTAAGGAAGCCGCGACTCGCGAAGAGGGAGTCGAAGTGGTAATTGAATTGGACTCGTACAGCTGTGAAGTTGATTTTTCAAATAATTCAAGAAATTCGTTAAAATTTCCATGTATGGAGATGTAATGCAAACATGGCCCTCTGAAATTAATGAAAAGGTTAAACCAAGATGGCTTTGTTTGTGACGCAACTGATTGCCTAGGTTTATTATCATTCCAAGTTATGGAACTGTCCAGAAATTCAAACTTTGACGTCAAGCCAATCAAATTCAAGTTTTGGTCCGTTAGCAACAAGACATTGTAGAATGAACCAATCCGAGTTCAGTAAAATTTTAATTTGATTTCATCTTCACTTGTGAAAGGTCTCAGTCCTTCTTGTTCTTTCGATGTAGTCAGACGTGTTATTGATATCATCTCGGACACAGACGCACTATTAAATTGCAAGAGGACTGCTGGGTTCCTGCAAGTTACAGAAGTAATTTTATCTACTGATTAGCGATCAGTAAAAAGACTCGTCGAGTACGCGTCGCAAAAGAGAATACGTAAATGATGAGTGGCACGCTGTTGCGTTCACTACGCCTTTAAAATCACGAAAGATGTTTGTAAATCATGTTTTAAAACATCGGTTGTGTAATAATTCAGTGATAAAATAAATTCTCAAAAAAAAAGTGAAGCAGTGTTTTAAATCAAATTTTGTTGTCACCATCCACCATTGCGTTGCTAGCGACATATCATTGCCTTAGATTACAGAGTTCATTGCTCATCGACGGAGCTGCCGGCGGATAATCAAGTCTACATCATCGCAGTGACAAGGAAGCTGGAGAGATCATCGATTCTCCACCCTGAGGAAGGTAAGTCGCCTCACCGAGGGATTATAAGAAAACTTATTACAGCTGTGTTTTGAAAGTGAACTCTTGTTTGTGGACGGCGACCTTGGAAGATTGTATTTGTGTATGTTACGTCATTCTGCTACTGTAAGGATTGACCAAATTGTGTTTCTAATGAAATATAGAGCATTTTGAATTTCTGCAACTTCGACTTTTAATTCTACGAACTCACAAAGTCACAATATTGTTGAAACTAGAACGGCTTGTAGAGGATTGAATACACATTCAGTGGAAATTCGCCCTTTTAGCAACGACAGGAACACTTTACCTAAAGTCGTGTTTTGTGCCGTTATAAAAGCCTCTTGTAAGTGAAACAGGGGTTGATAAGCTAGATTTGGAAAGTTAGGTTAAAGAAGAACATGACTTAAATCTGCTCCGTGAGAATGTTTATCCTTTAGATTCATAGAACATAGCTAGGCGGGAGAATGCTGTAATATTTTCCAACCAACAGAAAAATTACATTTATTAATTAGATATATGCTCAACGAATAATACTTAGGTCATTCAATAATTAGTGGCAACATTTGAATTAACAACAAATAAAACATTTTTGGAGCAGTCACATTACTGCAGTGCTTAGTAATCTCCTCCAACATGAACTCGCCTCCACTCATCAGGGAGCCGACGGATGCCATCCACAGCGTCTTATTCTAATATTCGAACAGACTGCTCTACTACTGTTATAATTGCATGGTTCTAAAGGAACTCCTCTAAGTGGTAATTTCATTTTCCCTTGCTAGTTCAATACAAGTCCAACAACAATGTTCTTTCTGAAGTGCTCTAACAGCATTCACATGTCCATCATCACTTGCTGATTGTGCTCTGCCAACTCCACGTTTTTTTATGAACGTCTTGCCTTCCTCTACGAAATGCATTCGCCCCCTAGCGGCAAAGTCTGTCTACCACAATCTTCCAATAATTCTCTATGGCATTGTCGAGCCTTGATACCTCTTGCAACCTGAATTTTAATGAAGCACCCATCTTTATTCTAATTTACTAAACATATTTAGAGCACTAAAGATAACAGCCTACAATTAAACTAACTAAAAATGTCTTATTAAGTACAATTATTGTCTTCAAACTCACAGCTAATAAACATTAGTTGCTCTTATTTTTCGTTGCTATTAGCTTACATGATTTACCGCTGATTGCGCCAAATGCAGGCAAAGTTGTCACCAAATTTTTAATGATCCATGTATTAAAGTAATTATCATGTAGTTTAGTGGTGGAAAATATATTACAAAGTCTTAGCATACACGAATAGAAGCACTGACGATTTCGCAATGCGTAAGTCTAGTACAACAGCAGTGTTGGTGAATCGTGCATGTGATCTGTGAAATGTGTACCTGGAAACTTAACGCGAGGAACTCGCGATTAACTCGCGAGTATAGATCGCTGACGCGAAAGTATACCTATATGCATGAAATGCCAGAGTGAATAACAACAGTTTAGCTTTAAACAACTCTTCATTTACTATCAGAATATTGCCACCCAAGGTAGCTATCAGTCCATTCTCCCAGCTCTTCATCTCTCCCAATCTTTCCTTCAGCAGTACCGATCCAGTCACAAAAGTATTCGGTAATTGGCCTAGGAAAACCATAACTTTTTCGTCTTGTTTTTGTGAATGTATGACGGAAATATCATTTTTAGTAAATAACTTTTAAGAATGGTGTCGGGCAGCCAGTGAAGCCACTGATGATTAGTTACACCAAACACGAAAAAGAAAGAAAAAAAAAAAAAAAAACAGCATTGATGAAAATAAGTAAAGAGAATATCTGTTAAGTTACATGGTACCAGGTGCAGCCTCGATTGCTAGAGACAAACTTGGAGGAGCTTGAATCGATCCCGGTTTTGAAGGAGGCGGAAGTTCCGGGTATGTCTGTCTGTATGTGGAGTGCCTTTGCTACAAGACTGACATTTAGCGCCACAAGTCGTGTAAAGAGAGGGCGACGTGGTAGGTCAAGTGGGCACTTGTAAACAATAGCACGACGGCCGTAGTATGCGCCGCGGATTCACCTTCCCAACAAACACCTTGCCAGTCTGCCTGGACAGTTCTTCCTTAAAATCCATTCCCCAGAGCGCTGCTGCATTATCTGCATCCCTGCAGAGGATAACAGGGCTGCACAAATCTCTGGAAGTGTATGGCAGCTTACCGAGGCTAAAGATTTGTCTCTTTTTGTAGTTAGTTCTCTGTTATTTTACATTTAAGGAAAATAAAAACAGAAGAAAATTCCATTACTTAAAGCTGCTCCACAATAACCGAGAACTAAAGCAGAACGAGTACGATAAAGTTAAAACATATAAATGTTCAGATTAAACCAGAAGTTTTCCCGGGTCTTGGAATGGTCAAGAGGACTTAGTGATATTTGAATTTTGAAGTGAATATCAATTTATGTAGCTTTTTATACAAAACGTGTTCCTATACCTATCTTAAACTATATGGAAATTGTTGGGTTATTTTTTGCATGCTACCTCAGCTTGCATGGCGGCAAGGCTTTTGTAAATTGCTGAGTAATCCTTTGTTCAATCTATACCTTTTATATTTTCCCCTTCTATTAGTGCCTTTTCTTTCTTATATTCTCTATTTTCCTTAAAAACTCCTCCCTGTTTGTCTTTTCCTCCTTTTTCCATAACATTTTCATTGCTACAGTATTATCACCCTATAGGCTCCCACTTTTTGACACCATAGCAATTATTTACATTCTATCAGGTATTGTAATAGGTTTTCATCCCACAATTCACAAATTCTCTCTTTACTGACTATTATTTCTCTTAAGAACACTGACTCCATTCTCATTCATGCGGATTCTTTTCTCTGCCTGTCGCAATGATCAACATAACCTTCTCCTTTCCACTTTATTTTTATTGTTTTAGTAGAAAGTTGGTGGTTCGTCATTTTCTAAGCTTCCTCACATCTCTTGTCTTTCTGTTTTCTTCTCTGCATCGTTATTTTCCATCCCATTCCTATTCTTTGCATAGTTTTCTCTGCCTCCATCCATCATTTATTTATACTCGACAAGCTCTTTTATGCCCGCCCCGGTAACGTGTCTGCCTCATGTTCAAGAGGTCCCGAGTTCGAATCACGGTTAGGGTGAGTTATCTGGATAGGTTTCTCCCGGGTTTTCCCTTATCCTGATAGACGAATGTGGGGTAACTCTAAGCTTATGGACGCCGCACTCATTTGAACATCATTTCACCCATTTCATTCATCTCCGATATGACTTAACGTTGGAGGACGTAAATTAAAAAAACAAAACTCTTTTACTGATGCATGTGTATCTGTAACATTTCTTCCTCATTTTTAGTACATCCTTTACATCGGAATATAACTTTATTGGTGCTCTTACCTTCGTTTTTCTAAGCTCTACCAAAGCTTTCCTTGGAGCTGATCTTGTTAATCAACAATTCTTAACGGGACATTCTGCATTCATGTAGGTATATATAAATATTATTTATTTCTGACGTTGCAGTACCTTGCTTCCATTTTCCTATGTGCCTTCCACTCTCCGGCGCCCCTAAGTAATCACATTTCTTCACCACATCCACTTTTCCCCACACTTACCATGTTTTTATTTTCTTAGATTGTTTTCTTTTTTGAAAAACATAACTTTTCAACACCACCGCCACCTTCACCACCATTAGCCCGCCTCGGTAGCGTAGATGGTGGCGTGTCTGCCTCACGTTCAAGAAGTCCCGAGTTCGAATCTCGGTTAGGGTGAGTTACTTGGATAAGGCTTTCTCCGGAGTTTTCCCTTATCCTGGAAGACGAATGTCGGGTAGCTCTAGACTCCATAGACCCCGGACTCATTTGAGCACCATTTCACCCATTTCATTCATCGTCCGATGTGACTTAACGTTGGAGGACGTAAATTAAAAAAAAATTCATCATCATTCAAGGTTTGGACCCTAGGATCCATTCTGTCCCCATCAATCAATATTTCTCCATCTCTTCCTCGGTTTTCCTATGTTTCTTTTACCAGATGGAATGTAGTTGGTCACTATTCTAGTGAATCTATCCTTTTTCATCCTCTATAGACGTCTCCAATATTCTTTAATCTGTTTAATCCCTTTTTTAAGGCAAATATGTTGAATTCTTCTCGTGTTTATTTGTTTTATGGTCTAATAGAGTATCCAGCTCACTTTCTTCTCGAGCAGCCAGCCAGGTGAAAAGATGATTAGATATCAACGTTTCGGGAGTGTACATCTCTCCCATCATCAGGATATTTATAAAATGTTATAACCTCAAATGAAATACTGGATATAACACAACTATAAACAAAGACAAGACATTATCAAAATTTGCATTACTGAACAAAAGACTGTTTTCAGTAAATTAAATGCCAGGTCAGGAGATGGCGTGAGTATAGAAAATTGTGTCAAAGAAACGTAACTACTTAACTTGATTATCAAGCTGTATTGACCTTTGCTTCTTAATTCGACGGATTTCCATTTTAAGGCCGGTTTCCAAGAGAAGCTGAACTGAAATCCAGCATCACGATTAAGCCTGCTCCTTTCAGGAAATGGCCAAAGCCTCCTTAATTCTCTGCTCCCAGTAACTGTTGCATTTTGCCAAGATAGTCGTCTCGCGAAAATTGGCTCTAAGGTGGTTATCAAAACAATGCTCTGCCAGCCCAGACTTCTCAGGTTGCATTAAACGAATGCTCCGTTCATGTGCGTTTATTCTAGTAGGGATGGTCCTTCCGGTTTGTCCTATATACGGTGTCCCACATTCACAGGGAATGCGGTACACTCCCGGAACTTGGAAGTCCAGTTTGTCTTTCACTGGTCTCAATAGATGCTTAATCTTCGGAGGTGGCTTGGGGACAAACAAGTATATATAGCAGAAACCGGAAGTACCATCGCTACTAGAGTAATTCGTTTAATGCGTGTTATATCCAGTATTTCATTTGTGGTTATAACATTTTATAAATATCCTGATGATGGGAGCGATGCACACTCCCGAAATGTCGATGGCTCTATATCACTATACCTGACTTGAAGCCCGAGAACGTCTAGAACAATACTTTCTCTGCTTAATGTAAGAACACAGAGAAAGTTGAAAATGAGTCCCAGTGGGCAAACTCAGCATTTCACTTTGCTATCATATGCATTTCCGTTCTCGTTCCCAGGATACTCTGAAGCAAAATGTATTGTCATACTTGCGGACGCAAAGCTGTTTTGCAGGGAAGAGTCGAGTCAGGGAACTTAGCCGCCGTCGCGGAGGAGCCGGAGCAGAGAAATCGCCTCGCCTTCTTGTTTATTGGCTGACGGAACGGGAAGGTCACACTTTAAAGGATAGCCTATAGGTATCATTAACAGCTCACGTTATAGGTCGGGGAAGAACTGTGTTGTTACTACGTAAAAGGCATTTCGAGAGGTTTCCAATTCCAGAAAGATGTACCACGCCCAACAGGTATATAAAGCCAATATGGGGCCTTGAGAGTGAGTAGTGATAAAGTGCTACAAGAGGAGTAGTGAGAGCAGTGTGGTACTTCGAGTTGAGTGCTGTTCCGTGGGGGAAGGAGTCGGCAAGCCGGAACGGTGAAGGAAGCAGTTCACAGGTCAATATGTGCGGCTCCGCAGTAAGGAATCGGCATGCTGTGGAATAGGCAGCGAAGCAGTTCTTGTGCAAATATTGGAGTGATTCTGAAAATCTGCGTGTAGCTCCGTGTAAGAGTAGATCTGTGTGTTTATCCGAAAGATTATTAGCAGCACAAAGGGTGCGTTCTAAAGAGACATAAAGGAACATTGTATATACATGTCGAAGTGTTATATTTGTGAGGAAATAATGAGTTTAAAGTGAACTTTGCATCTTTGTCACAGTGTGTCTTGCTCCCGTTCTGGTTTCGTTCTCAGGTTATTATGAACCTGGATATAAGGAAGTTCTCTAGAACTTTGTAACTCGCACTAGGGAAAAGAGTAACTCTAAAACTTTATATTTTGTAAATCCATCTCTTATTTATGAAATGCAAAGAAGCAAGTGAGCTGAATTGATTAAGAAGGAATCACTGAAATGACGTTTATTCTTGCATCGCTGTTTTGAGTGAGGCTTTGAGAAAATAGCTGAAGTTAAACAGTACGTTTATCTAGTTATATTGTGTACTACGTGTAGGTAATTCGCTGCAAACTTAGCGTACTGTTTATTTTCTCTTACTCACATTACTTCTCATTTGAACCGCTTCCCTTGTATATCTGCTGTTTGGTAACTTCTAATATCCCTTTTGCTCCCATTCACCATTGAAGTGCATCTCAGAGCAAGTACTTACTTCTCAATCAATTCCCAACTAATTTCTCTTCCTCTTCTTGATTAGTTTCAGCCCTATTCTTCCTTTGATGACTTCCTGAAACAGTTACATAACTTTGCCCGTCAATTTCACCAACTCCGTTCTTCCCCACATTCACATTTCATACACTTCCAATTGGTTTTCGTCTTTCCTCAAAGGACAGACATTTATTGGCTAAAGGATGTAACACTTCATACAAAGAACACATTTCTTCAGAAGTTATTTATTTTAGAAGTATATCTGCATCGAGAGTCCTGCGCCGTGGCTTAGTGGGCTGGTTCTCTGACACGTAATGCGCCCCGGTTCGATCTCATTCTTCGGAGTGCGGACCGGTGCCTACTCAGTGAGGGATTTGAGGAGCTGGAATAGGTACCGCATCCCGGTCAAGAATACCAACTTTCCTGCTGGGGTTGCGGAAAGCTGCCCACATCTCCTCCCCGTATCGGTTGGATTATCGCCCGCCTCTACCTTGCGTATGGTCGTGAGGCCGGCATTCCGGTTGGCAGGCTGAGGCTCGACTCGGTCTGTTACGCCTTGGATTATTATTTATTATCTACATGAAGGAATAGAGTAACTATTTTGTTTCTCACTTTCTCGTCAATGCTGACGTTAGGAGGCGCTTGGGTTCCCTCAGAGCGAGGCAGCCGAAGTATCTGACTTGAGATGAAATCAGGGTTAAGGGGTCGGTCCAACCCATGAGATGAACGAATGATGGAGCAATTGGTGGGGGAAACCCAGAGGAGACCCACTCCAGAGCCATGTTGTCCACCAAAAATCCCACTTTGCGGTCGCCTGGGATCGAACACGGGTCGCCTAGGTGAGAGCCAAGCGGTCTAACCCCTCAGCCATGGTGTAACTAATTATAGGTTTGAAATAATTTTTAGGCAAATATTTTTGTCTTCATTGTAAATGGTAAGGAATCACCTTTTACATGAGTAATACAATACATACAGTCCGACTTGGAAACGTGTCTGTCTCTTAAGAGGTCCCGAGTAACTCGGTCAGGATGACTTACCTGGATAAGATTTTTACCTGGACTTTACCTTATCCTGGAAGATGAATGTCAGGCAACTTAAGCTGTAAGGATCCTGGGCTCATTTGAGTATCATTTCACCCATTCCATTCATCGTCCGATTTAACCTTAGAGGACGTAAAAAGGAATACATGATGGTGAAATACTAATGGAGATAATCGCTGGCTTTCTCCGAGTTATCTGGTTTCCGCTGTTATTTATTCCACCAGCTGTTCCATAATTAATGTTTCTTTAACATACAATCCACTTCTACATCCTAATACCACATATCAAGTGTATTTCCCTTTCTGGATGTTCTCTCGGAACCAGTTCTGCTCCTCGACATCCGTTGGACCCCAGGAAACCATTTATAACTCAGGGTAAAATAGAAATCAACTGAAGTGGAGAATGGGTAATGGGTAGAAAAAACGGTATGAAAAAAATTAAACTGAAAAATATCCATATGTATTTTTTTATAATTTAGTGGCCTCTAAGAGAAACTCATACAGCTGGATAGCACAGTGTCAAGTATGGTCTATTAGTAAACCATATATTAATATGCTCTTTCAAGTGCACTGTGCATATTATTATTAGTAAACCATATAAAATTAGGCCTAACTATGAACTTCTTTAAGGCTTGGGACAAAAATGGAGAATCCTATGCATGCTTCAGAAACCAGTTTCCAAACCTCAGCGATGCTAAAGTAAAAGAGAATATTGTCACCGTGTGGAATTGTTGTGCTGCTGCCACAGGCCGGAGCCGGGCGCTTGACAGGAGAGAAAAAGACAGAGAGAGGCTCCAGAACGTTCTGCCCATTGTTGCTGTCACTTAACTTTGCGAAAGGTCTGCGGATTTCTAGAAACAATGGCTGTGGAGGTATAAATACCTGCAAGATGTTAGGAGCGGCAGTTGTTGGTTGGTTATTGCGACAGTCGACGATTGAAGTGTGTCACAGTGATTTCTTTCATTTATTTTCGTGTAGCAAAACACCAAGACAGCAACAAAGACAGCTCATTTTCAATTTCACGTCCTTTTACTGCAGCAAAAGTTGCTCTAAATTTCTGCAAATCAGATTTCCGAATTTACGTAACCCTCGCAGTCATAGTATACCTATTCGTTGGTTCCAAAATTAGGAGGATTTTAAAAGATGAAAACTTGGGGGAAAAAGTTAAGTGCTAAGGAACTAGCTGCATGGAAATCTTTCCAGGAACTGGCGAAAGAATTCCTTGGAAACAATAAGGCAGAGAATTACCGACAGGCAGTTCAAGAAATCCTGGACAGTTACCAAAAAGAAGGATGCAGGACGTCCCTGAAAATTCACTTTCTCCATTCACATTTTGTTTTCTCCCGGTGAATTTGGAGAACAGGAACAGGGTGAAAGGGTGAAAGATTCCAGGATATTCCGAAGATAGAGAACACATGCCAGGGTAAATGGGATCCCAGTAAGACGGCCGACTAGTGCTGTTTTTAGTTAGAGAAGACGACACAGGCGACAAAAGAAGGAAATAAAGCCTTAGGTGTTAAAAATAATACTGGTATTTAAGATATATTGTATTATAGCTACATGTTTCAGCAGTTTACCATTACAATATACGAGGGCTGTTCAATAAAGAATGATCATAATTTTTTACGGCCATAATTTTTCGCACTAAAATTCAATCTTACTATATTCTGTTAGCTTAATGTGAAACAAACACGCCGTAGTAGTTTCATTGCTGGTATTCCTGGTTCCTGCCTGTGAGAACCAGGCAAGTTCAGACATGTTCAGTATCGCCTACCGCTTCAATTGACGTAAAATGCAGTTAACGTTGATGTTAAAGGAAGATCCGGAGTTTATTTCAAACATAATCACTGCTAATGGAACTTGGCTACATCATTTTGATCCTGAGAGCAAACAGCAAAGCTCAGTGTGGAACTCTCCTTCATCACCAACCCCTCAAAAAAAGCAAAAGTGGTTGCTTCTGCTGGGAAAGTTATGGTCATCACATTCTTTGATATTCATGGAATGGTTTATCAGCATGTTGTACCTGCACACACATCAGTAACTGGACAATACTACAGAGATGTCCTGAAAACATTGAAAGTCCATATCAGGCGCAAAAGACCACATTTCCGTAAAGCAGGCTGGATGCTGCACCACGATAATGCGCGGCCGCATTTTGCAAATGTTGTTGCTGAATTTCTTGCAAAAGTCAACGTGAAGTGCATCTCTTACCCCCTCTATAGTCCAGATTTAGCCCCATGTGACTTTTTTCTATTCTCTAACTTGAAGAAACGCCTTTGTGGGAGGCATTATCCATCATCAGAAGCAGTGGTGAAGGCTGCGGCGGCGATTTTGAAGAATCTCTCAGAAAATGGTGTCCAGCATGTCTTTGAAGACTGTCACAAACGCTGTGACAAGTGCATCGCATTCAGTAGAGACTATTTTGAGAAGGGCCATAAAAATTATGGGGATGAGTAAAGGTATGTTGTCAAAAAAAAACAAAAAAAAAAAAAAAAAAAAAAGAGTGATCATTCTTTATTGAACAGCCCTCGTATGTTTTGTTTAATTTTGATGCTATTTTGCTTTCTTTTGTCCTCTTTTACAAATTTCTTGGATAAGACAAGTTCTAAAAGTTAAGTAAACACTAATAATTTTATTTAAAAAAATGGAAATGTGGTCAAGTTGTGGGAAAGGTGTCTATTTTATTTTTTGTTATCTTATAATTATGGAAAACTAAATAATTGTATGCACAGGATAGGTAGTGTTCAATGTGTGATGAATATTGCATAGTGAAGCTATGACGTTGCACAGGTTGGTTCGTCTACAAAATGAGCAGACGTGATGTCGAGCGAATCTCGACGGCTTCTTTGTGCTGACGTGTCAAGCAAGGAGCTCCAAAGGACACTCCAGACCGCGACTTCACATTTTCAGCTCCTCCTTACACTCTGATCACAAATCAACACTTCAGTTTTATACAGCTCTAGTTTTAGACAGACTTCACTATCAATGTTTTCTAGGAGTTTCTGAACTCTTTTCATATACGACTCGAAAAATATGCTGATTTCATTTTTAGGTCACATTTTTGCTTACTGCAATATTTTGGTACCAGAGATTGAATGAATGCTGCAAATACATTCGTACCTTGTGTCTTGAATAAAAAAAGAGAGAATAAAATAAGATACACTGCGATCCATATAAAGCTGAACAATTTCCATAGGTCATAACTTTTGAACCAATAATAGGACACAGAGCAACTTTGGGAGAATATAATACACACTTGGGATATTACATTACACTATTTACGTCTCAGAGAAAATGTTGGAAGTGTCCTCCACCAGTATCTATACATGTTTGCACTCGTCTCACTATATTCTCTGAAGGTTTACGGAGAGTATCCTCGCCCATGTTACTTATTTCGGCTCGAATGGATTCCTTGAGAACATCAATTTTCCGTGCCCTATTCTTGTACACTCTATTTTTAGATACCCCCAAAAGAAAAAATCCGGTGAGGTTAGGTCAGGGGATTCTGGGGGACCACTGACCTTTTGAGATTTTTTGATTATCAAAGAAACTGGTTACAAGTTCCATGGTGTCATTAGATGTATGGCACGTTGCTCCATCTTGCTGCAAATAACCTTCTGTCAATTCGATATCATCCGGCTGCTCCACAAATGTCTTGAAGATACCCATATAAACTTCAGTGTCTTAAATGTCTTTTTTATACGACTGTAGACTGTTTGCTGTGAATTGTCAGTGTTGTCAATTCACCCAGAGCCACGAAGATCATTAAAACAAATATGTACATTCTACGAGCTTTTAAAGAGAAATTATGGGCTATTGAAATGGTTCAGATTTATACGGATCACACTGATATGTGCCAATGTGTGCGTGTTTGTCAATAGCATAAGTCACAAAAATGGCGGATAAATGGCAAAGTTGATACTATTTAGGGATAAAAGGCAAAGAATTACAGAAAATAATTCATACCTCAAATAACCTGTTTACACCATACAATTGTTAATTTTCATACTCTCTAAAATGATTGATTGTTAGGCGTTTGTTTATTACATCATACTTAAGTTTTTTGAATTAAGAATATAGTATAATGAATAATATTTGCATTCATAGCATTTAAAATCCAATTTCTTATTAAAGCTCACGTACAGGTTTGTGCCAAACCTTAAGGCTGTTAAAAGACAGCTACGCTACGATTTGGAATTCCTTACCGAATACATTGAAGGCCTTAAGGCCTTCCACACCGTAATTCTCATCCCCAATATATTTCACAGACAGTCTTTATCTCTCTGGCCCAATCACATAACAACCCAATTTCTGAGATATCAGGACCGTTTTTAATCCTACCTCCACAAAATGAACATAAGCGTGTCACCATAGCTGTCCTGAAAAGCCTCCACAGACGGTCGGACATCTCATGACAGAATGCCCTGTACTCAAGAGATCCACCAGCACTATTAAGTTCATTCAGTTCTCCTGCCAGTGGTTTTGAAGACTCATTTCAACACAGTGAAGGTTGCAGAATTCTTGAAGAACATCTTCTGCACACTTGAATAAAAATATATAAATTGTACAACAAATGTAAGTATCCCGTGATATCCTTCCTCTTGGGGATGCCCCACTTGGGGCTTACGTACAATAAACCATAGGTTTCTGTGTCCAATCCCCGTCGTAGTAATCCTAATCCTATCTATAGGTGAAATTTCTTCTTCTTTCTCTAACTCCTTTGAGCTGTTAAGCGTGGAGTACAAGCCTTTGTTACCCATTTCCTCCACTTTTCTCGGTCCATTATCATTCTCTTAATTTCTGTCATGGTTTTCCCTCTATCCTTCCCCAACTTCTCAATGTACTCCTGATACAACATGCGTGGCCTTCCCCTAATTCTTTTACCTTCTGGTCTTGCTTCTAAATATTGTTTGGGTTTTCTTTTTTCTGACATGTGGAGTACATGTCCATTCCATTTAAGTTGTATTTTTTCCAATATTTCTTTAACGGAGTGTATACCCAACTCCTCCCTTATTGTTATATTTCTAGTCTTATCTCTTCTTGTCTTCCCCACAGCTCGTCTTAAATATCTCATTTCCATAGCTGTTATTTTGCTTTCTTGTTTCTGTAGGAGAGTCCAGCTCTCTGCTCCATATAATAGAACTGGTAGTATTATTGAAACATGGGATTTAATAATTTGCTTAAATAAAAAACGCTACTTATGTTATCTATTGTCATTAATTTAATTCGAAGATGTAGATCTGGAAATTTTGGAATTGCTCTTCTATGATTATGGACGATATTGGACACATGCTCTTGGTTTCATAGTTGATCTCCTACATGACGTGTTTGAATAACTTGCTGAGAGGCTATCTCAGTTCCTGTAAGAATCTCAAGGTCGCAATCCTCTTTTCTTCGATAGGAACTCTCAATAGGAATTATACTTTTAATTAGTGTAAATTTATCTTTTAAATTTGCGAGGTGCCACATTCGATTTACGTCTTTTCCCCTCCACCTTCATGGGGATCGGTGTATATTGGTGTGGCTTTTCATGTTGGCGTAAGGAGTTCTAACCCTATCAGCTGCGGACCCTAGCTCTCGTGGTACTTTACGAGGTGCAACCCCTTTACGCCAACATGAAAAGCCACACCAATATTTATGCCGGCCCTCGTAGCCATGGTCGCTAAAGCGTATGTATCTAGTGTTCCGCCGCGTACAGGGTCGCGGGTTTGAGTCCCGCCATGGGCATGGGTGTTTATGTGTATAGTGAATATTTGTGAAACTAGGGAAACAGATAAGAAAATAAACGGAAATAACGAAAAATCGGTTAAATAAGAAAAATATATCTATATACATAGATATATAGTTTAAATTAAAAAAAAAAAAAACAGGTGCGTTCAAGTTAAAACACCTATTTATTTTTTTTAGGACTGGGACTAGATAGGAACTTCTGTTTTTTATACGCACATGAACTCTTTGTCAGTGCGTGACAGAGGTGGCAGCAGTGTGCAGTGCACAGAACCCTAGTGGCAGCGACGAGAGTTAGAATTTTTTTCATACTTAAAAAGGCGATGTTTCCATTGCAAGAACAGCGTGTAATCATTCGTTTTCTCCATTTTCGTGGTGTGACACCTAATAAAATTCATGGCCAGTTGAGTGAGGCATGTGGTGATGGTACCATGGATGTGTCTAATGTGCATTCCTGGGTGCTACAATTCATCGAAAGCAGAGCATCGTGTGACAACAAACCAAGACAGTCACGGCCTCACACCAGCCGGTCTGACAACATGACCCAGCGAGTGGAGAACGTTGTTTTGGAGGATCGCCGATTGAGCATTGCAGACATCGCCTCCAAAATTGGCATTTCCGTGGGATCTGTGCACACAACCCTGCATGAAGATCTGAAAATTGTTCTGCCTTCATTGAACTGTCGCACCCAGGAACGCACATTAGACACATCCATGGCACCATCACCACATGCCTCACTCAACTGGCGATGAATTTCAGTAGGTGTCACACCACGAAAATGGAGAAAACGAATGATTACATGCTCTTCTTGCAATGAAAACCTCGCCTTTTTAAGTATCAAAAACGATTCTAACTTACGTCGCTGTCACGAGTTCAATGCTCTATACAGTGCTGCCATCTCTATCACGCATTTACTAAGATTCCACGTGTATTTTAGAAAAAAACAGAAGTTCCTATCTGGTCCCAGTCCTGAAAAAATCAATAGACGTTATAGCTTGAATGCAGTTCGTAGACGTTGCGAGAACTACGTCGGGCCGAATACCCGTAGGAGAATACAGTTCGGTTGGACTCGGCAGGGAAGATCTTCTGATACTCATGGGAGATTGTGTACGTTGGTGCACCTGGTGGGGCCATGACACGCTTCAATGTCCTCCAGTACTAAATTGGAGAACTAGTAGCTGGTGTGCTAGTCCGCTTGCAGAAGTTGTCGGCAATCTTGCCCTTTTGGATTGATGCACAAGTGATCTTTCCTGTCTGCTCACAGAGCGTGGTACTTTATAATTGCTTAATAGAAAGCTCCATGGAAAGGACTGCCACTCGTCGGCGCCTCTTCCTGGTCACAAGTCATATCGGACGATGAATGAATTGGGTGAGATGTAGCCCAAATGAGTCCGGGGTCCATGAAGCTTAGAGCTACCCGACTTTCGTCTTTCAGGATAAGGGAAACCCTCGGGAAAACCCTTATCCAGGTAACTCACCCTAACCGAGATTCGAACTTGGGACCTCATGAACGTTAGGCAGACGCGCTACCATCTACGCTACCGAGGCGGGCCCTCCTAGTCGTCGAGTGGGAGTTTTGACTCCTGATGGCCACCGTCGGGAACTTAGATTTACATCTACCACATTTCCTTCCGAACATTTTACATTCATTCCAATAACTTCTCATATTTCCAGAATGCTTCTAGGCTTCGTGGTGAGGGCGGTGCTGTACAACTGGCACAAATTCTTTCTGAAATGACTGAGCATTCCTCTGCAATTGCTGAATTTGGTTGAACAAGTATTCTTCATCCTCTCTGGACAGATCCAGTAGTGGAACGGGTCTTCGATACTGGACTTGTAGACTTCTGCGTGTCTTTGTGTCCTGTTTGCTTGCGACCTATAGCCTCCTGTGATTTCTTCACTGCAGGTAGGCTGTAGCTGCAATAGAGCTCCCTAGGGAAATCAAAATATCCCAGTATGATTGGTCAGTTTACTGGATTTGAAACACGAATCAACCGCCAGTGTTTGTGCCACCAGCTATAAATAAAACAGAATGTATGCATTAAATTTTGGGCTCATTCAGTTACGTAACCTGCAATAGGATTGCGTTTCTCAATAACGCAAGCACATTTGTAATTGAGTTGGAGACTTCCTGTTTCTGCCTGACCTCAGATGACACAAACCCACAAGCATAAAGCAATCATAATGTCGTATATAGTTCAGCGAACTTGTCGGTGACATTTTGGCTGTGGTCTCCCGTGTGGGGTGGTATAAATAATTTTATTCGCTGACGTGTACGCGAAGATATATTTGGGATAGGAAATCGAAGGTGTCTTGCAAGCAAAGGCACACATAGTAGGCCACGTTAAAGCTGGTAAAGAGGATGAAAAAAGACGCATGAGTCAACTCTTTCATTATAAGATTACAGCAAACGAATCTGATGAGCTATGTCACACCACTTTCTATACTCACAATCGTTCATTTTTGCATAACTGCTGCAAATATTGTTACAAAAATTTGTTTTTCTTCTACTAGTTTTGTAGAATGTTCTTACGAAAGCCTATTTTCCTTCTTCGATTTAATCAAGTTAAATATTTGCAGGAATAGTTTAATCGTAGGTATTTCGTTACAGGTGGAAGAGACGTAATGGAGACCGAATCGATGGGCAGATGTTTAAATACGAGTCACTGCAATTAAAGGTCTACCATTTTCAGATATAACTGCGAAAAAGAGCTGAATTAAAAATGAAATATTGAACACTTCAAACTAATAGTAACAAATGTCTCGGAAATTGTTGACACCACGAAAGTTATTGGAAACCCTTATTTTTAAATATATCACCGCCGGCGCGGGCGGTTAATATTGCAGCGGAAGGTACGCTGCCGTAAAGTCTGTCTAGTGCAGTTTGCCCCTCAAAGGAAACTCACCTTCCCGCCCACTAATGACCGTCATAAATCTATCTTCACACTTCAGAAATGGAACTCTGTCCTTGAGGACCAATAGTAAACCTGATTTTCTGGCAATGTCAGTCGCATGTTTACTCCAAGTGGTGTCTCAGTTAACAAAGTTCCAACTTCCAGTTGATCTGTTTCATTACGTGCAGAAATTCGTTGTGTGTCACGATTTGGAGACCGTGGGAGGGAAATGCAGTGGTAAATGCAAATGAAGTAGTAGATAACTTTCAGTCAAGTGAAAATAATCAAAGTGATGACAATAGTGTGAATAACTGAGCCGAGTTATATTACTGGAAAAGCCTAAAAAAAAAGACAAAGAAAAAATAAGTTATAATAGAAACTGTTTCTAAGCAAATTCAAACGCTTGTTTTGAACATATATAAATATGTGCTGACAAATAATCTCGGTAAGGGGTCGTGCAATGAACCTGATGATAAATTCTGGGTATTCACAGAAATACAGTAAGAAATATTATGACGAAAGGAGTACCAAAGACGCCGATCAAGTGTGAAAACAAAAGCAAACGTTTCTATAATGTAGATAATTTCACATGCGATTTAATTCGTCGACAAATTTATAGATTCTATGCAAAAGGGAGAGCGCCCACCTTAGACGAATTGGTTGCATATTTGCAAGAAATGTGTGATTTTCCTTATGGACACTGTACTTTGCGCGGCGTTCTAAAGGAGCTGGGTTTCAAATACCGCACTTTGAATAGCATAAGGGTTATAATGGAATCCATTAGAATTGTAGCTTGGCTATATATATATTGGTCCCCCCAGGGGCCTACTTCGGTAGGTACGGGTTTGGCGCACCCGGGGTCCCGAGCCAACAGTCTCCCTCGTGTGGGCTCCTCTTCGTGGTTGAGGGAGACGGTCAACAGGCCCACCCACGTGTAGGCCGTGCGTGGAGATCCGTGGAGAAGGTTTTTAGATTCTTGTATAGTTTAGAGTTTAGGATTTAGTAAACGAAATTTTTAGTAGGTTTTGATTGAAGTTTTTTATGTACGTGTATTTTTAATAGGTTTTGTTACACTTGTATAGCTTTTAGAAAGTTTTATATCTGGCTTTTGCCATGGCTAGTTTTTTAAAGGGCGCTGATGACCACCGTCATCATCATCATCATCATCATCATCATCATACATATTGGTCAAAACTAAGAAAGTTTTAGAGTAATGGCCATAAGATAATTTATTTAGACGAATACCCATGACGTATCGAGAAAGGTGGCAACCTTGCAGAAAGGTTTGGGAGAAGGAGGGTAAGTGTTGTAAAACGATTATAAGGGTTCGTCAAAGGAGGCGGCCAAACTGCACTCACGTTAACTAAACAGACTTTACTTGCGGTAGGGTTTCTGAAGACCCTTCTGCGATATACTTCTCTAGTGGTTTTTAGAAATTATAAGTATTATTCCAAGTGGTAAAATAGAGTTCAAGTAAAGAGAGTGTTACAGACTAAAAGGATAAAATGTATCTAGACAATTCGTGTACTGCGACCTCCAAAACAGACTTATAAAATTACAGTTCGTCTGATTTATCTTGAAAGAGGGAATAAAATAGAGGGCAATATTGCCCGCGTTGTTAGGTAACCTATAACTATCCAATCCCACATCGTATACTGCCATGCGACGTTCCGCATCACTCCGCGTAATTACATTGTAGCTATCCTTTTAATACTTTCAAGCACAGAGCTTTAACGACTTTTGGTAGATGGCGGTAGTATAAATATACCATCCACTAGGGGTTTCTTGGAGGGTCCTGGCAAACTGCTGGATTACATTCGCAGTCTTCAAAGTTATCACTCGATTCAGAGGCACTTTCTTTTAAATGTATGATGAAATTGTTCAACAATTTTTCCGTAGTAGATTTCTTCTACCCCTTCACATGTTCACAAGCAGCCTTCTAATTTTCTAGAGTGACTTCTTTAGCTCGAAAGCATTCATAAAATATGATACGGAGGTAAGGTATGTCCATTTAATTCAGTTATGTAGTCTATAGCATACCGTTTGAACTTACCTCTGTTTCTCATAATTATGTCCTAAAATACCAGTTTTATGCATTATTATTATCATATTTCACTGTCAATATAAACCACAAGGCAGTGTCCGATTGCAATGACAATGTTTTAAAGAAAATTTTCGCCCCTCACTTGTCACATCCTTCCCCAGAGAAAGAGATAAAGTGAGGAAACCACAGGAGGCTGTAGCGTCGCAGGAATATAGACCTCAGAGACGCGTGGAAGTCGGAACAACTGCTAAAAGTTCCTCATCCCGACACTAGGACCCACTTTTATATTATTTTATATTTTTTATAATTTTTTATCTAATAGCCCGGGTTCTGGAATCTATACCAGACCATATTATGCAAACTTCTTTTTTAACTTTATTAATTTTTACGAGGGCTGTTCAATAAAGATTGATCACAAATTTTTTTGACAACGTACCTTTACTCATCCTCATAATTTTGATGGTCCCTCTCAAAATAGTTTCCCCTGATTGCGATGCACTTGTCTCAGCGTTTGTGCCAGTCTTCAAAGGCATGCTGGAAACCATTTCTTGAGAGATCCTTCAAAATCGCCTCCGCAGCCTTCACAACTGCTCCTGATGATGGATAATGCCTCCCACGAAGACATTTCTTCAAGTTAGGGAATAGAAAAAAGTCACATGGGGCTAAATCCGGACTATAGAGAGGATGGGGGATACACTTCACGTTGATTTTTGCAAGATATTCAGCAACAACATTGGCAATATGTGGCTGCGCATTATCGTGTTGCAGCATCCAGCCTGCTTCATGGAAATGTGGTCTTTGCGCCTGATATGGACTTGCAATGTTTTCAGGACATCCCTGTAGTATTGTCCAGTTACTTATTTGTGTGCAGGTACAACATGCTGATAAACCATTCCAGAATATCAAAAAATGAGATGACCATAACTTTCCCAGCAGAAGCAACAACTTTTGCTTTTTGGGGGGTTGGTGATGAAGGAGATTTCCACGTTGAGCTTTGCTGTTTCCTCTCAGGATCAAAATGATGTAGCCAAGTTCCATCAGCAGTGATTACGTTTGAAAAAACTCCGGATCTTCTCTAACATCAACTTTAACTGCATGCAGACCTGCATGCGAATGTCCTTTTGTTCGGGAATCAACAGTCTTGGAACCCATTGCACACAAACACGTCTAATGTGTGGGTGGCACCCAATGAAATGTTCAGTATTTCAGAAATTAATCTTAAGTTAATTCGTCGATCCTCTATCACAATGGTAGCAGCAGTGTTGATGTTTTCTTCCGTAAGAGCAGTAACTGGAGCACCGGGTCCACCTTCCTTTGAAATTGATGTCTCTGTTCTTTAAACATTTTAAACCTTCGAGGTGTGCTGTAGGGAAAAGCAGACTCTCCATAGACCTCCTGTAACATTGTACAGGCCTCAACTGAAGATTTGTTGAGACGAAAGCAGAATTTCCTCGCATGTTACCTCCATTACAGCGATAGGCGATGCTGAACCTGTCTGAACTAGCCTGGTTCTCACAGGCGGAAACCAGGAGTACCAACAATGACACTACTATGACGTGTTTGTTTCACATTAAGCTAACAGAAGATAATAAGAATGAATTTTAGTGCGAAAAATTATGAACGCAAAAAAATTATGATTACTCTTTATTGAACAGCCCTCGTATTTTGTAAATGCGCCTAATCTTCTGCTTCTCTTAAGATGTTCCATAAAAATTTTCCTTGAAGTTTCCTTCGACCGTCTTCTACTTGTTCACTATATTTATTGCACTCAAAAATAACATGTTCAGGTGAATCTAAACAGTTACATTGATCACATAAATCTGAGTTCTTCTTCCCTAAAGAACCCACCGCACAATCACCAGCATTCCGGGTCTTGTGTCGAGAAGCGTCGACCCTCCACATTAGGATAGTGATTATGAAATATCGCCCACCGCTGAGGATGCATTTACGTTCCGCAAGTATCCGAACAATTTGCCCGGCACTGCCATACTCATACTGCATTAGCTCAATTGACAGGGAAAACTATGAGAAACCCAAGTCGGAGTGTACGGTCGACGAAGATAAAAGAGACCCGCCGAATGCTAGTACACACCTGGCGCTGTCTCTCTCGATTGTGTTAGATATTGGATATGATTAAGGTTACTACGGAGAGGATTCGGCACTGCGACTAGTCTTGATCTATTGTATCTATGCTCCAAAGTAGGGCATACCCAGGAGGAAGGATGAGCCAAGAGGAGAGAGAGGGTGGCCACGACAGTGCAGAGGGCAGGGTCCATGTAATGTACCACTTGGAAACTCCCCCAGAAGGCCAGCACAACCACCATCGCACACCAGGTCGATCCGGGGGCCGGAAATCGTCCTAACGGAGAAGTGTTTACCGGGAGTATATAATCCTGCCATACAGCACCAAGACACCGGCCATCACTCCTACCCTGAAAGAGACCACTAGAAGAGAGTTGATGTGAAGTGATAATGGAGATGAAAGGGAGAGACAGAAAATTCGGGATATGTAATTAGCGTACGCAGCATTCGCGTGGTGACCTGGGAGAAAGCCCGGCCAGATAGGCCGGCCACGGGAGTCGAACCCGACTTCCCGAATGCAAACCATAAACGAACCCGAAATTAGAGATTATTTTACACAGATGTTACACTCATCTTCCGTAGGGTAGGGGATCCGTCCCCTTCAGCTGCCGTGGTGCGGGCGCTGTGGACCCTTAGCACTCGTGGTGCAGATGTATTTTGTTATCTTGAAAAGTGCAGAGCGATGCGTAGTGGTATCTGGACGAGTCCACCTCAGAACGGTTACAACTGGAGGGGAGGGCAAGTCAGTTGCGTACCAGTTGCGAGCAACTAAACACGCGCAGAGCTACTCGGTAACACTACAGCTTGTTTCAAAATGTGCTTGTCTCCTGGTTCCAAGAGAGCATTTATAAATGACGCTTCCTAGCAGCACATTTGGAAATAAAGTGTTATATTTAAAAACACGAGAAGTAATAACCAATATCCATAGATTTATAAAAAAGGAACAATGGTCTGTGTCAGCTATAAAAGTCTGGGGAAGGGTATCTGAGGCAACAGTTGTGTCTGAAAGCAGTTTAGGAGAGTTATTAAGGAAAGAAAAGCCATTGGTGCTAGTGCAACAACGTCCTTCTCTATGCCCAGTAAACAAAGATTAAGAACATGCACAAAATCTAATTTGGATGTTTTAATTCAGAAGTATTTAGGCGAACTATGAATAATTTTTAAAGCACAGAAAAACAAAGACCAACTTTGAAGAAAGTGCTTATGAAGCTTAAAAATTCTACTGACTTCCAAGGCAGTGTCTAAACATTAAGAAGAATTCTTTTGAAGCTAGGATTATTTGAAAAAATAAAGACACTAAGTGTGACAGACAAATTTTAATCGAACATCGCACCATGCGTGCAAAAAGGCTTAAGTATTTACGAAATATTCGGAGATATCAAAGTGAAGTTTATATAGTTTATATGGATGAAACTTATATAAATACAGCACATACTCGACCATATGCCTGGAGTGAAATACGTTACAGGGACTCTGCAGCGATATTGAAAGGCCGACAGTTGTTTATCATGCCTGCTGGAGGAGAACAGGGTTTTGTTTCAAATGCCTATGTACCATTTAAGATCCAACAAAAGCGTGGAGATTACTACCATAGTAAGAATTACAACTTAGTTTATAAGAGCTGCAAAACTGGCTTCGAGAATGAAATTTGTTTTTAGACACCTTGTGCACCGCCCTCCCCTCTCGTAATCTTAAACGTGTGACGCATTGTTGCGATAGGTGCACTATCCCCACCACAGTTGCTACTCATCCCTACCGCTCAGGATTCCTGTCAAGATAAAATAATACATCTATACCTCTGACGTTACTAGAGGAACCTCGGGCCGAACATTCAAGCCCCTCCCTGACAGGGAGTTGTTCGGTTTGGGTTGGTCTCGAGGGGGCAGTGTGTTCCCGATACCCATGGGAATCGGGTACGTCTCCGGAAGGGGTTGAGGGAAGCCATTAATATTCCCGCGTACTAGCCTGCAGAGCTAGTAGAAGGCGTGCTAGATCACCAGGTGACCCCACCAAGGTCATATCGGTGGCCTTCACTTTTGGTGTTGGCGCGCCTAAGTGGCGTATCCACTTCCATCGCGTCTTGTGTCCTTGGACCGGATGGGGAGGGCTTGTTAGTAACCCAGGTCTTACCCTATGGTAAGCCCCACGGTTGACGCCCTTTGGGACAGCTCGGATACTCCCTGGTTTTAAGAGGCCCGGGTCTTGGTCCTACGGATCCAGGACTGATGGGAGTGACGCTCTGGACTCATCCTGTGTAAATAGTTAAGTTAAAAAGGGCAACACGTCATCTGATATACAAAAACCTACCTGTAGAGCTGCATATGTCAGCTAGTTCATTTACAAATGAAGGCTAACTCTACCTTGTTTATTTTTATTTTTGAGATGGATTTCTACCACGTTAAGCTTGCTAATACATCTGTTGATTTCCACCAACTTTTTGCAAGTCGGCACAAAGTGATTTTCATTTAACAAGCCTTGGGCTGTTCTAAACGCAGATTACTCTGTCTGCCACACATTCAGCGGAAAGAACCCCCCGCAGGATTTGAAAGATAAGACGCATATTCATTACTACCCTTTTATGCGATTAACAAGCTGAATAAATTAAATACAGGCTCTTTGTAACGGCGCTGGACGCGTCTTTCCTTCCCTTTGATTTCGAGTAAGCTTTCTTTCCCTGTGGCAATCCGTCCACGCCACCACCGCTTAAAACTTGTGTGCTCATATGGGAAATTATTAATGTGCGGTAAAGCGGCCGGAGGGCTGCAAAACGAACTGCATTAAACAACTAACTTTCCTTAGTTCTGCTACTTCAGAGACAATTTTCTAACAGAATTACTACCGTAACATAGAGCAAAAAGTATTTACACTGTGTAATATAATTTTAAAGTAACGTAACCTTATTTCAAACGAGATTGAGTTAAAAGGCTCAACTTCTAATGCAGTTACTTGCATGTTATAGAATCCAACAACATCTTTGCTACTTCGCTGGTCACCTGTTTACTGCCGTCAAGTATTTTCTGCAGCTGGAAGCAGTGTTTTGTTTTTGTATGGTGTGATGGTACATTTAGGAATATAAACGATCATGTCATAAATGATTTACTGTTAATCGAAGTAGAGTTTAATAGAAATGGTTTTATTACAAGACAAAGACGCAACAGAATGGGAATACTAGACAGGAATTGAAAGTACGAGAGCTGTTCGATAAAGAATGTTCACAATTTCTTTTTTTGATAACGTACCTTTACTCATCCTCATAATTTTGATTGTGCTTCTCAAAATAATCTCCTCTGAATGCGATGCACTTGTCCCAGCGTTTCTGCCAGTCTTCAAAGACATGCTGGGAACCACTGTTTTAGAGATCCTTCAAAATCGCCTCCGCAGACTTCACCACTGCTTCTGGTGATGGATAATGCCTCCCACGACGGCGTTTCTTCAAGTTAGGGAATAGCAAAACGTCACATGGGGCTAAATCCGCAATATAGGGAGGGTTAGGGATGCACTTCACGTTGATTTTTGCAAGATATTCAGCAACATTGGCAATATGCGGCCGTGCATTATCGTGGTCCAGCATCCAGCCTGCATCACAAAAATGTGGTCTTTTGCGCTTGATATGGACTTGCAATGTTTTCAGGACATTCCTGAAGTATTGTCTAGTTACTCATGTGTGTGCAGGTACAACATGGTGATAAACCATTCCATGAATATCAAAGAATGAGAGGAACATATCTTTCTCAACAGAAGCAACCACTTTTACTATTTTGGGGGTTGGTGGTGAAGGAGATTTCCACACTGAGCTTTGCAGTTTGCTCTCAGGATCAAAATGATGTATCCAAGTTTCATCAGCAGTGATTACGTTTGAAAGAAGCTCCGGATCTTCCTCTAACATCAACTTCAACTGCATGCAGACCTGTTGCCTTTGTTCGGGAATCAACAGTCTTGGAACCCATCGTGCACAAACACGTCTCATGTGTAATGTTTCTGTCACCAACGTGTGTGTGGCACCCAATGAAATGTCCACCTTCCTTTAAAATTGATTGTCTCCCCTCTTTAAACATTTTAAACCACCTTCGATCTGTGTTGTAGGGAAGAACAGACTCTCCATAGGCCTCCTGTAACATTGTATAGGCCTCAACTGAAGATTTGTTGAGACGAAAGCAGAGTTTCAAAGCCGCATATTGTTCCTCGCTGTTACTTCCATTGCAGCGGTAGGCAATACTGAACAGGTCTGAATTTGCCTGGTTCTCATAGGCGGGAACCAGAAGTACCAACAATGAAACTACTACAGCGTGCTTGTTTCTCATTAAGCTAACAGAATATAATAAAATTGAATTTTAGTGCGAAGAATTATGATCGTAAACATTTTGATCATTCTTTATTGAACAGCTCTACTACAATCACTTCTTCAACAAAGAGAAGTATATAGGAACAATTGGATAGAGCATCTGCAAAAAATGCCAGAGGATATGATACCTAGAGGAGGAAGATCTGTAGGAAGACCAAGAAACCGCTGGCCTGAACAGGGAAAGACCTAATCCGCGAAGGAAGAATTGGATGGTTTTATTATATATTTTCAAAGTCAAATACATCGTACTCAGATCTATTCTAAGATCGTTGCTGTATGGTGGCTTTGATATTACACTCTCTTTGGATGGTTAGGACGTAGAGAAAGATACGACTTCGGATTTCAGAAGAGCGTAATTGAAGATTCAAGCCAATAACAAAGAATATCTGGGAAATGGTTAATTCCACAAAACAATGTGTTAGACATAAATTGTAAACTTTGTACCCGCTTACCCTGCACATGCAGGCTCTTTGAGTAACTGTGACTCTTCTCTGCTCCCGAGCTTTGCTGGATTTTGGATATGGCCAGCTCGATAGTTTACCAGACATGATGCATTGTTACTCTCAGTCACCTACAAGTTTCACTAGTTGCATTAATTGCGGCAGGAACAATTATATCAGGATCACAGCCAAAGCAACAGACACCAGCACTAACAGTGTGTGCGCCTACAAAGTCCAGTCCTAAGAAGAAGGATTCAGCTACGTCACCGCCGAAACCATCTAGTTCAAGAACGACATGTGAACCGGTAATATTTAATCTATCGCCAAGGACATTCAAGACCTCATATGACAGAACTGACTTCAATGTCATAGCCGGGATTTGAACCACGGATCTCCCGTGCGGTTGCTCTAACCATCTGAGCTACTATGGCCAACGTGCCGACATGAAATTAAATTCTCTAACTGACTCATGTGTTTCCCAGTAGAGCACTAGGAGTTCTCATATGCTATGAGACACGCAACTTTTGTAGCGACTTACTATGCTGTAAGTACTTAAGTGCCATGCCCCAGGCTTCATAGTTAAACCACTATGTTATTCAGGTAAAATGGTGGAAATAATCATTTCTTCCACACTAGCCGTGTGTAGGCTAAGGTTTGAATGAGTAAAAGACTGACAAATTCAATGTCACAGCCGGGATTTGAACCACGGATCTTCCGTTCTCCGTGAGGTTGCTCTAACCATCTGAGCTACTATGGCTACTCATTCAAACCATAGCCCACACACGGCTAGTGTGGAAGAAATGATTATTTCCACCAATTTACCTGAATAGCATGGTGTTTAACTATAAAGCCTGGGACTTAAGTACTTACAGCATAGTAAGTCGCCACAGAAGTTGCGTGTCTCATAGCATATGAGAACCCCTAGTGGTCTACCGGGAAACATATCAGTCAGTTGAAGAATTTAATGTCATGTCGGCACGTTGGCCATAGTAGCTCAAATGGTAAGAGCAACCGAACGGAGAGCGGGAGATCTGTGGTTCAAATTCCGGCTATGACATTGACTTTTTTTCAGTCTGGCTCTACTCATTTAAACTTTAGCCTACACACGGCTAGTGTAGAAGAAATGATTATTTCCACCAATAGTAAGGCAAGTGAAAAGAAAGCTAGCCAGCATAAAAGTCCGCGACCATCTCCTCCATCAACATCATCTGAGGAATCATCTGGAGAGGACACCGATCGGTGACTTTCCTCTTCGTCGACCGCAGTCTCCGATCCGTTCGAGCATCTGGACCCGAAATTATTAGCTGAAAAGCAGTCCTCATCCTGAGAGGATATGGATCAGGAAGAGTCTGCTCTCACTGCCAGAACAGTTAAATACAGGCAGGATAAATCCGGTGTAAATGCTAGCCCGACACCGAAGAAAAGGAACCGATTGATTCGACCACCGTTGGGCAGGTAGCTTAAAGAAAATTCCCTCAAACTGTTCTTTCCTGAATTAAAGAAACGGTTTTTAATACCTTTGGGCGTTTTATTGTTACTTATGCTTTTTTATTATTTTATTTTAATTGCACATTTTATTTGCTATTTATTTTAATGTTTCGAAGTTATAGTTTAGTTTATCTCCGGCTGTTGTCATGATTTAGTTTAAATGGGCGCTAATGACTCCGGGTTGAGCGCCCTTATATACACATCTGGGTTCTATCTTGGCCCCGACTGTATTTAATATATACATTTCGACTTCGTTAGCTCTTTACGCTGATGACACAGTACTATATTATTCTCATGTTAATCTCCAGTACGCACAACAAGTAGTACAGCTCTCTTTAGATGCCTAACTCATTAGTTCAGCACTTGGCGGATCTCATTGAACCCTCAGAAAATCGAGGGTAAAATCTTCTCTCTTCGCCGATATACTCCGCTTCCTCCATTGTGTCTCTATAGGAGCAATGTCCCTTGGCTCCCCACTACAACTTCCAGTTGGCTTGCTTTTGGACTCTCGACTGACCTGGCGTGCTCACATCGATCGTCATATATCACTGGCCTCCGGGCGTCTTTCAAAACTCTCACCTCTGTTACATCGCTGTACCAGCCTCGGCCTACAGTCTTCATTGTTACTCAACAAATCACTCGTTCGTTCGCTTATTACTTATGCCTACCAAGTGTGGGAGGCCGTACACACATGTCATCTGTGTCGTCTTCAAGTTATACAGAATCACTTCATGCGCATGGCTACCACCGTTCCATGGTTCATCCGTAATCAGCAGCTCCATCACGAACTAGGACTCTCACCTCTTCACGACTACATTCGCAGGATCGCCCGTCGTTTCTTTTCCACGCTGCAAGAAGTTCCAGAAGCTGTGCATTATAGCATCGGCGTCCGCACGCGCCAACCCTCACGATTGAAGAGGAGACTACCACACGACCTGCTTCTGAGTGATACATCTGATTCGAGTGATTCTAGTGCTTGATGTGTGTCTTACATCTCCAATATTGACTTAATTTCTCAGAGTGTATTATTGGAGTTCTAACTTAATGTAGTTAGGGGGCGGTCTGTTAGCCTACCCCTGAGTGTTATTGTTCTTTAATTTATTGTTCTGTTACCTTCTATTCATTCTGATTTGTAAAGCATTGTACTGCTGATCGATCAATAAATAATTATAAAAAATATACACATCTCATCATCATCATCATCATCATCATCATCGTGCTTTGCGAACCTCGAGAGACGTGTTAAAGTTAACCACTAGCGCGATAGCCCTAAGGGGGCAAGGCCTACCAATCGGGCTGCCGGCTTCATGCCTACTTAGGCTCCGCAGAGCTGGGCGATCATCCATCCGATACGGGGAGGAGATGTGTCAGCATCTCGGCATCCCGCAGCCGGAACGTTTGTTTTCGTGACCAGGGCCGCTTACCTAGCGTAAGCTCCTCACTTTCCTCACGATGTTGAGTGGACACTTATGTCGTTAGGTCTACCCGAAAGTCCAAAAACTCCGGCATCTCTCAGCCCGGGAGCGATGTGGTTACTCTTAACCAGAGAAGAAAACACCGAAACCACTTGGGAATATACAAATGAAATGGATAATTCGTATATCCACTTACTAGAGGAATCTCGGGCCGAAAATTCGAGACCGTCCCTGAATGGTAGTTGTTCGGATTGGGTTGGACTTGAGGAGGCAGTGGTTCCCGGTACCCGTTGGAGATTGGGTACGTCTCCGGACGGGATTGAGGGAAGCCTGCATAGCTAGTAGAAGGTGTGCTAGGTCACCAGGCGACCCTACCGAAGTAATCGGTAGCCTTCTCCTTTGGGGTTGGCGCGCGTAAGTGGCGTATACACTTCCATCCCTTCTTGAGTCCCTCGGACCAGATGGGGGAGGGTTTGTTAGTATCTAGGTCTTTCCATATGGAAAGCCCCACGGAGGTGCCGGGTGCCCTTCGGGGCAGCTCGGTAATCCTCCCTAGTAGAGAGGGGGATCGTTTCACTCTGTGTGAATGTCTCGGTAGATACCCTCGGTATTAATTCCTATATCGACAGCATTACCTTGCTCAAAATTTAGAAGCAGCAGTGCTTTGCAAAACATCCATTACGTATTTATCTTGAGATTACTAATGAATAAGTTCCTCAAAATTGTATTACAACCGCGAGATTAATGAAACTGATGAGTAGGCAGTGGATCTCATACACCTTTAAAAGGATATGAAGTTTACGAGTCTCGCAGTATATAACTGCTGACGTCAGTCCCGGGGACAATGCAGGGATAGTCCGGTTCGCAACGCGTAACTTTAGTTTCATTACAACTACTGCTCGCCAGGTAGAACTGTCTACCTGGAAGTGCAAGGTTTTTGACATATTGTGTTAATAGCATTACTTTCACAACAATTATTGGACAATCTCTATTTTATAAACTAAAAGTTTTGGGTATCATCAACATCCATTAAACAGTTCGAAGAATCTAATTTCGAGCTGTCTAAAAGCAGTCGAGGAGGTGTCTGCAAAAGTTAACAATATACAGAATGCACTACCTACCAAACGAGAAAAAAAGAGTAAAATATAAATGAATAAATTGTACAGTATTCTACACAAAATACTGGATTTTCAGTACTGCGTAACATAGGAAATAAACTAAGTCCCGGACAAATACATGAAAATGATTTATACTACTCATATGCTCCATTAACGTCATGTGACATTGAACGAATTTTCTCCCAATATTTTTATGTTGTTTCAGCGAGAGTTGCAGAAAACTCACTTTCTACAATTTACGAATGTACATGGTTGTTCACTGTAATTCCCACATCGAAAGTAATGAGGATGGCATATTCTAACGTAAGAAAGTTTTATATCTGGCTTTTGCGGTGACTAGTTTTTTAAAGGGCGCTGATGACCCCGTAGTTGAGCACCCTTATATATATCATCATCATCATCATCATCATCATCATCATCATCATCATCATCATCATCATCATCATCATCATCATCATCATCATCATCATCATCATCATCATCATCATCATCATCATCATCATCATCATCATCATCATCATCATCATCATCATCATCATCATCATCATCATCATCATCATCATCATCATCATCATCATCATCATCATCATCATCATCATCATCATCATCATCATCATCATCATCATCATCATCATCATCATCATCATCGTCGTCGTCGTCGTCGTCGTCGTCGTAGATTCTAATTTATATCCGTACCGGAGTGTGCATATACAGCGCTTCGGTATACTTGTTGACACGGACGTTTGTTGATGTCTGGCTTGGCCTTGTATAGTACCTCTGTGCGTTCATTGATTGCTAAGGTGTATGCGATCCGATGTCTGCTGATTAATTGCTTTCTTATTTCTCTTATTATTCTTATGTAAATTTGGAAGTATCCAAACAATTTAAGTATTTTTTGGGGGTCTAGAAACAAGCAGTGTTATGCTTTATTGTTTACTATCCAAAATGTTTTCCTTAAAGTAGTACATCCTCAATATATAAAAGTACTTGGATTGTTATTTCCTTGGGGCAATGCCTTGTGTCTAAAAAGCCCCCTATCTCAAAACGGGTGGAAGTGCGTACGCCACTTACGCGCGTCAAACCCGCAGGGAAGAACACAGAATAACCTCGGTGGGGTCGCCTGGTGATCTAGCACAGTGTTTCTCAAACTCTTCGGTCTCAAGGACCCCCTTATCATCTAACAACTTGTTAGCGGACTCCCATGTTTTGACAACTCAATTTATATAAAGGAGTCGACTTTTGGTTGAATGTTATAGTTAGAATTTAAATAATTACTGTATGTATAATTTAAGATATGTTATTGTATATTGAGTTTTAAATTTAATTAATAAAACATAAAAAAATGAAGTTAAAGTAAATAAAATAACCTTGTATATAAAATAAATAAAACATATTTTTACATTTTCTTTATTAAAATTATTGTTTTTTCACTTTGAAGTAAATTGTATACAAGTTTGCCCAACTAGATTTTTATTTAACTTTAGCCTTACATAGTAAACATTTGAAATACCTCACTCTTTGGATTACCCAAGGATTAATAACATCACGCATATGTTATTAAAATGAATTTATTTCCCATGTAAAGAAACTATTTTTATAACAGAAAAAGTTATTCATAATGCTCTGAATCCACCATTTGAAGAATGGAACCAACAATGGCTAACAACTCCAAATGGAAGTTTAACAAAAACATTATTTTTCCCTGGTGCATATGGCAGAGGAAAATTTGAAACTCTTGTTCCAAATTTTGTTTTGACACAATTTTTAAGTGGACATGGTATACTTGGTGAATACTTATCACGCTTTCACTTAACATCCAACCCTGAGTGCATATGTGGTGAAAACTGTGGTTCATCTCCTTTTCTGTTGTCCCATTTTCTGGAGAGAAAGACAAGAATTAATATTCAAGCTAGACTCTCTAGGAACTGAACTTTCTGCTCCGCTCACATCTTTGCTAATGAAGCCACAACAGTATAAGTACTTCATGGTGTTTATAAACTCAGTGTTTAAACGTCTGAAATAGTTTAAATTAATATGCATATATCTAGTACTTAAAATATTTTTGTTAAAGTTGTATATTTTTATGTATCAACTCTAAACCTAATATAAACCTAATATACCACTGTGTAAAATAGGGTTCAATAAATCTGGATAAATAATAATAATAATAATAATAATAATAATAATAATAATAATAATAATAATAATAATAATAATAATAATAATAATAATAATAATAATAATAATAATAATAATAATAATAATAATAATAATAATAATAATAATAATAATAATAATAATAATAATAATAATAATAATAATAATAATAATAATAATAATAATAATAATAATAATAATAATAATAATAATAATAATAATAATAATAATAATAATAATAATAATAATAATAATAATAATAATAATAATAATAATAATAATAATAATAATAATAATAATAATAATAATAATAATAATAATAATAATAATAATAATAATAATAATAATAATAATAATAATAATAATAATAATAATAATAATAATAATAATAATAATAATAATAATAATAATAATAATAATAATAATAATAATAATAATAATAATAATAATAATAATAATAATAATAATAATAATAATAATAATAATAATAATAATAATAATAATAATAATAATAATAATAATAATAATAATAATAATAATAATAATAATAATAATAATAATAATAATAATAATAATAATAATAATAATAATAATAATAATAATAATAATAATAATAATAATAATAATAATAATAATAATAATAATAATAATAATAATAATAATAATAATAATAATAATAATAATAATAATAATAATAATAATAATAATAATAATAATAATAATAATAATAATAATAATAATAATAATAATAATAATAATAATAATAATAATAATAATAATAATAATAATAATAATAATAATAATAATAATAATAATAATAATAATAATAATAATAATAATAATAATAATAATAATAATAATAATAATAATAATAATAATAATAATAATAATAATAATAATAATAATAATAATAATAATAATAATAATAATAATAATAATAATAATAATAATAATAATAATAATAATAATAATAATAATAATAATAATAATAATAATAATAATAATAATAATAATAATAATAATAATAATAATAATAATAATAATAATAATAATAATAATAATAATAATAATAAAAATCCACCATTTCAACAAAGTTAGTATTGGATTACTAAAAAATCAGTTTACGTGGCAAAAGCTTGAAACTTTGTTCTTTGGAATGTATTAATGGGAACAATGCAACTGTTTTGTTTTATTAAATAGCTCAGTTAAGCTGGGCTTACTGTTTGTGATTTTTACTCTTAAGTCCGTTGGCGAGTACATTGAAACGTCTGTTTCTCTCCAATGGCTTGATGTTGCACTGAAAATGTTTGCTCGCACATTTAGGTGGTTGGAAAGGGCACAATATACGTCCTTTGGTAGCAAGTTCAACAACCTTCCGTCGCTACTGTTATAACTCTGTACTACACGCATCTCTCAGCTGTTTTACATCGTTACGACATAGCTGTATAAGAAATGTTAACTAAAACAAATATAATTCGACACCGAGCAGATAAGTGACTCAGTAAATACAATTCTACGTTTACTTTTATTTTCTTATTTTGTTCTTTTTTATTTTTTATTCTGCATTTCTTATGTCTTGGCCTCTAGATGCTATACCAAGACACAGTATTAAAATTTTATATTTACTCAAACATAATGATTATATTGATATTTACAAACATTTTGCAGAAAAACAAACCTATCTAATCTAACCTAACTAATCTAATTGCTACAATTGTAGCTTACAATTTTCACAATCTAAGCTACTTCTACCCTCCTATCCCTAATAAATAATCTATTCTTTTGTTCTTGTGTTGATGTTGTCTTCTTCTGTCGCTTCAAATCCTTCTGTTGAATCCAAGATTGTCCTCTTCTATTAATCCTTCGACTAGGTGAAGTTCCTCTTCTTCCTTTGGCTGTTGAAGCTAGGTATCCATATTCTGTCCTCGAAGTCGTTCATATCTTCTTGGTGTGGAAGGTGGTTCACGATATCTATGTTGAATATTGTCTCTTACTCGTCGTGGCTGCTGTCTTTGTTGATTGTATTCATCCACTACTATTGTTGAAACCTCCGCTGCCAATTCTAGTATTTTAAAATCTCCCTTCTTCCTAATGATGTTCCATATGCATTTTCCTGCTAATTATTTCCTCTCTTCTTCTAGTTGTTGTGTTGTTGTCTTCTTCCATGCAGGTTGTGCGCATGGTTTCATCTGCCTTTCCTATCTTTTTAAAGTATGTCTTGTACGGTCCACGTCCTGAAATGTATTGTTTTCCACTTCGTCTTGGTTGGATATCCTTTAATTTTAACCTCTCATTTATACTAGGAAAGACTTCATGTGTCCTTCTTCCTACATCAATTTGATCCCATTCATGTTGCCATTCTTCAATTAATACGTTCCTAATTTCTCTCCTCGTCCTGCATGGAGTTCCCAATTCTACGTTTACTATAGTTTTAATTCAACATTATAACTTGACTTAAGATATCTCCTCGTGGAACCCCTGACATCCCCTCGCGGACCCTCGGGGGTCCGCGGACCAAACTTTGAGAAACACTGATCTAGCACGCCTTCTACTAGCTCTGCAGGCTAGTACCCGGGTCTCCTTAGGCAATCCTCTGACCCTCCGGGCGGCCAAAGCCTGGCCGGGGGTACCCAATCTCCCACGGGTGTCGGGAACACAGTGCCCCCTCGAGTCCAACCCAATCCGAACAACTCCCAGTCAGGGAGGATGATGAATGGACACCGGTCCTATACCCGGGACCTAATATCCGTATCCCATGGGTGGGATAGAACCCGGGTGGCTTTCCGTGACCAGGGATCAAGGCATGCTGCCTTAGCCCGCTACGCCACGGACTCGGGAGATGTGTAGTGACCACCAATTCCCAGGAGGTAAAGAGAAAATGAACACAGGAGGCTTTGAACTGTAGGCAGGTAACAGGCAGGTAACTCTATGGTCGTTCTACATATAATGATGCAGTTAAATATTAGTTCCTTTTATATAACCCTATATGTTAGAGATTAATAATTACCTCCCGCCTGTTATAAGTTTTACATTTAAATTCATATACAACACATAAATAAACATAGAATGCTTCTGATTTTTGCTAGGACTACACAAATACGAAGCGCACTGAAAACAATATGATTTTTTATACAAATTAGTTATGTATGCTCATTGGGTGGTAGGCAATGCATTTTAATGCTGTGAATTGAATAGTGTGATGACAGTTTAGTCGAAGTGCTAGGTGTAACAGATTTGTTATGCAAGTGGAGAATATGCAAAAATCCCTTGCTTCATTAAATTAACATGTGCTGTCCATTATCGGCATAGTTTTACATATTTTATTTTATGGTTGGCATTGTATTAATGCAATCTGGGGTAAAACATAAAATGTATCTCAAATTCGGTTTTTGGTGTCTGAATATACTTACTTTTCTACTCTCATGCCCGATTTCACCAACAAATGTTGAGACTTAACACGAGTTTTGGCAATAGTTAAAACAAAAATTGCATTTCACCAACAATTGTTAGCGTAACACATGTGTTAAATCTCATGTTAAACTAACAAGCCGAATTTTTGATGTTAAGTCCTAAACAATTGTAAATAGTCAAGATGGCGAGCATGAACTCAGCTGTTTTTGTCTATATGCTATATTTAAGACCGTCTAAATGGTATTCATAATAGAGGACGGCCTATGAGGAGAAATACTTTTGAGGAACTATCCGAAGAAAATTGTTTTACGGAGGTATAGACTGTCTAAAAAATGTTGCTATGAAGGTTACTGCGGAAGTACAAGAGAGGTTAGAACATGCATCGAAAGGAATATGCCGATCTCACCTTTGCTTCAAGTATCAATAACCTTGCGATTTTATAACTTACTGAATTATGTGGATAATACATTGTTCACCTCCCGCCTTGAAACGTTTAAGTCACTTGTCTTTCGCACCTCGTTTTAAATTTACGTAATACTGACAAGTTGTTTGGTGTTTGTAGTAGTGACACATGCATTTGAATTAAATTCGCTTCCAATATTTTCCCCGCGACATCTTTCTCTTTTACATTCACTGCATCTGTCCTCTTATTTTACACGATATCCTTACACTTCGTCAACATTTAAACTAACAATTCTTTCTCCGTCGATGAGAAATTTGTCTCACAGCTTTATTTATGATTTTGTTCATCCGCCATTTGTGCAGACGAAAATGAAAACAAAAGCGCATCGCAGTACGTTCAGAAAAGAATACGACTAATTCATAGCCTTCTATATCTGCGATATTTACAAGTTTATTGGCGTTAACACAGGTTTGTTAACATTTTCAGAAAACAGCTTGGTGAAATGCAAGGAATTTAACATTAGCTTTAGCGTTGTGACAATTGTTACGTTACATTTGTTAACGTCGATTTTAACATCTGTTGGTGAAATCGGGCATCAGTGCAGCAATGCCTAATATATTCCTCGCTGTTTTAGAGGTAACTGAAACAATAGCAGCAAAACAAAAAATGCTCTATCAGATAAAGCAATTATGGGCAAATTAAATAAATTATAATTCATAATAATACATATTGCTGCATTAGTACCAACAGCAGGATGTGAGGTGGATTGGAAGCATCATAAAAGAGTAAGAGACTCGCTCCTTAGTTTACTATTTGATCCAGATGCGAATTTGTTTGGTAATACATATACCAAATATTTTGAAGGCCCTATACTGTCAATAAAAGTTTTATTGTACGAGGGCTGTTTAATAAAGAATAACCACACTTTTTTTCTTTTTTTGACAACGTACTTTTACTTATCCTAATAATTTTGATGGTCCTTCTCAATAGTCTCCCTTGAATACGATGCACTTGTCCCAGCGTTTCTGCCAGTCGTCTAAGACATGCTGGAAACAATTTTTTGAGAGATCCTTCAAAATCGCCTCCGCAGCCTTCACCACTGCTTCTGATGATGGATAATGCCTCCCACAGAAACGTGTCTTCAAGTTAGGGAATAGAAAAAAGTCACATGTGGCTAAATCCGGACTCTAGACAGGGTGAGGGATGTACTTCATGTTGATTTTTGGTAGATATTCAGCAACAACAATGGCAATATGCGGCCGCGCATTATCGTGGTGCAGCATCCTGCCTGCTTCAGGGAAATGTGGTCTTTTGTGCCTGATATGGACTTGCAATGTTTTCAGGACATCCCTGTAGTAATGTCCAGTTACTGATGTATGTGCAGGTACAATGTACTGATAAACCATTCCATGAATATGAAAGAATGAGATGACCATAACTTTCCCAGCAGAAGCAACCACTTTTGCTATTTGGGGGTTGATGATGAAGGAGATTTCCACACTGAGCTTTGCTGTTTGCTCTCAGGATCAAAATGATGTAGCCAAGTTTCATCAGCAGTGATTACGTTTGAAAGAACCTCCGGATCTTCCTCTAACATCAACGTTAACTGCGTGTTACCTCCATTGCAGCGGTAGGCGATAAGGAACATGTCTGAACTTGCCTGGTTCTCACAGACGGGAACCAGTAGTACCGACAGTGAAATTACTACGGCGTGTTTGTTTGACATTAAGCTAAAAGAATATAATAAGATTTAATTGTAGTGTGAAAATTATGCTCATTCTTTATTGAACAACCCTCGTATTCCGTCTGCTTATAGGCATAAGTTTAGGCACTAGTGACCAGCAACAGTCCATTTACAGGCGCTAGTTACTATTTAGGTTCATATACAACACTTTTTGTCTAGGATCTAAGAGTTTTCAGCTGCATTACTTTTGTAATTATAATATAATGGTGATGTGCAAAATTACGTTACGTTACGATTAGGATTACTAGGGAGGGGTCTTGGGACTGCAGTCAGTCTTGATCTACGAGGTGCATTCAACCTATTTTTTTTTTTGTTCAGGATTGGGACTACATAGGAACTTCTGTTTTTTTTAATACAAGTGGACTCTTTGCGAATGTGTGACAGAGATGGCGGCACTGTACACTTCATAGAACTCTAGTGGTAGCGACGAAAGTTAGGACTGTTTCTGATACTTAAAATGGCGACGTTTTCATTGCAAGAACAGCGTGCAATCACTCTTTTTATCCATTTTCGTGGTGTGACACCTAATGAAATTCATCGCCAATTGAGTGAGGCATGTGGTGATGGCATCATGGATGTGTCCAATGTGCGTTCCTGGTTGCGACAGTTCAATGAATGCAGAACATCGCGTGACAACGAACCATGACAGTCACAGCCTCGCACCAGCCGGTCTGACGACATGATACAGCGAGTGGAGAACGTTGTTTTGGAGGATCGCCGATTGAGCATTTTCAGATCTTCATGCAGGAATGTGTATACAGATCCCATGGAAATGCCAATTTTGGAGGCGATGTCTGCAACTGTTTTGGTTTGTTGTTACACGGTGTTCTGTCTTCATTGAACTGTCGCACCCAGGAACGAACTTTAGACACAGGTATAATTAGACAGGTGGTATAACTTGAACGCACCTATGCCGCCAAGCGGGGCCCCCCTGAAGGAGGTGACCCGAGACGAAACAGAGGGTGGCCAACCCCAAGGAGTTACAACAGTGACCAGAATAAGGGACATTTCCCCCTACTGTAATTCGGAAGTGCTTCCTGCAGCCGTTTCGGAGACCGGCAAGTGACCTACCGGAGGAGGAAGTGGTTCCTGCAGCCGTTTCGGAGAGTAGCAAATGCCAGACCGGAGGAGGAAGTGGTTCCTGCAGCCGGTTCGGAGACTGGCAAATGACCTACCGGAGGAGCAAGTGGTTCCTGCAGCCGTTTCGGAGACTGGCAAATGATCTACCGGAGGAGGAAGTGGTTCCTGCAACCGTTTCGGAGACTGGCAAATGACCTACCGGAGGAGGAAGTGGTTCCTGCAACCGTTTCGGAGACTGGCAAATGACCTACCGGAGGAGGAAGTGGTTCCTGCAGCCGTTTCGGAGAGTAGCAAATGCCAGACCGGAGGAGGAAGTGGTTCCTGCAACCGTTTCGGAGACTGGCAAATGACCTACCGGAGGAGGAAGTGGTTCCTGCAACCGTTTCGGAGAGTAGCAAATGCCAGACCGGAGGAGGAAGTGGTTCCTGCAGCCGGTTCGGAGACTGGCAAATGATCTACCGGAGGAGGAAGTGGTTCCTGCAACCGTTTCGGAGACTGGCAAATGACCTACCGGAGGAGGAAGTGGTTCCTGCAACCGTTTCGGAGACTGGCAAATGACCTACCGGAGGAGGAAGTGGTTCCTGCAGCCGTTTCGGAGAGTAGCAAATGCCAGACCGGAGGAGGAAGTGGTTCCTGCAACCGTTTCGGAGACTGGCAAATGACCTACCGGAGGAGGAAGTGGTTCCTGCAACCGTTTCGGAGAGTAGCAAATGCCAGACCGGAGGAGGAAGTGGTTCCTGCAGCCGGTTCGGAGACTGGCAAATGACCTACCGGAGGAGCAAGTGGTTCCTGCAGCCGTTTCGGAGACTGGCAAATGATCTACCGGAGGAGCAAGTGGTTCCTGCAACCGTTTCGGAGAGTAGCAAATGCCAGACCGGAGGAGGAAGTGATTCCTGCAGCCGTTTCGGAGACTGGCAAATGACCTACCGGAGGAGGAAGTGGTTCCTGCAACCGTTTCGGAGAGTAGCAAATGCCAGACCGGAGGAGGAAGTGGTTCCTGCAGCCGGTTCGGAGACTGGCAAATGACCTACCGGAGGAGCAAGTGGTTCCTGCAGCCGTTTCGGAGACTGGCAAATGATCTACCGGAGGAGCAAGTGGTTCCTGCAACCGTTTCGGAGAGTAGCAAATGCCAGACCGGAGGAGGAAGTGGTTCCTGCAGCCGGTTCGGAGACTGGCAAATGACCTACCGGAGGAGCAAGTGGTTCCTGCAGCCGTTTCGGAGACTGGCAAATGATCTACCGGAGGAGGAAGTGGTTCCTGCAACCGTTTCGGAGAGTAGCAAATGCCAGACCGGAGGAGGAAGTGGTTCCTGCAGCCGGTTCGGAGACTGGCAAATGACCTACCGGAGGAGCAAGTGGTTCCTGCAGCCGTTTCGGAGACTGGCAAATGATCTACCGGAGGAGCAAGTGGTTCCTGCAACCGTTTCGGAGAGCAGCAAATGCCCGACTGGAGGAGGAAGTGGTTCACTCGGAGGTTATCATCCTGCCATACACCGCCGACACTTCTACCCTGAAAGAGATCACCAGATAAGAGAAAATGTGAAATGATAATGGAGATGAAATGAAAGGGTAGGAAATTCGGGGGATGTAATTAACCTAGCCATTATTCAGCTGTCGAACCGGACAAACCCTCCAAAAATCCATGTGTCAGGTAGGGCGGCCACGGTAATCGAACCCCGGCCTCCTGTTGCGGGAAAGAGACGAAACCGCCTGCGCCAACCCGCTCGGTGGTGTCAGCTTAAAGTGAACGCTTAAAAAATCACTCAACTAATCATTTCAACAAATGAACGAGAACCAATGGCTTCAGAAAAACCCATGCTATTGCAACTACGTGCAAAAATATGAAAATTAGAGCATGTTGTGTGGTAAATAATTGCTAGTTCTACCATGGTACACAGCTCTCAGGAAGAAAAGGTGTCCCAGCAGTCTTGTCAAGCGCCAGCAAGAAATCTTTCCAAAGTTCCAAGTCCGTCGTGCCTTCCGCCGTCGCAAAACTCTGAAACAGATGAAACATATAAAAGGGAATAATGGACAGGGAATTCGCCATAGAAGGGGAATCATTCCGGCATTAGCGTACCGACTTGGGAAAGCCACGATAAACTCCATGGTCTGTGTGGCTAACCCACGGGAATCAAACTCTTGACCTCCAGAATTCGTGTCTTACACAAAACCTGAAGCTTTCCTGGCGAGGAATATGCTCAAGTTATTCTAGGGAAGCAAGCCAGTTGAAAAGACGATTAGAAATTGACGTTTCTGTAGCGTATATCTTATCCATCATCAGGATATTTACTAAATTTATAATCAAAATTGAATCACTGGATACAACACAAGTATAAACAAAACAAAACGCTATCAATATTCACATTACTGAACAAAGGACTGTTTTCAGTAAATTAAATGCCAGGTCAGGAGATGGCGTGAGTATAGAAAATTAATTGGGTCAAAAAATGTAACTACCTAACTTGATTGTCAAGCGGTATAGATCTGTGCTCCTTAGAACCAATTTTCAGGAGCCGACCATCTTGGTAAAATGCAACAGTTACTGGGAGCGGAGAGTTATGGAGGCTTTGGCCATTTCCTCCAAGAGGAGCACGCTTAATCATGATGCTGGATTTCAGTTCAGCTCCTTTTGGAAACTGGCCTTAAACATAGCAATCCGTCGACTTAAGCAGCACAGATCTATACAGCTTGATAATCAAGTTAAGTAGTCACGTTTCTTTGACCCAATTAATTTTCTATACTCACACCATCTCCTGATATTTAATTTACTGAAAACAGTCTTTTGTTCAGTAAAGCGAATACTGATAGTGTTTTGTCTTTGTGGTTGTAACGTTTAATAAATATCCTGATGATGGGAGAGAAGCTCCCGAAACGTCGATTTCTAGTCGTCTTTTCACGTTGCTTGCTTCCCGAGAACAACTTGAGCATCGTGTCTTACACGTTATTGTGGGAACTTATCTTGGAAAGTTGCGGGAGAAAGATAAAGTATCAAACATAACAATTTTTTTCTTAATTTTATTATATTATCACTTTTATCTGGTTAGGTTCTTCACATTTTATTTTTAAAACTCAAACAATATGTTTAAAATCTAATAATTAGAGAAACTTTCTCTCAAAAATATCACTCAGCTTTAAACAGTTTTAATTAATTTTATTACAATGAAGTACGTTCACTCACACAACAATATAGACTAATTCCTGCAGAATAACAATTTTTAGGGGAAGGGGTGAGAATTTGGTATTACAACCTCCATTCTCACCTCTCCTGACTAGACAGACATCTTCAGATAAGAATTTTCGAGAACTATGCCATCGAAGTGACAATAGATCCACAAGTTTCTTATTTCGCAGCATTTGTTTTCTGGGATACTCTTTCTCAAGAAGTACAGGTGCCCTCTTAACCCTTTGCTGAAAATTAAAACTTTTAATAAAGCTAGTCATAATATGAACTCTTTTGCTTTTGGTTTAAAACATCAATGCTTTAATTTAAACTTTAAGACTGAAAGGCAAGAAGCCTCTGTGGAGTGACCATGTTACAGAGTTCAGAGACTGAAACAAATGAGAGCTGGGGAGCTGTATTTGGCAGACTAACCTATACAGCTGAAACAGTAAAGCGGAATGACGTGAACTGTATTGAGCGTGACAGAGGCAATATACTTTGTCTATAAATCTTCCAAATAAATTATATAAACTATAAAACAAGACACGTTATTCGAAATAACGTAGTTTAAATTACACCTCGGTTTGTATTTAGAATACATGTAAACCACAAGTTATAATTGTGCTGGTGCGTATTTGAAAAATAAAAATAAGGTATAAAACATTCCAGCAATAGCTTAGAAGAGTTATAAATTAGAGTTAGGAGGATTGTAATAGTGATTTTAAAAAGCTGCATAATTTGATTAGGATTTTCATCGTACTCCTCAATCCTCTACGCATACAAAACTGTATACTTTAGTTAATGTTTGATGACGTCACGTGAGAAGAGCTTTGTTGTGCATAAAGTGTTTTAAAGGTAATAGAAATGCTACGAAGAGGAGCAATGCAGAGGAGATGGAAATGAGAGAAATGGTGGAGAAAAAATGATGAGGAGAAACGTGCCAGAAAAGGAAAAGAGAAAAGAAGTGCAAATGGGAGGGCGAGGAGAGAAACGTCCACAGCTATCGGAAGAATACGAAGAAATACATGAAGAAATCAACAGGTTATTTCATAATAAGACCTGAAGCTTTCCTGGCGACAGTCACTTTGTGGTCTGATCTGGACCAATAAGCATATCTATCCAAGTTCTGTCACACAGTTTTATTGGTAAAGTAAATTATTTCACAACTGTATGCTTTTAGTGGACCCAGCTCATCAAAATGTTTGCATTATGTCTTCAAGAATAGCACAATGAAAAAAATTCTATGAATGAAGGCAGATCTAAGAAAGAAAAAACTTCCACAATTATTTTATACTTTTGAATTATAAAATTAGCTACGCATTTTCTCAAGTTGCTCCCGGGAAGAAAGCCAGATGAAAAGGCGATTTGAAATCGACGTTCCGGAGTGTGCATCTCTCCCATCATCAGGATATTTATTAAATGTTTTAACCACAAATGAAACAGTGGATATAACACTGCATATAAACAAAGACAAAATACTATCAAAATTCGCGTTACTGAACAAAGGACTGTTTTCAGTAAACTAAATGCCAGGTCAGGAGATGCTGGATGTTCAGCTCCTCTTGGAAACCGGCCTTAAAATGTAAATCCGTCGACTTAAGAAGTACAGATCAATAAAGCTTGATAATCAAGTTAAGTAGTTAGGTTTCTTTTATCCAATTAATTTTTATACTCATGTCATTTCCTGACCTGGCATTTAATTTATTGAAAACAGTCTTTTGTTCAGTAATGCGAATTTTGATAGTGTTTTATATTTGTTTATATTTGTGTTATATCCAGTGCTTCATTTGTGGTCCCGTAGGGGAGGGGATCCGTCCCCTTCAGCTGCTGTGGTGCGGGCGCTGCGGACCCTTAGCACTCGTGGTACCTCTGACGTTAACAGAGGAAGCTCGGGCCGAACTGCCGAGCCCCTCCCGTTGGGGAGTTGTTCAGATTGGGTTGGACTCGAGGGGGCAGCGTGTTCCCGACACCCGTAGGAAATCGGGTGCCTCCGGCCAGGCTGCGGCCCCCGGTGGGGGGTAGATGGTTGCGTCATAAGTCTCGGGTACTAGCGTACATAGCTAGTAGAAGGTGTGCTAGATAACTAGGCGGCCCCTCCGTGGTTTTCGGTAGTCTTCCCTGCGGGGTTGATGCGCGTAAGTGGCGTATCCACTTCCATCCCGTCTTGACGTTGTCGACGGGGGGCTTTTTAAGAAATCAGGCATTGCCCTATGGAAAGAGCCCCGAAGGCCAGGGTCTTAGGACTTTTGGGTAGATCCTCTGTGCATTAAATGTTTCATTTGTGGTTATAGTATTTAATAGATATACTGATGATGGGAGAGATGCACACTCCAGAAACGTCGATTTCTAATCGTCTTTTCCCCTGGCTTGCTTCCCGAGAACAACTTGAGCATATTCGTTGCCAGGAAAGCTTCAGTATTAAACTACGAACTGTGTATCAAATCTGTTGGCTTTATTTTTGGCGTTTTTTCATTTGGAGGTGAAAATATGCCTCTCCTTCAAGTAGATGTGGAAAATATGTTGTCTGCAACATTCCTGTATGTTATTTATTTTTTATTTATTTCATAAACGTTACATAATTTCTTGTTGAAAGATCTCTAAAAACTTGTGAATTCTTAAAGTAGATAATGAAGTTATATAAAAGAATAAAAATGTTAAAATGGAATAGAGGTGAGGCAGGGTTCTCGAAAATTCTATTTCGCACATAAAGTTTGCGTCAGCAGCGAACAACGAGTTACATATTTATTTGCACTAATGTAACAACCACACAGACTCACACATATACACGTGATTGGCTCCATACTCTGTGCTTGTCTCTCACGCATGCGTAGACAGACGACACAGTTGAACAGGGAAGAACTAACCTAGGTCGACAGAAATCACTTTGGCTAATGAAAATGCTCCACACATGCACGTTTTGCGATAGTTACACATGGCTTAAGACTAAATGATTCACACAGTGAGACTTTAAGCGTACGCAAATCCATATCTGCTAACACAAACACCCTCTTGAAGCAGGTTAGGTTAGGATCCCTGTTTGACACAAAACGTTCATGTGCATTCATAAAGAGGGAGCTAAAACTTGCCGATGCTACAAAAACTCACTTGTAGACAGAGTCGAGCAAAGCGCTAGTAATGTGCAACGTATGATAATCATTTTAGTTCACACATATGTCTGACTGCTATAAAAATGCAATAAATGCACTCTTTTGTGAATCAGTGTAAACTGCTTTAGGAAGCAAGAAAACCGTTTAAGTGCTTCATTAATTCGAACTGCAACACAAGTATCTAATGTGACTGCTGAGATATTTTTGGCTTATTTATCATACTTTCAGTCCTAAAAAGTGTAGTTACAAACCCGTTTAATGCCAGCCTTTCTGACAACTGATCATCTCAAAGGTCACTATATGACCTTCAGGGGAATCTCATTCCGTTAAGCCATTTTTGAGACATCCAGCGGTAACCTCCGATGATAGGCGGTGGAATGAAAGGACATACAGCTATAGCTGTCAGAGTAACCAATGAGGTACTCGGTGACTCAATTTTATATGGAAATTAATTGTTCTTTAATAGTGAACACAGGAGTTCATAAAACCGAACCAATTTTAATTGATAGAGGCGTAAGACAAGGGTGCAGTGTATCACCTACTCTTTTTAATATATATATGTAAATGACATCATCCAAAATTGGAAAAGTATTATTAAATCAGGAGTAAAAATAAATAAGAACAAAGTTTTAAATATTTTACTATATGCAGATGACGTGGTTTTAATACAAGAAACGGAGGATAAATTAAAATATGCACTACACCGCTTGGACCAAGTATGCCAACAGTATGATCTTAAAATATCGACGGGGAAAACAACATATAAGATCAAAAATAATTTTAGACAACAAACCACTAGAACAACTAAAATAATTCAGCTATTTAGGATGTAATCTTAATTATATGATGAAAACAGACAGAGATGTGAGCAAAAATCTTGCAACATTCCAAATGATTTGTGGAACAGTGCATAGAACGTTGAGAAATAAAACAAGAAGAGATACAAGATTAAAGTTGTACAAAACAATGGCAGTCTCTGCACTACTTTATGGAAGTGAGGCATGGGTACTCACGAAGAAAATGAAAAGCCAAATTCAAAGTGCAGAGATGAACATTTTAAGGAAAACAAAGGGATGCACAAGGTTGGATAGAATAAGGAATGAAGACATAAGAAAGAAACTTAACGTAGACTCGATAAGTAGCAAAATCGAAAAATATTAAAAGGAATGGATGCAGCGTATACAAAGAATGTCCGAAACAAGACTACCTAAGATTGCATTCCAATATCAGCCACAAGGAAAGAGAGATGTTGGTAGACCTAAAAAGAGATGGAAGGAGCAATTATTGTGAGACGGAACGGGCACTCTGCCCATGCCGTGAAGTGAAGAAGAAGAAGAAGAAGAAGAAGAAGAAGAAGAAGAAGAAGAAGAAGAAGATTAATTGTTCTTTTACACTAGCCGTGTGTAGGACGCACTATGAAACGGTACAGCCAGACTGAAAAAATTCAATGCCATAGCCGGGATTTGAACCACGAATCTTCTGGTGGCTGTCCAGGCGCTCTAACCCTTTGAGCTGCTATGGCTGACATGACATTAGATTCTTCAACTGACTCGTATTTTTCGCGGTAAACCACTAGGAGTTCTCATAAACACATGAGACAAATACCCTAATGTTGACTTACTATGCTGTAAGTACTTTAAGACCCGGGCTTTATAGATCGGACCACAATCATAGTGCGTCCTACACACAGCTAGTGTGAAAGAACAATTAATTTCTATTATTTGTACCTAATAGTGGTCCAAACTATAAAGCCCGGGCCTTAAAGTACTTACAGCATAGTAAGTCAACATTAGGGTATTTGTCTCATGTGTTTATGAGAACTCCTAGTGGTTTACCGCGAAAAACACGACTCAGTTGGAGAGTTTAATGTCATGTCGGCACGCTGGCCACAGTAGCTCAAAGGGTTAGAGCGGCTGGCCGGCAACCAGAAGATCCGTGTTTCAAATTCCGGCTATGACGTTAACTTTTTCAGTCTGGCTCAATTTTATATATTTAGAAGCATACAATCTCACATTTTTCCTCTAAATTTGTAATGATTTAGCTCATATTCCTAAATAATTAGTGTAATAAGGCAAACTAACGGATTGCTGTGGATAGACTTCTTTGGTTTTGAGATTTTGGGGTGAGGAAATTGTACGTGTTTCTACTTCTGCCCTGTGGCTTGGCTGTTCTTCATTTGAAATTCTTTTGTTATTAAAGATTAGGTTCATTTGTTCTTAAAATGTGCCAACATTGAAATCATTTCTTAATTTTGGGTGTATTCCTTGTCTTCCTTTCCGTCATAAGTACTTTCCCGCTCGTTGCCATAGCCAAAAGATTGGAAAATTTAAATAATCCCTTTAATTACCTTATGGACGTGACAATATCTGAAACCTTATCAAAACCGAAAAAAAATTAGGATCGCTTTTTTTTTTTGAAAAGATAGCTTCCGCTTCTAGAAGGCTACTTTCTTTGGTTAATCGGATTCTAAAGAAGTGTTTGACACGATTATGCATAATTCAGTTATTATTTTTGAAACATTTTGGGTTTAATGCAGGAGATATTGAGTATCAAATTGGCTGATTTTGTATCCTGCTCCTGTGTCAAGGTCATTTCACACCTTCGGAGCTGGGTGTAGTCTCATTAAGCTATACTGAACGCTAATTTGTTAGTAGGAAATTGCACTATATGGTACTTTGTGTTGCAGCTGGTCTTAATAATTATGGAGACACCTGTATACCTATATTTCAGATCCATAGCAACCAGGTATATAGGAAAATAAAATAATTACTATACTCTTGCACATTATCTTCACATAGCGCTGCTTATAACTGCATTTAGAATATTCCTTACCATATAACAATGCTGATCAAAAGTCAGCTGTTGTCTGTTACGAGTACTTTATTAGTATAGCATGAAGTGCCTTTTTCGAAACACGTTCAGGCATTTGAAGAAAAAATATATTATATTGTTCTTCTCAGATGTTATTTTGCATACTTCTTACTAACTTATAGTATATAAAATTATAGAATAGCCGTTAGATATCTAACATTTATGAAATCCAAAATATGATTTTGCAGTCTGACATTGTGCATGAAAATAATAAGAGATACAACACGAAAACAAACTACCTAGAACAAGTGATAGTGTGCGCTTAGTGCATAGCATTTAGGCTTATTCACAAATGAAAAATCAGTGGTGCTTGTTCGAACGTATTAGCATTCAAAATCCCCTACAGTAGCAGAAGATATAAATTACAAATACAGTGCTTTCATTTCTAGCGAAGACAAGCTTTTCTTTGTAGAAAAACAATGTTTTACAAAGATCTGGCTTTTCTTCTTGGGCATATCGTAGAAGACTTTGAATGCCATAGGTTATACATATGTCTCTTAAATTTTAACTCTGATGAAGCTTTTGCTCAATTTTGTTTAGGTTTCAATTTTTACCTTTTCTGTAAAAATCACTTGTTAAATGGTTCATTTTTCAGTCTCAGAATTAAAAAGTGTTTTACATTTACATTTACTTCATAAATTCACTTGTTCTTAAGATTAATTATGGAGTGAAAGGGAACTTAAGTTTTGGCAATAAATGAAACAGACATGCCATATCTGTAGAAACGCCTTAAATAATTTCCAATGATGCTGCATTGTGAAGTGAAGCATTTAGGAGTCTCCACTTTCAAAGTTTTCTAATTTGAAACCTCTTTATTTTTAAAGCTCTATTTGAAATCACTTGCGTTATTAGTATAATATTTGGTATTAGAATAAAAGCACAGAGTAATTTTAGATGCTTATTCTAGCCATTTTTACGTTTGTAGCTTTGAATATTCTTTGTTGCATAGTGAGCAGGTTTAAAGTGGGGTGTTAGAACAGCAATTCCCAGTATTTGCTGTGTTACCAGATATTTGTATAAAAATAAGCATGAAATGATTTTGAAACGTATAGTTTATGCCTAAGCATCACGGCTGTCCTTACTAACTCGTCACTGTTAAACGAAGTGCATGGTGGAAATTCTTGATGTCCTTTTCATATTGAATTTTTATTTCAATTGCTCAGCAAAGTTGGTGCTATACAAATTGTGGAGCTATATACATAATATACATAATAAAATTAAAGTATACAGGGAAAGAGGATACTCATATTAGAGTCCTCAAGCAAACTGGTCTGATTAATGTGGGTATAAATTAAATAACTTTTTCATTACAGCACAAATAAACATTATAGAAATAAATGTCCTGTGGCAAGCGTGCCTTCAGTCTTGGTGCAGCATCAAGGCAACGTCCCAGTTGGAAGAATAAACCACCTGATACATAAGGAAGGTGAGCAAAGAATCTGCTTGTCGTTGTAGAGATGTACTCATTAATGCTGACTATGTCCAATTCTCTATGCAGTTGTGCATTCCGGATGTACCACGGGGCGTTCACAGACAATCGTAATATTCTGTTTTGAAATACCTGGAGTTGGTGAATATGAGTAGGTGAAGCACATCCCTCTACAGGACTGGCATATAGAAGAAGTGGTCGCAGAATACTCTTGTATAGTAGCAGCGTACATTCGACTCGTAAAGAGGATGGGATACAACTTGTGAAGACGAGCATACGCTTGATTTAGTTGCTTTTGATATGTGTACTCCATGTCAGCCAATGATCAAGATGGACGCCAAGATATTTGACTGCACAATCAGAAGGTAACCAGTGGACTTCAGTGTTATAGAGTCGTATATTTGCCGGAGCAGCAGGCCTGCGCAAGGTGAAAAGCTTAAGAAGACATTTGCTTGGATTAAGTGCGATACGCCAGCGAGATAATCAGTGCAGGAAAATGTCCAGGGAAGATTGTAGCGTTGCAACGGCAGTTTCAATAGAGAAGTGCGAGGTAAAGATGACTGTATCGTCAGCAAACAGTGCGGTACTTGTTGCAGGAAGTTCAGGTATGTCAGCAGTATATAGACTGTAAAGAAGAGGCGCAAGGTCACTACCCTGGGGCACGCCGGCTAAACGTAGGGGGTGAGGAATGACCCAAGATGCACAGAAAATTGGCCATGATGTCTGAAACAAACGAAACTTCAGGAAGCTGAAACTATAAGCAGATGAGCAAGAAGCTCGCCCAGCGTAAACACGATAGGTGCCATTGATAGATAATCAGAATCTTCTAGAGGTTTCGTCTTCTCGAACGTTCTGGAAATAAGTGAAAATTTCCAACGGCTATAAAAGTGGACCCTCTAGCAAGCTGATTGAGTTGGTCTGGTAAAGGCTGTGAGTGGTTAAGCCAATCAGAGAGTGAATGAGTTAGAGCGCTTTGGGGAGTTTGTGGCGACTAGGGTGACTTGAAGTGAATGCTTTTAAAACAAGAAATTCGAGACGTCTTGTGTTCGACTCCTTAGCAAGATAACTGTTCGAAAGAACAGGCTGCGTCGTTTGTAGTTCACATCTACGTCCAGAAAAACGTTAAGTGAATGTGAAAAGAAAAATGAAATGATAATGTGGGACTGCGAAATCTCACGAAAATTGTATTAGGTTATTCAGCGATAACTGAGTGAAGTGACACTTGAAAAATCTGGTCAGGGGCACAATATTTTACAACTGCGAATTATAAAACTAAATGTAGATTGGTACTATATACTGCTTGCTGCGGGAGAATAAAGTAGATGTAAACAAAACCACGTGACCGTTGATCGTGGCGCGCCTTTTTCACAATTTCCATGATACCTCCGCCGTGTAGATAGTCCTTTGAAAAAGCACTGCTACTGAGGTGTTCAGTCTTGAGTTCGTTTTGCTAAAGCGCACAAATGCTACTAAGCATATTCCAACTCCAAAAACATATACTCATAGATAGTTAAGTTAGTTTTTAATTAAAGTAAATCATGCTGCGCGCGCATATTGAAGCTGAGAGACGTATCCAGAAGGGCAAACAGTTGGGACTTCCAGACTTCAAACGATCTTCCCTCCACAAATTGCTGCTGGAAATTGGTTTCGAATTTGTGAACAGAAAAAGACAGAGTGTCATTGTGGATTGAGATGATATTATTTTATGGCGAAGAGATTTTCTCCGCAAAATAAAGGGACTCTGTAAACCGCGGAAAGTTTATTTAGACGAGAGATGGGTTAACGTGAGACACATGACAAGCAAAGTATGGACTGACACTACAGTGAAATAAAAAAAGACATACATTTCGATCTGGTATAAGTGCAGGACTTAGAAATCCTACGGGGAGGGATATGTGTCTTATAGTTTTGCACATTGGAAGTGATGATGGCTTTGTCGAGGGTGGCGAGCTTGTGTTCCTCTCCAAAACAACAGGAGACTTTCATGAAGAAATGAATGGCGACGTTTTCAAATCCTGGTTTGAAAAGATTCTCCCCAAATTACAACCGAATAGCGTTATTGCAATGGACAATGCCTCCTACCAGTGCGAGGTTAGAATGCATAGCAAACAAGTGACATAACATGGCTACAGAGTAAAAGCATAATTTTCCACGAGGGTCATGTTAAGGCCGAATTGCAGGCAATGGTCAATGCTCGTACTAAAGGGTACGAAAAATACGTAAATAGCAGTTAATTTTCATGGATATTAATCATTTTTCTTTTGTCACAGGTCTCCTCCTTAATATAATTTTAGGATCATGTCGTCAAACCTCATTTAAGTGCAAAAATTCCTCTCTGTTTTAGAGAAATTCCTTTTTGTAGTGACCATATTAAGATTAGACTGTTTAACACCAGATTTGTCGAGGTCGCTGCCATGAATACAAGATATCGTAGCATCTAGGTTCTCTTTTTGACCTAATGTTACACAGAGAGACATATATGCAGCAGGCCACGTTGATATTGCCCTTACTGGTGCTACCAGAGTGTTACCTTGACATCACAAATCTAAACCACTTGTGGATCAATACCTGACATAATCGTGTTTAGACTAGGTACATCCCTAGTGCAACATGATGTAGGGGTCTACTGGCAGAGAGCAGTTCCATTCGTACCAATTAGTCAATTTAAGGCTGTAGACAATATTTTGTCTTGTGTTTTTTGTTTTTATTAGAGATTATTACGAGTGTCTCACTTAAATTTACATTAGTTATGGAACTTAATATTCAGAAAGTTAATATTTTTCACGTTTTGTTAAAAATGACGGTTTCTGATGAATGGTGTGCCACTTCTTTGAAACTGCTTAATTCAGAAAAGTAATTGTAAAGGTGTATAATAAACAATTCTATCCAGCAGCTGCTTCATATTTTAAAAATGATGGTATTTGTAATTAGGCCTACCAGTTAATTTAAGGGGTTTTTCATATAAGGGGTCTCATTTTTTAATTTACAAAACTAGGATCTGAATACAAATATTTCTGCATGTATTTATGTTCACTACATAAGAATTTTGAGTACAAATATTTATTACAATTCATGGACTAAAAAGGTACAATAAGAAAACTTCGTTTAACAATGATGAGCTTAACCCTTAAAGAGAAACATCGGTCTCACTGACCCAAGGGAAATTTTATTTTGTACAACTTACGTTTGCGCCTTGACCATTTGAGTAGCTTAGTTTTACATTGTTGCCCATAGTTCTGCGTTATTAACTGTCATTTGAGATTTCTAAGTTGTGAGTTACAGTCGTGTGTTTAAAAGCTTGGTTGTCTAGGAGACCTTGTGTTTTTGCTAACGTACAATTGATGTAAGGCTTCATAGACCGCATGTTTCCTGTAACGTCATAATTAATATATTATGATCATAATAATCGTACAGTAGCTTCTCTTATATTACTGGTAGTAATATATTGTTTTATTTATTACTTTCAGGAGGAATTTCAAAATGGAAGCTCGTGAGAAAAGGAGAAAGATAATTGTTGCTGACCAGAATTTTGACAGGCAAATCCAGGAATGGTTACAAATCCAACAAATCCAGACAGGAAGGCTCTGCAGTATATGGATTTTCAGGAAACACAACACTTTTATCCTACATGACAAAGAAAACCAGAGCAGTCATTCTGGTATCAACTATGCATTGACAGCACTAAAACAAGCCAGAGATCATTCATTTTTATAATTTGACGAAATCTGGATAGATAAATATCTTGGATATGAAATGTGCTAACTACTGTACTAACAGAAGAAGAAAGCATTGGCCCATGGCAATGTTTTACACTCTGATAAATATAAGCTGCATGAAGAGCTTCATTTTATATTGTTGTTACAGAGGAAATCCTCTCATCACTAGGTTCAGTTTCATGCGTGATTTGGCATCGGAGGTGATAAGACATATCATGAGGCGTGCTAATATTCCTAACTTGCCAAGACACATAAAAGGGCTAATTATTTAATTGCTTGGTGAAGACGTGAACTTAAACACAGATTCCGAGGTTTTCCCATCAGATAGACTGGATAAGAGGAAGACATGCCAGAAATTTCCAGCGTCACAGCAGAGAAAAACACAGTACAAATGTATTTAATGTCAATATGCCTGGAATGAACCAGGAAAGTGTGTGTAGACTGAACTGTTGCTAACAGAAAGTGATTGGCGAACTCTTAAAGCCTTGAAATATTCTTCTGTATTAATATATTACGAGGGCTGTTCAATAAAGAATGATCATAATTTTGTATGATCATAAGTTTTCGCACTAAAATTCAATCTTATTATATTCTGTTAGCTTAATGTGAAAGAAACACGTCGTAGTAGTTTCATTGTTGGTACTCGTGGTTCCCGCCTGTGAGAACCAGGCAAGTTCAGACATGTTCAGTATCGCCTACCGCTGCAATGAAGGTAACATGCAGTTAAAGTTGATGTTAGAGGAAGATCCGGAGTTTCTTTCAAACGTAATCACTGCTGATAAAACTTGGCTACATCATTTTGATGCAGAGAGCAAACAGTAAAGCTCAGTGTGGAAATCTCCTTCATCACCAACCCCCAAAAAGCAAAAGTGGTTGCTTCTGCGGGAAAATTTATGGTCATCTCATTCTTTGATATTCATGGAATGGTTTATAAGCATGTACCTGAACACACATCAGTAACTGGACAATACTACAGGGATGTCCTGAAAACATTGCAAGTCCATATCAGGCGCAAACGACCACATTTCCGTGATGCAGGCTGGATGCTGCACCACGATAATGCGCGGCCGCATTTTGCCAATGTTGTTGCTGAATATCTTGCAAAATTCAACGTGAAGTGCATACCTCGCCCTCTCTATAGTCCGGATTTAGCACCATGTGACTTTTTCCTATGTCCCTAACTTGAAGAAACGCCTTCTTTGGAGGCATTATTCATCATCAGAAGCAGTGGTGAAGGCTGCGGAGGCGTTTTTGTAGAATCTCTCAAAAAATGGTTTCCAGCATGTCTTTGAAGACTGGCAGAAACGCTGGGACAAGTGCATCGCATTCAGGGGGGACTATTTTGAGAAGTACCAGTAAAGGATGTGTAAAGGTACGTTGTCAAAAAAAAAATTGTGATCATTCTTTATTGAACAGCGCTCGTATTAATATTGTTGTGTGTGTGGAGAGAAAGACATTTTATGACAATACGAATTGTTTTGTAATGTTAAAATCTTTAATATTTGTTTGCAATAATTATATCTAAACATATTAATGCATGAAGTAAACAAACAGGAGCGTTAAAGTTTAAATTTTGCTGTATTAATATGTTAGGGTCTGAGAGACCTCACGTTTCTCCTTACGTAATAATCAATCATGTTTCTCTTTAAGGGTTAAAATAACAGAATAAGTTTTCATGCTTTCATCATTCGAGAAAAGTTTAATTTCAAATAGTAATGTCAAGTTTCAGTATACTTTGTGCGTTATAGCTAAATGCATTTTCACCGCTTCCTTCCATGCACATTTGGTGCAAGACCAGTTCCATAATGAGTTTAACTTTTACTTACAGAGCACCCGCAGTTATACCTGCCTATTATGCAACTTATGAGGTGTTTAAGAATAAGGTAATTTTGAAATTTCATTTTCATTTACTGCGTACGATAAGCATAGCAGTTTTTATCATTGAGTTCCCCTTCACTCTATGTCAACAAAGTGGAACGAAAGTCAAAAAATGTGACTGCCTTAAAACACGTTACAGGTTTACAAAGATTTCATTGAAGCATAAAGGAAGATAGCTTATTTTAATGTTCTTAGACATCTATAAAGTTTAACATTTCTCTCTTAGCTTAGGCATTAAATTCCATTGACCGTACAAGAGACCAGTAAGAGAGTGGCTGTGTGTAGTTTGTAATGCTTGTTGGCGTCACGCACTTGTTTCAACGTTGAAAGTAAACAGTGGCGCTTTTAGAGTGTTATTGTTTTGTCCTAGGAGAGCGTCAATGTAAACGAACACAATACATCGCGTGACGTACAAATTATTTTATGTAAAACTTGCAGTGACATTTGTATCAACAAAAGAACATTTCACAAGAGCTGCATGTTATGTGTGAATGCTTCAGTAACTCAAAACATAAACAGTGACGTGACAAATATTGACAACGTAACTTTTCGGTTTTGTGCAGTCTGTTTTGAGCATTTATCTAATACTGAATGTTTTGAACTACAGGATTAGAGATGCGCATTGAAACTCTCGAGATTTTCTAAATAAAAAAATTAAGACACTTGTTTTGTTTTAATTATAAAATTATAAGTAATGCCATAAAAATGTGGCCACTAATCGTTATGAACTTTTACTGCATCCTTTTGTTTGGGAAAATAGATACAAAGTTGTAATTTTGTGTTAAAAATAAAGACCTTCTGTGAAAGATTCTTGCATGAAAATGTATTGGTACCTGCTAAATTGTAAGCTCTTTATCAGTGTTGTTTTGTGTTCGAGTTGTTGATTGCAGTTGTTTTATTTTATGAAGGCCAAACCTTTACCCATTATGTGGCACTGGATTAAAGAGACATGTTTGTAGCCGCAGAAATGCGAAGCTTGTCAGCATTTTCTAAGAGTCTTTCATTTTCTTTAGTTCAGTAGAAATATTACCCTAAATTTGTATATCTGTGTAATGCTAAGATTGGAAATACCACAGATAGGTAGTTGTCCTCAAAGTATAGAACCAAATTTCATAGAAATCACTTAGTTCGGACTATCTACGTGGAAAAAGTATCTGAATCAAAGAAAACTTAAACTTACGGTATTCTTACGCTCTAAATATAACGACATTTGTCACGTGGATATTATATATCAGGAATTGTAGATGAAAAATACACTTCTGAAATGTTGCGTACACACCTTGCCCATAAACATCAACAAAATCATCAGTGGTTACTCTTAAGCAAAGAAGAAAACACTGAAACCACTTGAGAATATACAAATGAAGTGGATAATTCACATATTGACAACATTACATTGCTGAAAATTTAGAAGCAGCAGTGCTTTGCAAAACATCGATTACGTATTTATCTTGAGATTACTAAATAATAAGTTCATCAAAATTGTATTACAACCGCAAGATTAATGAAACTGATGAGCAGGCAGCGGATCCCATACACCTTTAAAGAGATATGAAGTTTAGAGTCTCGAAGTATATAACTGCTGACGTCAGTCCCGAGGAGAACACGCGGAGATAGTCCGGTCCGCGACGCGTAACTTCAGTTTCATTAAAACTACTGCTCGCCACGAGGGTAGATCTGCCTTCCAGGGAGTGCAAGGTGTTTGATATATTATGTTAATAACATTTTTTCACAATAATTATTGTGCAATCTCCAATTTATAAATCAAAAGTTTTGGGTATTATCAACAGTTATTAAACAGATTGAAGAATGTACTCTCGAGCTGTCTAGAAGCATTCGAGGAGATGTCTGCAAAAATTAATAATATACCTATCAATAGAGAAAAACTAGTAAATAATAAATAAAAAAATAAATACATGAATGAACGAACGAACGAACAAACAAACAAACAAACAAATAAATAAAAATAGATAGATAGATAAATAAATAAATAAATAAATAAATAAATAAATAAATAAATAAATAAATAAATGAATGAATGAATGAATGAATGAATGAATGAATGAATGAATGAATGAATGAATGAATGAATGAATGAATGAATGAATGAATGAATGAATGAATGAATGAATGAATGAATGAATGAATGAATGAATGAATGAATGAATGAATGAATGAATGAATGAATGAATGAATGAATGAATGAATGAATGAATGAATGAATGAATGAATGAATGAATGAATGAATGAATGAATGAATGAATGAATGAATGAATGAATGAATGAATGAATGAATGAATGAATAAATAAATAAATAAATAAATAAATAAATAAATAAATAAATAAATAAATAAATAAATAAATAAATAAATAAATAAATAAATAAATAAATAAATAAATAAATAAATAAATAAATAAACTGTACTTTCTACAATTTACGAAAGTACATGGTTATTCACTGTAATTCCTGCATCGAAAGTAATGGGGAGGATAACATGTAACGTAGCTTACACTTTGTATCCGTACCGGACTGTACACACACAGCGCTTTGGTATACTTGTTGAAACAGACGTTTGTTGATGTCCGCCTGACCTTTTACAGTACCTGTGCGCATACATTGATTGCTAAAGTGTATGCGATCCTACTCTGCCGATGAGATGCTTTCACATTTCTTTTATTATTCTTATGTAAATTTGGAAGTACCCAAACAATTCAAGTTTTTTTTTGTCTAGAAACAAGTAGTGTTATGCTTTATTGTTTGCTATCTAAAATGTTTTCCTTAAAATGATACAAAAGTACTTGGACTGTTAAAGAAGCAGTTTAATATATTTATTTATCAAATATTTACGTGCATTAAAATAACATTAATCTATAAAACAATTGTCACATACATCCTATGCCATTTTTAGTGTGTAGTAGTTTGGATGGCGTCACTCCAGCATTTTGTGTGGAGTGCATAGTTCTGTGCCCTAAATCTCTGAGATTGAATCTCATCAAACGTTGACGAAGTTGGAGGTACCAACGCAGTCCCATTTCGCAACTATTAATTAAATATACATTCCCCGAAATTAGAGATAACTTAGTGAATTGCTGCTTCAATAGCTTCATAATGAACCCATTATTTGAGTTGAATATATAGTGATATTGAATAATGGCGCAGAAGTTGTAGTTACCATATGCCGTGAAAGCAAACTTTCAGTGTAGTAAATTACTGTCCCTTTCTTCGGAATTTGGTAACTTGCGCAAGCGATCTGTTTTGAGCAAGCTTAGCCGTGCTTTATTCAGAACGCATGCCTATGTTGTGGAGAAAACATGACGGATGATGTTGAGGAAATTACGGTGGGAGGGGTTAAAACAACCTCCGTATTTACTGACTAGAATTGGAACAAGCGATGCTCCCAGTGTGCAAGTGGTACTGCAGGAACTATTATGTGTTTCAAATGGGATGATCTTTGTCCTTGAGCGCCGGTAGATGAACAACCAATCCGAGGCCTGCGGTGTTGTTGTATTGCATTTCCTCTATGAGGTGTGTGACGTGCGCCAAACTAATCAATCTCTAATAAATACTATTCGCGCTAAGACAAAATTTCAGATTTTGCAAAAACTGATCCATGAGGAAGGATAGAGTAATGTATTTAACATAACAGTAAAAACCCCATACTTTTAGCTCAAATAGTTTTTCTAATACAAATAAATAAAATATTATAATAATGCATTGTGACCTAAACACTGTAATGAATATCATTACCTATTGGTTGGCATGTATGCGTGTACATATATTTGAATTTACGCAGAACTGACACGTAAACATTTGACATGAGGTGATAAAAGAAATACTTTAAATAGGCCAAGTTTTTTGTTAAATTCGATGAGATGAAACAATACACTTCCTCCTGGTCTGGCAGAACGTGTTTGATCACATTATATCTTACTTTATGAATGGTTCGTAATCTCTATTTACTCTAGAGAGTTCAAAGAAGTACTATCCCGTTGCTCTTCCGTTTAAAAACCACGAAAAAGTGTATCAGCTGCATCAGTGAGTCATGATCCATCTTCCTCCTTACTACTGCCAGAAAAATCCAGTTCTTGTGGGCTCAAATTATGTTGCAAACAGAAATAATATTTTTTAAACAGACTGACGTTGAGCGACTTATTCACGAAGAAATTGACAAAGAACACAGTAAGACTGGGAAAACTGCGTGAGACATCCGATAAACTATAAGAAGACGACTTTTGGAGAGAAATAGCACGTAACGAGATGTTGGAACCTATTATCATAAATTTGAAGTACTGAGACGATGAAGACAATGAACTATCTCTTAAAGTAAGTAACATTCACAGCTATATGGATGCACCGCTGGCATTTTCGTTGGATTAAAAAAATAAGTGTATAATAATAACCACAATCTATTTTAAACTAAATATTTAAACCATGTGCGTAATACACGAATATCCACGTTGCAATTATAATTTCAATAACTGCATTATTATAAATCTTTGGAAAATTCAGTTTACGTTCCCTTACGTCTAGCACCAAGAAGGCTCGCCTTGGTAGCGTGGTGGTAGCATGTCTGCCTCACGTTCAAGAGGTTCCGAGTTCGAATCTCGGTAAGGGTGAGTTACCTGGATAAGGTTTTTTCTGGGGTTTTCCCTTCTCCTGTAAGATGAATGTCGGGTAACTCTAAGCTCCATGGAACCCGGACTCATTTGAGCATCAGTTCATCCATTCAGTTCATCGTCCGATATGACTTAACGTTGGAGGACGTAAATTACCCAAAAAAAAGAAGAAGAAGTCTCGCTAGTGTGCGAGAGAGAGAGAGAGAGAGAGAGAGAGAGAGAGAGAGAGAGAGAGAGAGAGAGAGAGAGAGAGAGAGAGAGAGAGAGAGAGAGAGAGAGAGAGAGAGAAATATAAAAGAGTGGGGGTAACGAGGTGGCAACGTCGAATGCGCTAATAAATATGATTTGCTACAGGTCAGAACTCTTCCCATTTGAAACACATAATAGGACGCCCCAGTCTTGCATTACACAGAAAACACTCCATTGGCATAGAGGACTACAAAGGAAATACAGTAGAAGCCCGAAATAACACGGCTGTTGGGCAACATCCTTTTCCCCGCGTTGTAACCTTACCCCAACACAGCACAGAGGTGTCGTTGAAGGTGTACCCTCCTCCGAAGAGGAGGGGCCTTCGACATATAGCCTTTCCGGGACATTGTCCTTAACTGGCATTGAGAGTATTTTAAGAATACTGACGGTGGTTAGACAGTGAGTTTTATGTTATGGGTTCTCTTGCGAGACATTAAGATAGTAGGAAGAGTTGGGAGTATGTACTACGAAATGATAGATGTTATTGTGTGGCTAAAAATGAAATGTGTAGTGTTTAACCCCCGCTTTTACTACATACGGCACCGCAGTCGATGACACTGATGGTACATGTGATGAAGATGGAGCACCGGTGGAATGAGATGACGGGGGAAACCGGAGATCCCGGAGAAAACCCGTCCCAACGCCGTGTTGTCCACCACACATCTCACTTTGCGGTCGCCTGGGAACGAACCCGAGCTGCCTTCGTGAGAGCCAAGCGGTCTAACCATTATGTGACTAGTGCAACTTTGGGATGCTGATAGGTGTTTCCAGGGTCAATGTCGTATTCCCCGAGACCGCGAATTAGTTCATTGAAGCTGTCTGGTAGACGGGCGTAGAACCTTCGGGAAACGTCAAGGATGTAGTTAGTCAAGTTGGGAAAGCATAAATCGAAGTGGATGTTTGCATTTGGAATATACCATTCAGCAGCTGTTGCAATACGGGAACCTGGAGCTAACCTTACCCCAGTATACAGAGATGCAGCATTAGAAGGGAGAAAAATCAGTCCCACTCAGTTGGAGGAACGAAATATGCATGGAATAATAAATTGCAGAACAATAGTAAACTCTCGTATACCTATTAGATAATTCTATTGCAATACCTCTAAAAATTACTCTCCAGCTATACTGGAAAATGTACTCCAGCCTGTAACCGCTCTTGATATATACTCCATTGTACATATTTTACACCAACCTAATTTTTGTTTATATAGGACACGTACTAAATCGCTAACGCTCGTTGTCATGCTCTTTTTTGTCATTCATCTGAAAAACACGCAATTTTAAGCGAGGGGTATTCACTGCAGAGGATCTGCTATTTATTGTGCTCGTTGCTTGCAGGGCTCTAACTGGCAGTATCCAGTGGTTTCCACACGGTTGGATAATAATTGCATATAGCCTTATCTGTGTAAATAGTGAAGGGATGTGCCGGTTTTTATACAGATATTTTCCGTCTATAGACAGACACTTTGGCCGCTTATTTTGTATCTTAAAAGAGAGAATGAACTGCTACAGGTTACGAATTACAAAAGGATTAATTAAAAAGCGCTTAAACAGTCCGAACTAAGAACAATCATGGCTATGGTCCACAATAACAGAGAAAGTTACTGATTTACAATTGATAAGCTTCAAGATTGAACATACAGGAGAGAAAATGTGCACAATTAGAAATGTGCACTACATTTTCAAAGCCCAAATTAGGCTATATTTCGTGTTGTTTCTTAAACTCTTACGTTTCCATTAAATTTAACTTTCACTAGAAGTTTTGTCATGATAGTTGCATTTCTTAAATTGTTTCTGTGTAGCTAACAGTAAGAGTGGCACAGGCTCGCACCTACAATTGAATAGGTAGGCCGCCCGCCGAGTGCGCACTCTAAAATATCGACCAAGCAGATACATGGACTATGAGAAAGTTTTTTCACACAACTAACGATGCTGACGGCAGATAATTACAACTGACCATTAAAGGCAAATGCCGATAATGCAAACTAGAGTTATATTTATGTTTAGCAAGATAGCAGTAAGTATAATAGACCACAACTGACAAGCTTGCAAGTATTACTTCCAGTGACAATGAAACACCTAAACTTAAGACATAGCGCTACGGCGTGATATTTTACCCTAAACTTCCCAACAAATAACACCAGGAATCCTACCAAATACCACCCACAATAGGCAGTGGATCAGGCTGGGCTTCATGCCAAGCCTGTATCCCTGCATCAGAAACCACCCTCTGCTGAATCGCACTGCGAGACAGCTAGGGACATCTCCTGGAATGCGCGGGTGCTTAAGGCGGTACCGCAGCACATTTCTCCTTCCCAATCCGGTGGAGGTTTTTAGTGGAGTAGTACCCTTGAGATGAAGCCCACATACCCCAATGTGCCCTCCAACACAGTGGAAATCCATAAATGGATTTTCCTCCACTCGAAAGAGAAGAGAGAGAGAGAGAGAGAGAGAGAGAGAGAGAGAGAGAGAGAGAGAGAGAGAGAGAGAGAGAGAGAGAGAGAGAGAGAGAGAGAGAGAGAGAGAGAGAGAGAATGTATGATTTTAACGCCTCTTTTCAATTCGGAACCTTAAATTTTGTTCATAAAGAAACAGTTACGAAAACAAATATTTTAGTTGGTAATATTTATCTGGCATAGGATCTAAATTTATTGAAGGAATACATGACTTTTAATTTCTACTTTAACTTCCTTCCAGAGATAAGAAGAACTAATGAAACCTAATATTTATTTACGAAAATTTAAAACCTAATTTTGCAAATAAGAAATGAATTTAGCGGAATATCTCGATAAATGTTAGAAGCATTATGGCAAATATTGTCACTAATTAAGAATATAATTTTTCATAGTATAATAATATGAATTAAAAGCTTAATAATAAATCCTAACTTGCATTTAGCACATTTAAGGCCGATTACACCAACAGATGTTAAGATTTAATACGAGTTTAGCAATAGTTATATAAAAAATTGCATTGCACTAAGTGTTAGCTTAACACTTGTGTTAAATCTCTTGTTAAACTAACAAGCCAAAAATCTGTTGTTACGTCCTTAACAATTTTAAATGGTCAAGATGGCGGACATGAAGTCAGCTGTTTATGTCGATTTGCTATATTTAAGACCGTCTAAATGGCATTCGTAATAGAGTACGGCCTATGAGGAGAAATGATTTTGAGGAGCTATCCGAAGAAAATTTTCTACAGAGGTATAGACTGTCCAAACAAGTTGCTATGAAGGTTACTGCTGAAGTACAAGAGAGGCTAGAACATGCATCGAAAGGAATATGGCGCCTTTGCTTCAAGTATTAATAAACTTGCAATTTTATAAATCATTGAATTATATGACTCCTCGTTTTAAATTTACGTAATACTGAGTTAAAACATGCATCGAAAGGAATACGCTAACCTTTGCTTCAAGTATGAATAACTTTGCGATTTTATAATTCACTGAATTATGTACATAATACACTGTCCACCTCCCGTCTTGTAACGTTCAAGTCACTCGTTACCGCGGTAGCGTGGTGGTAGCGTGTCTGCCTCACGTTCAAGAGGTCCCGAGTTCGAATCTCGGTCAGGGTGAGTTACCTGGATAAGGTTTTTCCGGGGTTTCCCTTATCCTTCAAGACGAATGTCGGGTAACTCTAAGTTCCATGAATCCTGGACTCATTTGAGCGCCATCTCACCCAATCCATTTACCGTCCGATATAACTTAACGTTGGAGGACGTACATTACACAATAGTAGCCACAACCTCTCGTCACTTGTCCTTCGCTCTTCGTTTTAAATTTACGCAAAACTGAGTTAAAGCATGTATCGAAAGGAACATGACTATCTCGCCTTAGCTTCAAGTATTAACAACTTTGCGATTTTATAATTCACTGAATTATGTGGATAATACACTGTCCACCTGCCGTCTTGAAAGTTCAAGTCATTTGGCCTTCTTCGCTCCTCGTTTTAAATTTACGTAATAATGAGTTAGAATATGCATCGAAAGGAATATGCCGATCTCGCCTTTGCTTCAAGTATTAGTAACTCCGATTTTATAATTCACTGAATTATGTGGATAACACACTGTCCACCTCCCGTCTTGAAACGTTTAAGTCATTTGTCTTTCGCACCTCGTTTTAAATTTACGTAATACTGACAAGTTGTTTGGTGTTTGTAGTAGTGACACGTGCATTTGAATTAAATTCGTTTCCACTATTTTCCCCATGACATCTTTCTCTTTTACATTCACTGCATCCGTCCTCTTATTTTCCAGGATATCCTTACACTTCGTCACCAATTCAATTAACAATTCTTTCTCCATCGATGAGAAATTAGTCTGACGTCTTTATTTATGATTTTGTTCATCCGCCATTTGTCAGCTTGTGCAGACGAAAATGAAAACAAAAGCGCATCGCAGTACGTTCATAAAATAATACGTCTCTTCCATAGCCTTTTATAGCTGAGATACTTACAAGTTTCTTGTCGCTAACACGTGATTGTTAACAGTTTCAGAAAACAGGTTGGTGAAATACAAGAAATTTAACAGCTTTGTTAGCGCTGTGACAATTGTTACGCTGCATTTATTAACGCCGATTTTAACATCTGTTGGTGAAATCGGGCACTAACCTACCAATTGCCTGAAGCTGTTTATAGATATATCCAACTTTTGCCTTATTTACTGTTATTTTTTGTTCATGGAGAATAATTTGTCTGTATGATTTGCAACCATAAACTACTTAAATTAAGAAAATTCCTTTAACTTGCGTTTTGGTAAATATTTTTCGCGAGTTTTTGTTACTCAAAATGCTCCACAGGATGCAATTTTCTATCCTGCTTCAAAAATACATAAAAGAAAATGTAAGTTTTAAAGGAGTACTCCAACGTTGATAAATATATTAATAGCTTCCAACATTTAAGTATTCTTCAGGGTATAAAAAGTAATAATTTTTCTAAAATAGCTAGAGATTAATGTAAAATGTCTAATCTGAGGGATTTTTGGCAAACTTTTTTTTTGATGTGAATATTTTTAAAACAGTATTTCTTATTAGAACCACGAATTTAACAATACAAAACTAATACTTTAATGCCCGATTTCACCAACAGATGTTAAGACTTAACACGAGTTTAGCAATAGTTAAAACAAAAATTGCATTTCACCAACAAGTGTTAGCGTAACACTCGTGTTAAATTTATTGTTAAACTAACAAGCCAAATTTCTGATGTTAAGTCTTTAACAATTGTAATTAGTCAAGATGGCGAGCATTAACTCAGATGTTGATGTCGATTTGCTATATTTAAGACAGTCTAAATGGCATTCGTAATAGAGTACGGCCTATGAGGAGAAATGATTTTGAGGAGCTATCAGAAGAAAAATTTTTACGGAGGTATAGACTGTCGAAACATGTTGCTATGAAGGTTACTGCGGAAGTACAAGAGAGGTTAGAATATGCATCGAAAGGAATGTGGCGATCTCGACTTTGCTTCAAGTATTAATAACTTTGCGATTTTATAATTATCTGAATTATGTGGATAATACACTGTCCACCTGCCGTCTTGAAACGTTCAAGTCACTCATCCTTCTTCGCTCCTCGTTTTAAATTTAGATAATACTGACAAAGTTGTTTCACGCTCGTAGTAGTGACACATGCATTTGAATTGAATTCCTTTCCAATACACGTCGATTTTAACATCTGTTGGTGAAATTGTGCATAAGGACCATATAACATAATATTTTGAAATATGAAATGAGCATTATTTTTATTGTGTGTAACAACTGGTAAAGATTTAGGCCTCCGTGCTTTCCAAGTTTCTCGTATGCATTTACCTTAATTAATACATATACATGTCAGGTTTCGTATCGTAATATAACACTGCTTTATGTTCTGTTTTACGATCGAGTGCATTTCATATCTGAATGTTAGCGCATCATGCTGGAAGCATCTCATACAAAAGCATTGATAATCCTTTCATCCATGAGTGCCTGCAGGATAACACATGAATAAATGAACAATAGTTCATTCTCACAATTAGAATTAACAATGACCACAATCGACCAAGGGGTACGCTTAGAGTACATCAGAATTAAAGTAGTCCGAAATTTATAAATATTGGAACAGAGCGAGAGAGAAAGAGAGAGAGAAAGAGAGAGAGAGAAGTATAAGAGAGAAGAGAATGTGATAAATTGGAATATACCATTCTCTGGTATTTCCAAACTAGCCACAGATATTATGATTCTACTCCATTTTCAGCAAAAGTTATGATTTTATGTTGCATTAAGTGTAAAAGAAACATATTGCTTTAGTCATGTGTTCAATGCTTACATAACTGGAAGGTTGTCATTGCCTAATTTTGATCTGCGACTAAACATACATTTTGTATGCATTAACACATTCAATTTTGGACCATAACTATAATTTGTTAAATGTGAAAACTTATGTTAAGGCAATGTACCTGTGAAATTTAACAAAAGGTAATGAACATTTTCGATAATGTGTTTTATCCATTTTAATTTTTTAAAGTTTTAAATTCATTTTTTTCTATCAAATTTAAGTTATTTTCATAAATTACATTAAAAAATTGAAAACCTTGATTAATATTTATACGCATGTATAAAGCTGTTTTTTAAGACAATGAATATTCAGAAATTACTGCAGAAATGTATGTTTGTCAGTGGCGTGGCGTGTTTTCGGTTGCTTCATACTTAATCTGGAGCGTGGCAGTCGGGATTTCCGAGGGTTTCCAGGTTAATATTATGTTCGAACAAATGCTTGGACAAACTGTTTACGGTCACTAATGACGTCACAAAACCCTACAAATGTTTATTCCACCCGTCTCTTTGGTGTGACGTAGCGAAGAACAGTTGATAGTTGTGATAGTTATTTGATACATCGGTGGTTACGTCCATGATTTCTCATATAAAACTTGTCCCACTCACTTCATTATTTATTTCATTAATCAAAACACAAGAAATGCACTCAATCCGAAGATGTTCCTGTAACTTATCTGTTTGAGCAATTATGTGTAGGAGCTTTGCGAATTACTTCTGGTATCCGAATTTTCGGGCACGTCACTACTCTTGAATGACAGTTCTTGCTGAGCTAAATAGCAAACAGCTTTTATCAATCGCTCTATTATATACCTATTTCTTTTCACATCTTCATCATGCTTTTTAATTGAGTTCTTAAACATGCCACCCAAAGAAGTATCGATTCTTGTTTTTCAAAACTTTACTAACATTACAATGGAAGCAATATGAGTTTTTTATTTTCGAAACTATCCATTAATTGATGCTATCTGTTGTCCACATTCTTTTTATTAGAAAAAAAATCAGACATGGCCAACAAAATAATTTCAATAATTTGTGACAACCCCACGGACAAGGAAACTCGTTTTACCAATAGATACTAAAATGCCTTTGAAAACGTCCGTGTGATTTAGATCTTAAGCATTTATGATCCGGATTTGGCCTTCCTGTTGAAATGTATGGCATTTTTCAGTAAAAGAACGCAAGAAAAGAACACAATCACAGTCACTTTTAACTGAAAATTGTGATTTCATTTTCCTTATTATACTTTAAACATTCTATCATTCACCATATTACTGTTATAAGCAAGAAATTAACAGCAAAACTCAAGGCTTGGCTTTTTACTGCACTGGCAACAATCGTGTTATAAACAAATAACTAAAGCCTCGGTTGCCTAGTCATTAACATACCACATGAATCTGTAAACTCCGAGTTTGCCGGTGAGCGCCACTGGCAAAGTAACAGCTATTTAGAACTGGAGGATGCTAGACGACCGGCCTCGAAGGATCTATCGCCGACCGATCCCAGCTGATCGGTCACAAATTAACGCAATTGAAGTTGCTTAGACTTCCCATTATTCTTTGAACAAAAATTAATATAAAATTTGGATACACCTTCATCAATGTATTAGCTGTTGCTGGCACCAACAAAGGCAACATTAACGCCACGTCACTGTTGTATGAAGTTCAAATGGAGCATTCAAGTGTTAATAAAGCGCAGCGCTCAAGGAACATTCAATATATGAAGGATGAACAATGAATAAAATAATTAATTTCTTAAAAATAATTTAATACAGCTCATTGCAGTTTTGTGTTTAGTATATATCTTATATTATGAGTATGTGATAAAGAAATTAAAACATTAGAATAAAACTGTATAACTTTAAATTTCCATAGACACATTGCCTTAAATCGCACGCAATCATCCGTACTTTGAATTCTTTTCAAAATGTTAATTTTGAAGGCATAAACGTCATCCGTTGTACCAATACAAATTGTAGACCGCTGCTTCTAGGTAAACTTCAGCATTTTGTCCTTTAATAATATAAATTCAGGACCGTGGTAAACTTCAGCATTTTGTCCTTTAATAATATAAATTCAGGACCGTAATTTCTAGAATAAAAAAGAACTGCGACTAACGTTTAAGTGCCACAAGAATCAAGTGCCACATTTTGTTGGTTAACAGTTGGTATCATTTGGCCACCATAAAATAAAACATCTGTAAACGAGTGATGATTTATATTTACTTTGAAAAATCAGCGAGAGGCATTTATACTGCGACAGTGTCTACGTGCAAAGGCAACAGACTCATGCACTATGCTCAACACTTGGATTCCGAAGCTCGGTTCTATCCCATCGTTGCGATCCTCTGAGGTTGTGCCTTGACGAGGACGTGATGTTGATCGCGGAGTCTTCAGGACTCTCCGGATTCTGGTTTCTTCTCTTCGTAACCTCGAACCAGTGTTTCGATGATGAACTTGATGGTCACCTTGTAGATGTTCTCCACGTTCTCGGTGTAGCGGTCTCCTAACGTCATCTTCACAGCTTCCAGGAACGGTTTCTCGATTTTCTGCACACACAAAAAGATAAATATATGTTAATAGTAAGAAGTGAACAAAAGCAATGTGACAGAAAGGTACCAAAGCATGAAAATATTGGTTCCTGAAAACACTTCTTATTAGGAACTTCAGGTGGTGGTGGTGGTGGTGGTGGTGGTGGTGGTGGTGGTGGTGGTGGTGGTGGTGGTGGTGGTGTGGTGGTGGTGGTGGTGGTGGTGGTGGTGGTGGTGGCAGTGAAGGTTTTGACCGTTTAGTTTATAACTTGTGCCACTTCGTCCACTCCCCCTCAAAAGGATTCCGTTGGGGTTATAGCCATTTCATAGGAAATACCTCAGCTCGTGACGTCAGCCCTAACGAGAGGAATCACCTAATAGCTTTGGCACTACACTAGCGCTTCTAGCGACCATATTCAGAAGATCCGAGACAACAGGTTACAGCAAGCCAATATAAGTGTGGACTGCGAGAGACGTGCAAGGCATCTATTAGGGGCGACAGAGGCGGTAGGACTACAGTCTTATAATTAATTATTTTCAGCCTATTCTAAATTCTCCTTTTCACATATTTTTTTTGGATGAAACTAACACTCAGCGTGAGAAGATGCTGAAAAACGTGTAATTGTATTTTTCGGTCAAATGGGTAAGGTCTAAACCAGTGAATTTTGCAAGTAAATTAAATATATGTGTTTTGTAATAATCAAGGAGCGTCCAGAAAGTAAGTTCTGTTTCAATGTATCTCCACTGCAGCGCTGCGATGGCAGTTCCGCACATGCGCGGTAGTCGCTCTGTATCAAGGAGAAGAAACGTGCGCCATTGTGAGATCACTGTCAGCCACGTACGCTTTGTTGTGCTTGTTTACAATGTCGGTGTTGATTGAAAACCTCGCTGCTTGTGCAATCAGATCTGTGATTCGTTTTCTGAATGCTAGGGAAGTGAGACCAATTGAAACTTGTCGGCAAATTTGCGATGTCAAAAGAAGTTGTGTTTCTTCACGACAACGCACGACCACACACTGCAAATGCGACGAAAAACATCCTACAGGGATTTTGTTGGGACATGTTTAACCTCCGCCCGTACAGCCTGACCTCGCTCCTAGCGACTTTCATCTGATCTTGCATCTCAAATCTTTCCTTGGCGGTCAACACTTCAACAATGACGAAGAACTGAAAGAAAATGTTTCCAACTGGTTGAAGACACAGGCGGAAAACTTCTATGAAGAAGGTATACAAAAACTTGTGCCTCGCTATGACAAATGCCTGCAAAATTTCGGCAGTTATGTGGAAAAGTAGTTTAAGAGTTGTGGAATTTTGTTCAATAAATATTTTTTCTGTATCTGTACACAATTTAATTTTATTACCAAACATAACTTACTTTCTGGACGTACCTGGTATATAATTTTGGAAGAGAAGCACAAGGTTATTTAAAATGAACTTCTATTTAATGAATTACTGCTTATTCCTGGGATAGGGATTTCCTTGTGAGTAACCAACTTGTTACAAGCTCCATGGTTAATACCCACATTTTTGAGCCTTAGTTTTAATTTTTCTATACCCTTAAAATAGGCTTTTTAGTTGTACTTCATGAATCATTATTGCTATGACTAGTCATTTCCTGTTTTTCATATTTTGGAGTGCATACCTAAGATTTGGAATTTTGTGCGCTATTAAAATAGTTTTTTTTTTTTAAATTATAAAAGCCAACACCAATAATTTGTCTATTTTTATTTTGGTAAGTTTTACTTAACATTTTGTTTCATAAAATAAAGGGTCTTTCAACGGGAGTATCCTATCTTTGAACTCAAATAAAACACGTTCTATAAATGGTTGAGGTTTATTAATTTTTTATTTTCGAATATAATTCATTTTATTACGTGTGGAAGAGAACCGCCTGCAACTTCGTGAGGTTGCGCGTTTACAGTCTGACTTTTTGGCATAAACTCGAGATTTAACATAACCCCACAAGAGATAACCCAACGGCGTTAAATCACATGATCTCGGGGCCAATTAACATCACCACCACGGGAAATGATGAAACCTCTAAAAGATCGATTGTTTCGAGAGTAGTATGACATGTGGCACCATCTTGCTGGAACCAGATGTTTCAGAGATCCACACCATCCAGGCCACAAATAGTCCCTTATAAGAACCCGGATCACCCAACACACGGTAAGTTTGGGGAACAGATGATCCATTTGATAATAAATGTTCAGTTTCTACTCGTTGCTGAATTCTATAAAGTTCCATTGCTATTTGTCAATAACAACTGCAACTGAAAAAGTGACTGATGTAACTCAGTAACAACAGCAGCTATCACATGTTACAGATATGTTGAAAGACCCTTTACTTCTTATCAATAATCATCTTAATTCGCAAACAGTATATTTTAATGTATTTTTATACTTGTCAGCAGTGCAACAAATAGCTGAAATCATATACAAAATTCCATTTGGTTTGTCTTATTTTAGTAATATTTATATTAAAAATTACACATTTAAAAGGCTATCCTATCAAAAACTAATCACAACAAACATATGCATGACAAATTTCACGCTTCTCTTGTGTTTTTTTTTAGGATGAGGTGAGGCATACGTGATCAAATTTTCTAGCAGCAATGAACTATTATCATGTGTCACACTCGACTTTTTTATGATGTCCTCCAACGTTATGTTACAATGGACGATGAATGAAATGGGTGAAGTGATGCTCAGAGCTGAGAGTTACCTCATATTTATCTTTCACGATAAGGATAAACCCCGGAAAAGCTTATCCAGATAACTTACCCTGACCGAGATTCAAAATTGGGACTTTTTGAACGTGAGGCAGACACATTACCATCTGCGCTACAGAGGCGGGCATTCGTCTATTAAAGTAATGGTTTTCTTAATAGAACATGACGTCATTGGAGGATAGGTCATAAGTACTAGTGCTGTAGGTTCTGAGACGTATATCTCCATCTCTCCGTAGAATCAATAAATCAGCTAAATATAAAAAAAAATTCGAATTTAAAGCTCTAAATTTTAAAAGAGGCATTCGTAATTAATATTTCTATATAAACTATTACATTCGATTATTATTGCTGGTATTAATATTACAGAAGAGATATGTTATTTACCCAGTAAAACAAGTATATTCAAGATTTTTTTTCCTTCACCTCCAGAGAAAATACACACATCCATAAAACTTCACAGCGTTTAATAAATTCTCCTGAGTTTAGAGAAACATGAATCTCGCATTGATCCGAGTAGTACTGCTTTTCCTAGTGACACCCACACCTTTTTTGAGTGGAAGGGTTGCGAGTATGTTTTTTCTTTAAATAATGTATTAAAGGTGCTCAACTACTGGAACATCAGCGCCCTTATAGAACAAATCATGACAAAGGACAAAAATAATGACTATGAAGTAAACATCGTAGTAAAAGTCACAAATATAGCTAAACATACACAGCTAAGTATAGCAGTTGTAAATAAAGACGAGGTAAAGTCTGTCTAGTGAACGGGAGTGCAGTTTGCCGCTCAAAGGAAACTACTCTCCCGCCCACTAATGACCGTCATAATTCTATCTCCACACTTCAGAAATGGAACACTGTCATTGAGGACCAATAGCAAACCTGATTTTCTCGAAATGACAATCGCATGTCTACTCCACGTGGAGTCTCAGTTGCCAAAGTTCCAACTTCCAGTTGATCTGTTTCATTACGTGCAGAAATTCGTTGTGTGTCACGATGTGGAGACCGTGGGAGGAAAATGCAGTGATAAATGCAAATGAAGTAGATAAATTTCAGTCAGGTGAAAATAATCAAAGTGAAGACAATAGTGTGAATAACTGGGCCGAGTTATATTACTGGAAGAGCCTCAAAAAACAAAGTTATAACGGGAACTGTTTCTAAGCAAATTCAAGCGCTTGTTTTGAACACATATAAATATGTGCTGAAAAATAATCTTGGTAAGTGGTCTTGCAATGAACCTTATGATAAATTCTGGGTATTCACAAAAATACAGTAAGAAATATTGTGACGAAAGGAATACCAAAGACGCCGATCAAGTGTGAAAACAAAAGGAAACGACTGCCTGCCGTGCTAGGGGTCCCGGATTCGATTCCCGGCGGTGGAGGTGAGGATTTTTCTACGACCAAGATAATTCCTCATCTTCCCCAGAGTCTGGAAGTGTGAATGAGAGTGTGAATATGTGCGTGGTCTAATGATTAAAACCTAACGTTTACAAGTTAACACCTTCAACGTGTTCCAAAGGAGACCAGCCACCGATATCACCATTTGCAGTTAAATGAAAAAAAAAAAAAAAAAAAAACCTTTCTCTAAAGTAGATAATTTCACATGCGATTTAATGCGTCGAGAAATTTATAGATTCTACAAAAGGGAGAGCGCCCACCTTAGACGAATTGGTGGGGCCCAAATGACCTTGTTGTCGACGGGCCCTTAAACACCACACACACACACTCACTCACTAGACGAATTGGTTGCACATTTGCAAAAAAATTGTGATTTTCCTTATGGGCACTGCACTTTGTGCGGCCTCCTAAAGTAGCTGGGTTTCAAATATATATATATATATATATATATATATATAAATATATAATGTGTGTCAAAACTAAGGAAGTTTTGCAGTAATGGACATAAGATAATTTATTTAGACGAAACCTCGTACGATACCCATGACGCATCGAAAAAGGTGGCAACCTCGCAGAAAAGTCTGGGAGAAGTAGGCTCGGTGTTGTAAAACGATTATAAGGGTTCGTCAAAGGCAGCGGCCGACTTGCACACCAGTTAACTAAACAGACTTTACATAAATGCTCTTGATGCACGCAATAACGGTATCAAACACTGGTAAATAAATATCTATTATCCACAGAACTGAAAAGTTCGACTTAAAACATTTTAAATCACAACTCCTATTTATGCACATCTGGTTCTATGAAATTAATATATTTAGCTCTAGGAAGTGTGAAACTTCTCAATATCCTCTAAACGTCTCATTAAATGAAAGAACGAAGTAGATGACCTTAGTTGTGGTGATGATGGTGACATTTGGTGGCTAATGGTGAGATGCCGGTTACAATGACCTATGATGAAAAAAAATAGAGATATTTCGACAGTTTTGAAGGTAATAATGCTGCCGATGATTACGATTTATTAAAGTGTTTGTGGCGATAAAATTATATTTTTGGTGGTAGTGTTGATGGTGGTAATGATGGTAATGAGTGCAATGTTTTACTTTCTCTACTAAATACTTAAGTGGGTGTAATTATTGCACTCTCGCCAAAAATTATTTTTATGGAAATGATAATGTTTAACGCCCGCTTTTACTACATACGACACCGCAGGCGGTGGCACTGGTGATACATGAGAGCATCGCTAGAATGAGATGGCGAAGGAAACCGGAGATCCCGGACAAAACCCACCGCAGCTCCCTGTTGTTCTCCGCAAATCTCACATTGTGATCGCTCGGGCCGCCTCGGGACAGCCAAGCGGTCTAACACTCAGCCACGGCGCGACCTATTTTTATGAGATCTCTTTATAAGACTTGAGGTTCTTTTACGTCCGTAAATCTGCGCCATGGCACCTACGCTTTACTTCCCTCACGCTAAATCCGTCACCTTCCGCCGGGTTAGAAACCACGACTTCCGGAACCAGAGGCTAACATATTACCCCTAGGCCAGGGAAGATCCCCGGAAGAGCACTTTTGAAGTTCTGGGAACCCCAAAGGAAACTTTAATAGAAAGGTTGTGTGTGTACATTCTTGCGCGCACGAGTCCGTTGGGGCAGAAGGAATTGTTTCTTTTCTGAAAGTAAATGCAGTCACCAAACACTTTATATTCAAAACATTTGCAGAACTAATAACATTATACTTGTTTTATACGAAACTTCTTTTCATTTTGAATGCATTCGTACTTTAAAATCTACAAAAACGCAATCACAAACAACTTCCTCCATTTATCATTTAGATCTTATTAAATAACATTTCTATGCCACTCATTTGCCATTACACATTTTACTTTTCCTACATTGCAGTGTCTTCCACTCTCTATATAAAATCATACCGCATTCATGTGTTTTCTTGCAGGGAATCATTAGCAAGAAGGATATACATAGGTGGTCTGAAAGGTTCCCGACCTAAGAAAGATACAAGAAATTTTTTAGACTTTTTTATTTTTAATTTTCAACATAGTCTCCTTGTAACTCTACACACTTCTCCCAGCGATGCTCACAACTCTGTAACCCGTCCAAATAGTACTCGGCGTTTTTCTCTGCAAAATAATTGTTCACAAATGTGATTGTCTCTTCATTTGACGAAAATTTCTGTCCTCCAAGTGCAATTTTCAGATTAGGGAACAAAAAGAAGTCCTTTGAGGCTAGATCTGGTGAGTAAGGTGGATGCTCAAGCAGTTCAAACCGTAATTCGTAGATTTTCGCCATTGCAACCGCTGAGGTGCCAGACGTTGCCTTGTCTTGGTGAAACAGGATTGGTTTTTCTGCAAATGTGGCCGTATTTCCGCAAGTTCTGCCTTCAGCTTGTCAAGTAACGATGCGGAGCATGCTCCTGTAATGGTTTTTCCTTTTTGAGGTTAATCGATTAAAATAACTCCATGACCACCCCAAAAAACAGCCGCCATCACTTTTTGAGCCGGTTCTCCCTTTGCAGTCCACTGTTTGGACTGTATTTTTGTTTCGGGCGTGTAATGGTGTATCCACGTTTCATCTACAGTAATTAATCGGTGCCAAAACTCGGATTTATTGCGCTTAAACTGCGCCAACAGAGCGTTGGAAATGTTCATTCGAACACGTTTTTAGTCTAACGTGAGCAAACGCGGCATTCAACGCGCGTGGATAGCTTTCTCATATCTAAATGTTAATTCGATATGTGACAAACACGTTCCTTTGACATATTCATAGCCTCTGCTATCTCTCTCACTTTAATTCCGGGGTCGTCTAGCGCCATTTCGTGAACTTTGGCCATGTTTTCGTTGGTAGTTGCAGTTTTTTGACGTCCCTAACGATAATCGTCTCCTTAGCTCTTACGGCCATGTTTAAATTCAGCTGACCAAAATTTCAATGTGGTAAACGAATCACATAATCCAACCCACCTTGATTTGCGTAGGCGTATTGTTTTTCAAAAGCAAATATTTAACGACAGATTGATTTTCATAAAAACCCTCACATCAACTCACTCAAACGACTATTATATAACAACCGAGCGTCCAAAATGGCTGAAACTTTGGTGAGTATCAGTCAACAAATGCACAGCGAAATTCACTAGCTTTTATTTACCTATGCTGCCATCTTCATGTTGAAGTCGGAAACTTTTCAGACCACCCTCGTATGTGCAGTTTTGTTCTTTATCGTGATCGTAGCTACAAGGGCTGTTCAATAAAGAATGATAATAATTTTTTACGGTAATAATTTTTTGCACTAAAATTCAATCTTATTATACTCTGTTAGCTTAATGTGAAACAAACAACTCCTGGTTCCCGACTGTGAGAACCAGGTTAAGTTCAGGCATTTTCAATATCGCCTACGGCTGCAATGGAGGTAATATTCAGTTAAAGTTGATGTTAGAGGAAGATCCGGAGTTTCTTTCAAACGTAATCACTGCTGATGAAACTTGGCTACATCACTTTGATCCTGAGAGCAAACAGCAAAGCTCATTTTGAAAATCTCCATCGCCAACCCCCAAGAAAGCAAAAGTGGTTGCTTCTGCTGGGAAAGTTGCGACCATCTCATTCTTTGATATTCATGGAAAGGTTTATCAGCATGTTGTACCTGCGCACACATCAGTAACTGGACAATACTACAGGGATGTCCTGTAAACATTGAAAGTCCATATCAGGCGCAAAAGACCACATTTCCATGAAGCAGGCTGGATGCTGCACCACGATAATGCACGGCCGCATATTGCCAATGTTGTTGCTGAATATCTTGCGAAAATCAACGTGAAGTACATCCCTCCCCCTCCCTATAGTCCGGATTTAGCCCCATGGGACTTTTTTCTATTCCCTAACTTGAAGAAACGCCTTCGTGGGAGGATTTATACATCATCAGAAGCAGTGGGGAAGGCTGCGGAGGCGATTTTGAAGGATCTCTCAAAAATTGTTTCCAGCATATCTATGAAGACTGGCAGAAACGCTGGGACAAGTGCATCGCATTCAGGGGAGACTATTTTGAGAATGACCATCAATATTATGAGGATGAGTAAAGGTACGTTTTCAAAACTAAACTTTGATAATTCTTTATTGAACACCCCTCGTATATGTCATGTAAGATAATTTTAGATAATTTCTAATATATGTTTACCGCGAGTATTCCACAAAATAGAAGAATAATTGAATGATACAGTATATGAAAGATCGTGTATAGTTATAAACATTGGAGAACTGTGCTCTTGCAGCTCCCTAAATTTTCACATCACGAGAGTTTGCACAGTATTGTGATCCAGGGGAGAATGTACGTACAAATCCTTGCATCACAACACAATTATAATAGGATTAGTACCTACTAATTGAACATAATCTCATTTACAGCAATTGTAACAAATGAAGTTAGTCAAGTGCAAACTTCAAAACCAAGCACGGCAATATGATGAATAGCATGTGGAGGTCCACACCGCGTAGCTAGAATGGGCTACCTAGAAGCCAAGTATTGGATTTTTAAAAGGTGTGCATTTGTGTGTTTTATATTCTATACATAACTCATATTCTGCTTGGAAAATAGGTTTAATGTCAATGTACGAAGGGCGTAAAGCATTGATTTTCACACTTTATGTGTTTACACTCACTAAGAACTTCTATGAATTGTCAGATGCATTTGTTTTGTAACGGGATTATATTTTCGTTCTTCTTCAACTAATAAGAAGCAAGCCAACTTTTTGTAAGATCCAAGTCGAGTTTTAATCTACTGAGAGTCGTGAGATCTTTTCTCAGGTGTGGATGCGGATTTTTGGTGAAAATAAAATTTAGATGAGTCCAATCTGGTAATATATTATTTAATTATATAATATAAACTATGATTCACTCTTATCTATTATAAATATTGAATAACACTTTTTGAATCTTATTAATTTTCCTTCACAATTACAATCATCGTAACATCTTTCCTCGTTCTCAAGCAAGACACAAGATTCTAACACTTTTCTAGATTATTCATTTTCTTGTCTCCATAGTAATTCCCACTTTATTTTGTGATTGGCCGATTCACTGACACGTCATCACACCACGTGATACCACGTCACACCACTACTACTTCGGCCAATCACACAACTACATACATTTTTATATATTTATTATTCCTTCGAACATTACTAAACAAAAATACTGTTACAAATGCCCCTCTTCGAAATATATGGAAAATAACCAAATAAAGGAATTAACAATCTGTTTCCATATATTTCGAAGAACAGCCCCAATTAACAATTTCGTTTACACCAATATTACACAACATCAATACAACATACATAAAATATAATAATATACCTACATTGGATAAAATATAATAAATGAACATTTAACAACAATTTCACATTATTACACAAACATAAAACACAACAATAAATTAACATTAATTAAAATACAACAATATATTGATGTTTAACAATGTTTTTTTTCTTTTTTTTATTATTATTTAACACACACATAGTATATATTCAATATTGTTTCAATTACTGTCAATGCTTTTGAAAGGTTTCATTAATGTCTTATGATATCTTCCCACAATCTTATTATTCGAATCTTGCAATTCATAAGTGTGATCTCCAAATTTGGTTACTACTCTATACGGACCTTTATAAATTAAGTTCATTCTCCAATACACTTTTCGTCTAGCATCTGAGATGTTAAATGTCTTCACTAAAACCATATCATTTATTTCAGGATCCCATTTGGCCTTTCTTCTTTGTACTTTCTTTAATCTTTTTTCAGATTTTTCTAGTATTCTTTTAAATGCTTCAGCGCATTTCTCTTCATCATTTAGCACATTTGTTTTCTCCTCAAAAGTCGTTGGTACTTTTAATATAAGAGGTTCAGGAGGTTTTCCAGTCATTAGCTCTATTGGAGCGAATCTTGTAGTAGCGTTTGGGGTGTTATTTATTATCTTTTCTATGACAGTACAATATTTATACCAACACCGGTGATTCGAATGACACAGTATTCGAAAATAAAAAGTTATGTCTCGCATCACTCTCTCACAAGGATTTCCTTGTGGATAATAAACCGAAGAATTATAAATTTTGATATTGTTTTTCTTCATCTCGGATGTAAACAATTTACTTCGATGAACTGTGGCGTTGTCTGAAAGTATGGCTTTTATTTGCCCATATTCTGGTATCCACCCCTTTAAAATTTTATTGACACATGTTTTACTCTTAATATTTTGAACGGGGTAAATTTTCACAAATTTAGTAAAAATGTCAAACATCACAAAAATGTATTTACAATTATATTGGCTAGCCGGCATCTCCCCGTGTGCATCGATCGCAACTAATTCATTCTTTTTATCTCTGATGATGGTCTGAGGTTCAAAATCATATTTGATGTTTATAGGTTTAGCTCTTTGGCACAGTTCACACGTTGAAATTAATTTCCGTACTTTCCTATCAATGTGCTTTATATATAGCTGTTCTTTGATGGTCATGGAAGTTTTCTCGCATCCAGAATGAGCTAGGTGGTGATGAAATGAAGTGATTACACTTTCTTCTAAACTACTGGGAACTATAACCTTCCATTTTTTTATCACATCTCCATGTAATTTATAAAGTACACCATTTTTCTTGGCTATGGTGCAATTCGCAGCATCTTCAACTGCTGGAGCCTGTCGCAACAATGCAGATAATTTCGAATCATTTTGTTGAATTTCCGAGATATTTTTAAATTTTAGAGTAAGATTTCTATCGCATGTAAAATTTAACTCGAAAAGTTTTATCTCATGTTGAGATTGTGACAATGTCTCTGGAATTTCTCCATGCATTTTCTGTCTCGACAACAAATCACTAAATATATTATTCTTTCCTGAGATGTGCCGAACCTCAATATCATAGGAAGTAATTTCATGTATGTAACGAGATATTTTAGAGCTAGTTAGTTTACATTTTTTATAAATGATAGACTAATATGGTCAGTATATACAATGACTTTAGTATTGTACACATATTGCCTAAATTTTTGCAAAGCAAAATATATAGCTCCTATTTCTAACTCCGTAATACAAGTGTTAGATTCATTTTGGTTCAAAACTCTTGAAGCAGTGGCAATTACATGATTATTCCCATCCAAATCAGTTTGAGTTAATACTGCTGCATAAGCATGGATACTAGCATCTGAATAGATGTTAAAGGGTTGGTTTCTAATAGGTCTTTCCAAAAGAATGGCGTTTTTAAATAACTCTTTAATGTTTTGAAAAGACTGTTGGTGTTTTTCTGTCCACTTCCAGACTGAATTCTTCTTCAAAAGTTCTCTCAAAGGACTAAGCTCCTTGGCATAATTTACCACAAACTTACTTTCATACTGTAGTATGCCAATAAATCTTCTTAGTTGTTTAATATTCTTTGGTGGTGGAATAGATTCAATGGATTTTATTCTATCTGGATTTGGTGCCATACCTTTTTCGGATATTATGTACCCTAAAAATTCAATTTCTTTGGCAATAAAACTTGATTTATCCAAATTTATAGTCATACCACTTTCAGAAAATTTTGTAAATATGTAATTCAGATGAGATATATGTTCGTCGAAATCTTGATCAAAGATAAGAAAATCGTCTATATATTGAATAGCAAAATTCTCAATTGTATCTCCAAAAATATTATATAAGGCTCGAAGTAATGCACTTCCACTTGTTGACAATCCAAAACCGCATGTTTTGAACTGGTAAATTCTCCCTCCAAAATTAAACGCAGTATATTTTCTAACTGATTCATCCAAGGGAATCTGCCAATATGAGGACACCAAATCTAATTTCGAAAAATATTTTCCACGCTCTAACTTAGATAGCACTTCATCCACTCCAAGAGGCCTAAAATGGTCTGGTTGGGTTAATGAATTAATTTTTCTTGCATCAATTGTCATACGCAATGAGCCATCTGATTTATGAACCCAACATAGAGGATGTAAGTAAGGTGAGTTAGAAATTTCTATTATTCCATTTTCTAACATTTTATTTATCACCTCTGATGCTTGCTGTCTTATAGCTATGGGTAAAGGTCGGCTTTTATGTGTATAGGGAGCAGTATCATTCACTTTAAATGTGTGTGTGTATTTGTTACACAGTCCAGGTTTTGAACTAAAGGCTTTTCTATTCTTTAATATACACAATTTCAACTGTTCTTTTCTCGCTTGGTCTAAATTGTATGTGTTTTCTAACTTTACTTGTAATATTCTCTGGAATTCTATTTCTTCCTCCACTTGGCTTCCGCCGTTCTTATCTTGTATTGTATATAATTGGCAACAATGCTTTTCAAGGTCAGTTACATTATTTTGCAATCCATCAATAATTAAACTCTTCCCACAATTTTCATTTTCCTCGTATTCAATATTACCATTTTCTTGCAAAAGTATATCTTCCACAAAAAACCTTTCATTATTTATATTATCCATATTCTCTTCTTTTCTTCCATCTTCTTCCAATAATTTTATTACTAATAAATCATTTTCTGTCTTAACCTTCATTTCATGCATTTCGAAATTCAATACACTTTGCCATTCATATAATAAATCATTACCCACAATTACATCTCTTGCCAAATGTGGAATTACCAACGCAATGAAATTGAAATTCCATTCACCTATTCGCCCCTTAATTAATACTTGATATTTAATCCTATCCTTTTTCTTCCCAATTGCAGTACTGCAGTAAACGTTACACACATTTAAATATTCCACTTTATAGTTAGCTAACAGATTTTTAAACAATTCCTCACTTATCACAGTAGAACTGGCTCCAGTATCAATTAAGGCTGTATATTCTTTATCCCATAGGTAAATAATTATCTGAGGTGGGTTAACTAATTCCTTATTTTTCTGCAAGAGAGTGAGCTTATTTCCGTTATCTTCAACTTTCAATTCGCCCTGTGTCATCCTCACCGAACCACTTTCCAGAGCACAAAATGATTTGGTTTTTAGTTTTCCATCTCCCTCTGATTATTACTTTCATTGTTGGTTAGGTTGGTGCTATCGTTTATACTCACATCATTCTCTGTGCTTTGTGTATTTTCGACTCTTTCATTTTGATTACTTCTTTCAAATCTCACACCCCTAAAATCTCTTTGATTTGCACTAAATAAACTAGTACCTCTACCCCTATTAAAGTTACTTATTCGCTGATTATTTCCTCGATAAAATCTTACATGGTTTATGTGATCATTTCTTCCAATTCTCGTCGACTGATTGTTATGATAATTCCTTTGCACATTATTTTGAACTCCCTTTCCTGTTCCGGGAATTACAGATTCATAAGTTCGTCTAGGATCATAACCTCTTCCTTCAAATCTTTGATTTCTCACGGGTGCCCCGCCCCAATTTAAACTCGTCCTATTATTCCTATTATTTGTAGGTTGTGATTCCTGTCGATTTCTTCCTCGCTCAATATGGACGTTATTATAGTTACCATCACAGGATGTAGTATCATTAATGAGGTTATGTGCTTCAAATTCGGATAATAATTCAATCATATCAGAGAAATCGATAGGCTTAGCCACAATTAAATGATTTCTGATATGTGGTGGATAATGACGTATTAGCATGTTGACAATTTCTGTCTCAGAAATTTCGGGATTGATCAACTTACTTTTGTTTGCTAATTTTAAGAAATATTCAGTCATAGAAATCCCTTTTTTAAACTCAAACCTACCCGTTGCTAACTCAACTTTTATTCTTCTTTGTCTCTCAGGTCCCCAAAATCTATTTATAAACAGACTTCTGAAAGTACTGTATGTTTCATGTGAAGCCAAAGTTAACCTTAACCACTCAAGAGCATTTTTCTTCAAACAGCGTTTTACTATTACCATCCGAAATTCATTGGGAATTCTCTTAATACGGAAATATTCTTCCAATTCCCTAAGAAATACTTTTGGATTATCACCTGATTCCTCATCAAAACTTGGTGGACTAATATCATTTAGTGAATAATGTACACATTCATTTTGACCTAGACTGTGGAGTTGTGTGTGTGAGGACATGTTCTGTGTGTTTCTGTGATAATTAATATCATTATCTGGACTCACAAAATCACCACATTCACTTACTACATCACTAGACTTCTGATGATTGCTTAATTCACCTGGTAAGTCACAATCGTTTATATTTGTAATTCTAGACATTTCTTTCCCGTTATTTACTTTTCTAGCCTGTAATGCAATTACAACTTGTGTCAATTTTCCTAAGTTATCCTTTTCTTTTTCAAAATGTTCTTTTACCTCTTTAATTTGCAAAATTACTTCTTCTTTTGCTTTACTTATCTCATCAATTTGTAACTTTATTTCCTCTTGGTGTATCTTACTTTCATCATGTTGTAATTGTATTTCAGAACAAATTACATTGATTCTTTGTTCTACTTTATCTCCTAATTCTTCTCTTTGTTTTTGTGTTATTTCTGCCTGTTGTATCCTAAATGTTTCTAACTCTTTGTTTAATTCCATTCTTATTTCTTGTTTCACTATGTCCTGACCTAACGTAGTTTCCTGAATTATCTCTCTCAACTCATTGACTTCCTTTCTATTCTCATCCTTATTAATCTCTATGATCTGCATGAGCCTTTCCATACTATCCCTACACTCTTTTCTCCCTTCTCTAATCTCCTGTGAAATTTCAGATTTTAATTCCTGTTTTAGCTTCTGTAATAAATTAATTTCTAAGTTACTCACATTTTGTGCTAGTTCCTGTCTTACTCCTACATCTAAATCATTCATTTTCTTAGTTAAATCATTTACATTTTGTTCTATTTTAGAATCTAAATTACTCATTTCTGATTTTACATCTTTCATTCTAGAATCTAAATTACTCATTTCAAATTTAACATCTCCTATTTCTGATTTTACATCTCTCATTCTAAAATCTAAATTCTTTGCATTTTGTTCTATTTTAGAATCTAAATTACTCATTTCAGATTTAACATCTCCTATTTTAGAATCCAAATTACTCATTTCTGATTTAACATCTCCTATTTTAGAATCCAAATTACTCATTTCTGATTTAACATCTATTTCTGATTTTAAATCATTTGCATTTTGTTCCATTTTAGAATCTAAATTACTTAACATTCTTGTTATTCTTTCCAACATTGACTCATTATCTATACTTAATCTTGCATCCTCCCTATTCATTCCTACACTATCAGTAACTTCTCCTTCCACTATTATTTCTTTTCTACTCGCCATCTTTTTTACTATTTTCTGATTTCTTAACAACATAAATCTACTACTACTATTTTTTTTTCACTCACTTAAACCAGTTCTCGTTTTCTTCTTTCTTCTCTCTTCTTTCTTCTTTCCTTTTAAATTCTCACGGAACTGCACGATGCTTTAATCTCCTCTTCTTTATCCTATTCGAGCCCCACACGTTGCTGCGCCATTTGTAACGGGATTATATTTTCGTTCTTCTTCAACTAATAAGAAGCAAGCCAACTTTTTGTAAGATCCAAGTCGAGTTTTAATCTACTGAGAGTCGTGAGATCAGTTGGAGAATTTAATGTTATGTTGGCACGTTGGCCATAGTAGCTCAATGGTGCAGAGCGGCTGGACGGAGACTACAAGATCCGTGGTTCAAATCCCGGCTATGACATTGAATTTTTCAGTCCTGCTCTACCCTTTCATAGTGCGTCTTACACACGGCTAGTGTCGAAGAACAATTAATTTCCATTAATTGACCTAATGGTGGTTAACTATAAAGCCCGGGCCTTAAAGTACTTACAGCATAGTAAGTCGCCATTAAGGTAGTTGTCTCATGTGATTATGAGAACTCCTAGTGGTTTACCGGGAAAAACACGAGTCAGTTGGAGAATTTAATGTCATGTTGGCACGTTGGCCATAGTAGCTCAATGGTGCAGAGCGGCTGGACGGAGACTACAAGATCCGTGGTTCAAATCCCGGCTATGACATTGAATTTTTCAGTCCTGCTCTACCCTTTCATAGTGCGTCTTACACACGGCTAGTGTCGAAGAACAATTAATTTCCATTAATTGACCTAATGGTGGTTAACTATAAAGCCCGGGCCTTAAAGTACTTATAGCATAGTAAGTCGTCATTAAGGTAGTTGTCTCATGTGTTTATGAGAACTCCTAGTGGTTTAGCGGGAAAGAAACACGAGTCAGTTGGGGAATTTAATGTCATGTCGGCACGTTGGCCATAGTAACTCAATGTTTCAGAGCGGCTAGACGGAGACCAGAGGATCCGTGGTTCAAATGCCGGCTATGGCATTAAATTTTTCAGTCTGGCTCTACCCTTTCTTAGTATAAATTGTAAAATGGGTTTTTAGAAGAAGAAAAGAAACGTTTTTCATGTAAAGCCTAGCTTAAGAATGTGCAAATTGCGTGAAAAATTTCACATTCCAATCTTTAGAAGATTACTGAAATATCTAACTTCCTTTTTTTAAATTATGCTGCCACCCCTCTGTTTCACACACCACATTACATGCTCTAACGGTCTGAGTGGCTCAGCGCTGGCCCACGGACCCCAAGATCGTTCTCATTAACAAACAAACTATTTATTTTCGCACACATGAAACTAGAGAGGAAAGACAGTTGCAAATGATATTGGGGGAGGGAATGAAAGAGTTAAAGTTTCTCAAAATTTAGGGTGGAGTAGAATACTTCTACATAATTACTGTAGGAAAGTGACAGAGCAAATAAAAAATAAAATTGAAAAACAAATGTCTTAAACCTGGCATACGTTTTCTCTAATCTAGTCATCCCTCTCCTTTAATATCTGGTGCCCGCCTCGGTAGCGTGGTGGTAGCGTGTCTGCCTCACGTTCAAGAGATCCCGAGTTCGAATCTCGGCCAGGGTGATTTACTTGGACAAGGTTTCTTCCGGGGGCTTCCCTTATCCTGAAAGACGAATGTCGGATAACTCTAAGCTCTATGGACCCTGGGCTCATTTGAACATCTGGGTCTGGGTAGGGGAATTCTGGGTCTACCCAAGGCTGCTTTAGGGCTTATTTCGCCCTCTTCAGCCAAATTTTTATATTTGTTTAGGAGAGGCAGATGGCTTTTTTTTTTTTATTTATTTATTTATTCATTTTCATCATTCATTTTTATTATTATTATTATTATTATTATTATTATTATTATTATTATTATTATTATTATTATTATTATTATTATTATTATTATTATTATTATTATTATTATTATTATTATTATTATTATTATTATTATTATTATTATTATTATTATTATTATTATTATTATTATTATTATTATTATTATTATTATTATTATTATTATTATTATTATTATTATTATTATTATTATTATTATTATTATTATTATTATTATTATTATTATTATTATTATTATTATTATTATTATTATTATTATTATTATTATTATTATTATTATTATTATTATTATTATTATTATTATTATTATTATTATTATTATTATTATTATTATTATTATTATTATTATTATTATTATTATTATTATTATTATTATTATTATTATTATTATTATTATTATTATTATTATTATTATTATTATTATTATTATTATTATTATTATTATTATTATTATTATTATTATTATTATTATTATTATTATTATTATTATTATTATTATTATTATTATTATTATTATTATTATTATTATTATTATTTTAATTTTGATAACATTATTTCTAACATGTTCTATGATATTTTACAGAGTGTGAAATGTATCCGTCGGTCACCAGATGAGTTTTTTCTAGGTCAGAAGTAGTCGTATGTGCTGTTGTATTTTCTCATCTTCTTCTTCTTTGTCTTGTTCGTATTGTCTAATGATGGTTGTTAGTGGAGGGTCGCTTAAATTCTTATTCTGATGCATCTGGCTTTGTTTGTAATTCCTTGCGGCGTCGATGATGTTCTGTCTATGGGTTCGGTCTTTTGCGTTGTCCATGTACTTGGTGGTATTCTTTTTTATCGTTTCTTCTATACTTGTTGTTTTTGCAATATCGTAGATTTCATTCCTCCTGGACCATGGTGGTAGCTTCATTGCTATGCGTAGGCATTTTCGTTCATATCCGGATATTCTGTCTTTTGTGTTTTGCGTGGTGATGGGCCATAAGGCGATTGCTGCGTATGTGAGTGTTGGTCTAATTATGGTTTTGTAAATCTGTGTTAGGGTTCTTGGGGCTAGTCCTTCCTTTCCTATTTTCGCCAATAACCTTAGGCATGATGTTGCAGCTTTCGCCTCTTGAAGTTTGATTTGATAATGCGTGTAGGTTGATAGTTTTTCAGTTAATGTCACTCCAAGGTATTTAACTTTTCTCTGGGTTGGTATGTCATGGTTGTTGTATGAAATGGTGGAAGTTCTGTAGGTGTCCTTGGCTTGTATGCGGAAGATTGTGTACTGGGTTTTTGCTGGGTTTATTGTTATTCTCCACTTGTTCGCCCATTTGTTAAAGATTGCGAGCTGTTTCTCCAGTCGTGATTTGCTGCTTCGTAGTTTTGGTGCTGAGCACCAGTATGCGGTGTCGTCTGCGTACTGTGCCAGTTGGATTGTTGGGTGGATCGGTTGGGGAGTATCAGAAGTGTATATTACGTACAGTAATCCGGATATGGCGCTTCCCTGAGGGGTTCCTGCTTCAAGTTGGATGGGTGCTGATAATTGTCCATTTATCTTGATCCGGGCTGTTCTGTGGGATAGAAAACTTGAAGTCCATCTCGTCAGTTTTTCAGGTAGTCCTAGGTTTGCCATTTTGTACAGTAATCCACGTGTCCAGCATCGATCGAAGGCTCCTTGGATGTCCAGGAATGTGGCTGCAGTTGTAAATCCTCTATTTGTTTTCTCTTTTATTTCAGAAATGACTTTAAGGAGCTGATCTTCGATTGTTATGGATGAGCGAAATCCGGCTTGTGTCTCAGGTATTATTTTGCGTTGCTCCAGGTGGTTGGTGAGGCGCTTGACTAGTATTTTCTCTAATACTTTTGATAATGTTGCTGTTAGGGATATTGGTCTGTAGTTTGTATGGTCCGTGTTGGTTTTTCCGGGCTTTTCTAGCAATATTAAATGTGCTTTCTTCCAAGCTTCTGGGTGATGTCCGTGTTGTAGGATTAAGTTGTATAGATGTACAATTTTTGTTATCATTTGATGTGGGAGATTTTTCAGCATTGTGTACGTGATTGTGTCTGGGCCGGGTGCGGATTTTCCAAGGCGTTTTACGGTGTTGGCAAAGTCGTCTGTTGTTATTGGTCCTTCGGTGTCGTCGTCCGGGTTTAATGCAGGTGCTGGTATCAAGGGCAGGAATTTGAACATCATTTCACCCATTCCATTCATCGTCCGATATAACTTAACGTTGGAGGACGTAAATTACAAAAAATAATAATAAATAATAAAAAAAATACTATGCGGTGTGTCTGTTGTAGCATTGGGACTCTGAACCAGGATGTTTGAGCTCCACTTGGCCGAGTGCGAATGCATTGCACGGAGCTCGTCTGAGGGGTGAGCCTGAGACCATTATATCAGCAAGGTATGTTTCCACTTCATGTCAGTATTGAAGTTGTGTCAATTTTCGTTACATATATCACTATATGAAGTTGGGAAGCCTGTTGACTATTTCTGGAAACATTTGTATTTATCAGAAAGAACAGACTGCCAAAATGCATTTTATGTTAAAAGGGGAAAATTTGCTGAGGAAATGGACCGTGCAGTATTATAGTATAATAATTTATTCAGCCGTGAAGATAGCTTGCCGCCAGTGTCGAGCTGTGTTGCATGCTGTAAGCAGATCCGTGGACAGTTCACCTGTTTCTGGCGCGCCCTTGTTTAGGTTAATCTAATCTAAGAATAAAACCAAGGAAATGGTTTACAACACTGTTAATTGTACTTCCACACTTGGCGTGACTGTCATAAGAGTGTTAGCTATGAACTCTGAGACCAAAATTGGTTACGAAATTGGAACCTGTCATTGGGGATATGTTAATGAATTTGCGAACCACTTGTGATTTTTCGGAGAACATGTCAGCTGAAGAACTCAGTGTGTGCCAGCATGCTGCCACAAAACTCAATAAGCTGAAGAACTACTTCAAATCCCGATCATGAAACTGATTGTCCTTTACTGTTAAGATATATTGAGTTTGATATATTTATTGTGCATATTCCAAAATTTTACAATTTACAACTTTTGGGTACCTTTATTAGTCTTTACCATGTTGCTACCTTGGATTGCATGACACCCTGGTCTTCTGCTCTGCCAGGTAGCTCTTAACTTCCATACCTCCTTGATTACTTAATTAGCCCCATTCTTCCCCCTCATCTTCCTTTCTTATATCCTTTATACTTCTGACCCATTTTTTTTTACTATCTGCAAGAACTCACCAATACTTCTTACTTTCTTTTCCTCCTTGCCCGTTAACATTTTTTATAGCTACTATCCTCTTCTCTGCTTTCTCCTATTTTTCTTCCCAAACCATTTTTCTCCATATTGCAACCTCCTCGCATTCTGTTACATAGTGTTCAATGCTTTCTTTTCCCCCACACAATTCACAAATTCCCTTTTCCCTATCTCTTATCCCTCTCAGAAATATTATTCCTGTTCTCATCCATGCTAAACCTTCTCTCTCTTGGCTAATCTACATATGCTTCTAGTCTCCAATTTTTGTTTATTTGCTTGTAAAATTGTAATGATTTCATATTTTCTAGATTTCCCCATATTTCCTGTCTTTCTATATCTTGTATTCTGCATTTTATTTATTTACCCACATCGCATGTATTCCTTTCCTCTAATCTCCATATATCTCCCATTCCTATTTTTTCCATAATTCCTCCTATCTCTGCACACCAACTATTTGAGTTCGCTAATCTTTTTTGCTGTCTCAGCATAATTTCGCCTTCTTTGGCCAAACACCTGTACCAAAATGTTGTTATTCTTTCCATTATTATTCCATTTCTTCTTGTCTTTCCTAATTCTACTAAAGCTACTTCCCTAGATGCTGATTTTGGTAAGCCTAGCAGCTCTTTACAAAACCTTCTGTAGTTTTGGTCCACCGTTTTGTTTACCTCTGTGCCCCCCCCCCCCCCCAGATCTCCACTGCATGCAACATTTTAGATTCAACTAGTGCTTCGTACATTCTTTCTAACCACTTGGTTTTCATTTCTAGCTTATATTTGCATATTATTATTCCATTCATTGCCGCCCTTCCTTTTGCTTCAATTTTTCTCCTGTGTGCTCCCCACTTTCCATTGTTATTCAACCTTACGACTAAGTATTCAAATTCATCGACCACTTCTACCCTTTTGCCATTTAGTACCCACTTTTCATCCCTTTTTAGTTTAACTTCCTTCTTGAATACCATATCTTTCGACTTATTTATGTTTGTTTTTATTCCGCACTCTTCACAAAATTTCTGGATTTCATTTATTGTCGACGGGCCCTAAAACGCCACTAATCCAATCCGCATATCGCACTCCAGGAATTTCTTTGTTTGCTATTACCGGACAGTTCTGATATACTTCTTTAACCTTGTCTATTATCTCATCTATAAATAAGTTAAATAAAATTGGATTCATTTTGAATCCTAGTCTTAGGCCTATTTTTGTTCTGTCATCTCTGTAATTACATTTTTCCCACCTTATGCAAAACTTCATCCCTTCATAAATTTTCTCTACTTCTTTTATAAATATTCTACTTACCCCTTAACATTTCCTTAACAATCGATAAAAGGTACTGGTTTATTAAAATTTTGCCTTTGGTAAAACTGCATTAAACGCTTTTATTTACGATACTTTATCTCTATAATGGTTCAAGTTGACAAGGTGCAAATCTAGCTTCTTAATCACTTTTGTTCCAGGATAATGGTCATCTTGACGAAAATCTTTGAGACATTTACCTAGAAATACTTGTGGTTTAGGACCAGAAAGAAAGAGGAAAGTGATAAGCGACGGAATTGCAAAGCTTCCATTAACGTTCAAAGCAAGCCTTATAGTAGCTACTTGTCTTTCATCTGATATCTTTGAATCCCTTACACAGCATCCTCGCCTTTTCCATTCTTTCTTTAAAACGACGTTTCAAAAATTTTAAATCACATCTCTATAAAGATCTAAGGAGTTTTAGCTGAAGGTAGGGAAACTGTACGTAAAATCGGTTACATTCATGTAAGTTTCTCTGTCCTCTTTTTGCTATTACATAGTACAGTGGCCGCAATGAAAATCTTGACATATTAATAAAAAGAACAAACACTGGCTTTGCATGGTTTTATTTTGAACTTCTCCATACAATTAGTACTTGGTCATATTTCACTCAACTTGTATCAGCTTCTTGTCTCTTGAGCATTGAATCTACTAGATTTTCAAAACATTTTTGTCCATTTCCACCCATAAGTTCTTCAACACGTCCTACATTTCCCTAATATTTTATGGTTGCAGCTCTTCTTATTTTATTTTATATTTGATCCCAAGCATTTCCTATTGTATTTAGTTCAGAAGAGTTACCAGGCCAGTAAAATACAAGTATATTATTATTATTATTATTATTATTATTATTATTATTATTATTATTATTATTATTATTATTATTATTATTATTATTATTATTATTATTATTATTATTATTATTATTATTATTATTATTATTATTATTATTATTATTATTATTATTATTATTATTATTATTATTATTATTATTATTATTATTATTATTATTATTATTATTATTATTATTATTATTATTATTATTATTATTATTATTATTATTATTATTATTATTATTATTATTATTATTATTATTATTATTATTATTATTATTATTATTATTATTATTATTATTATTATTATTATTATTATTATTATTATTATTATTATTATTATTATTATTATTATTATTATTATTATTATTATTATTATTATTATTATTATTATTATTATTATTATTATTATTATTATTATTATTATTATTATTATTATTATTATTATTATTATTATTATTATTATTATTATTATTATTATTATTATTATTATTATTATTATTATTATTATTATTATTATTATTATTATTATTATTATTATTATTATTATTATTATTATTATTATTATTATTATTATTATTATTATTATTATTATTATTATTATTATTATTATTATTATTATTATTATTATTATTATTATTATTATTATTATTATTATTATTACTATTACTATTATTACTATTACTATTATTACTATTACTATTATTATTACTATTACTATTACTATTACTATTATTATTATTACTATTATTATTATTATTATTATTATTATTATTATTATTATTATTATTATTATTATTATTATTATTATTATTATTATTATTATTATTATTATTATTATTATTATTATTATTATTATTATTATTATTATTATTATTATTATTATTATTATTATTATTATTATTATTATTATTATTATTATTATTATTATTATTATTATTATTATTATTATTATTATTATTATTATTATTATTATTATTATTATTATTATTATTATTATTATTATTATTATTATTATTATTATTATTATTATTATTATTATTATTATTATTATTATTATTATTATTATTATTATTATTATTATTATTATTATTATTATTATTATTATTATTATTATTATTATTATTATTTAGGAACTTTTGAACCATCTTTGTTCAATGGGCAGGAGCACCATCATGCATAAAGTACTGACACTGATGAATTGGCTAAAATGTGACTAAATGCTATTGCAACACTTCAAATAGTTACTTCGCTTCATTGTTATATTTTTAGGGAGAAAGTACAAGTCATCTCCATCACAAATGATACTAAAAGCACTCCATACCATCACAATTTCTGGATGTTTGGCAGTTTTGACCGTAATCTTTGAATTATACTGTGACGCATTTTTGGCGTTCTCAACTTTTTGGTCTTTCCTCTGACCAATTTTAAAGTGCTTTCATTAGGAAACATTACTTTGAACCAGTCCTCTGATGTCTAGTGCAGATATGTTTTGCAGAAATGTACCCTTTTCTTTATCATAGCTTCAGATAGACGAGGCTTCTTGGCAGCACACCAAATTGGTAAACCTAGGTTCTTTTGAAGCTGATGCTGAATTAGTCCGGATTGCAACACTTTTGAGCAGTCCTGGATGATTCCGTTTTAACCCTGTTGCTGTAATCCATGGATTAGCTATTACTTCCCGTTTTAGAAAGTCATCAGTCCTAGAAGAAGTCTTTCTTTTACCACCTGAGCCTGTCTTTCGAGTTGGTGTGTTGCCACGTGGAGAAGGTATTTTAGATAGTAAATGGCTTGTCTTGAAACCTCTAGGTCAGCAGGAATCTTCTTCTCACAAGTGAGCTTCTTGTGTCCCATTTTGTGTACTGGATGCAGAAATATTCACCTTCAAAAGCAGCACTGAGATCAAATTTCGGATGACAACACAACTAAAGAACTTGCTGTACGACAAATACCAGAGACAGACTGAGACCTGGGCTGGAAATGAAAGGAACTTGCTGCTGTACACTCGAGAATCACGTGATTTGCAGCTTCACCCACCTTTTCGCATATTGGTGGGAGAAGGAAAAAGTTAGCGTATTGTCTATGTTAATATTTACTTGCATTTAAAATGTGAAGATTTCCAATGACATTTAGATATTTAGAGTTAGTTGTGTAACAACAGGACGCTGTATTCTGATCTTATGGCTCCACATATTTACAAGAAACAGCTGAAAATAGCTTTTATTTTACAATTCAGTACATTAATAACGATATATCAGAAATAACTTATGCCTACAAAACGTTATTGGAAATGAATTGTGTATTTCAAGGAGATTACTTTTTGTGCAATGCATCCTTATCTATATTATGACTTTGTGGGTTCTTGAAATTAAAAGTCCAATTGCACCACTCAAAAATGTTCTTTATTTCCACCGAATTACAGTTGAAACACTTGCCGATTACACAGAATTACGTAATGCACACAATTACAATTCACCAGTTCGTCTGTCACAGGTCCACTGCACGCTCACAGTTACGTACAGCTCCTCTGATGCACGTTCACAGTCTTCCGGTCCATTAACTCACACGGTGCTCCTCACGGCTGCTCGCAAAGAACTGAGCTGACTCGCCAACTGCAGGCCTTATATACGGAAGATCGTTTCTGGAAAGTTCGCGGCGTGCACAATTATCCCGAGGTTTCGAGACGTCTGGTGGGAGGGGAAAGAGACGGTACATGACTCCCGCCGTTCTCCTAATCATCCCTTCAGTTAGTGACACGAGACAAATGGGTACGCGTGGTCTGAATGCTTCCCGTCTGGCCCTACTACCGGCCGGTTCTATAGGGAGTTCCGACGTTCGGGTGACAATATCTTAAGGTTTAACAGTTACATAAGTGTATGTGAAGTTCCTTTAGAATTAAATAGAATTCGCAAGTTGCTCCAGGGAAATTCAACGGAAACATCTTCCTCCACTATGTTTACTCAAGTCAGCTTAAATACGTGGTTAGGTTACGATGGATCTATTAGGACATACCTCATGGATCGGTGTATTAAGTCTCATCTTACTTCGTCATGCATCTACAACGGCCTTAGAGCGGAGTAACTGGATAATATTTTATTTTAGGATCAAGAGATCCCATTTATCTATGTAATCAGGAAGGTTCAAAACAAAACTTCTACATGAATTTTTTGGTGGAATACAATACTTCCTTTACTTTTTAAATGTAGAAGGATAAGTAATAGATTTATGTGATCCATGGGATATATTATTGTTAAATGGGACAGTATAGTTACAATGTGTATCTTTCGAACACTATAAGGTTTCTATTTAACTTGTAGCTGTTCAGGACAACCCTAGGAGAGAGGGATTAGGGAGAGTCCCGAAAGAGGACCCGATTTTGAGTGACTACAGGCACAATTTAAAACGGGGTTTCCTAGCTTTTCCAGATATGGCGCATTCGAAGACATTCGAGCTCATCCCTCACTACCATCGCCTCCTAAGGTGGAATCCATTTGAGGTGGGGCAAGACGGTACTCCATTGACGGTACTCCATGATAGGTACAGGAAATGAGAGTCAGGAAGGTCATGATAGAAGGGAAACAACCCCATTATTCGGCTACACTCGAGATAGTTACAAAAAACTCGTGAATGTGAGTGGTCGGTCACCAGGAATCGAACCCGTGACATCCACGATACTGCGACGCCACCTGCCTATAATTAACACACTAATGCATGCAGAGAATATTTAGAATGATGTATTCCTGATCACTGATTGTCGACCAGCATGAAGAGTAACACTCATGAACACTAAAAATCAGGTACTTTTAAACAAACCAACAAGATACAAATTACATTTAGCCTGGGATTTCATTAGGCGTAAATTAGCTGTTATGTTTTATATACTCTTTATTGTAAAAGACAGATCATTTATGGTTTGCATAAACTGTGTTTGCATAAAATATATGATTCACGTACGTACTTAACTGTTTTAATGCAGCTTGTATACTATCTTAAATATTAGCTCATCAAAACGAACGCCTTAAATACACTGTAGGGAATTTTCTTGTAGCTCATAGAGTAATAGTTATTTCATGTTGCCCACCATTGAATAGTAATTCGGTCCCCATACACCTAACCCTAGGTTTTGTGTATTGGAGGCCCTCTGCTCCTTATCACACTTTCTGCCATTTCACCTATCCCACTCTAGATTTTTCTCTTAATTGTTCTTAGCCACCTCTCTTTAACTTTCCCTAAATAATTCCCTATATTTCTCCTGTTCTTTTCTCCTTTTACTGACAACATTTTTCTAATTACTACTTCACCCCCCAAATTGTCCCATTTACGTAGCCAAGCCTGCTCTCTCCATATCTTTGTTTGACTACAATTTAGTATACAATGTAAATCTGCATTCTCTTCTCTACACAATGGACATTTATCTAGCTCCCTCTCTTGACCTATACCTTTCAAGTTTCTCACTCCTGTTCTCGCCCAAGTAAAACCTTCTCGCCCTAACTTACTACATGTATCTATATATCCTTCCCTCCCCCAGGTTGTTTTTATTTCTCTATATAATCTCAGTGAGCTTTTGTCACTTGTATTGGCAAAACTGTCTTGTCTGTCAATATCTTCTAATCTTAGCTGAACTTGTTTTCAGAAGCCTCTATACCAATACTCTGCATTTATCCAAGAATGACCCATACCTATCTGCTACATCAAGTCATACATTTTATATGCCCAAGACCCACCCCAGTTACTTCTCTTTTGAATATGGAAACATTCTTTAATTATATTGCCACCTTCCAAGTTAGTGATTCTGTATAAATATTTCATTGCCCTTGACAAGATTTTAATTTTAGTAGAATGTCTGCCTAGTTCTAATTGTGCTGCCCCATTAGGTGATGCTATTGGTAATCCCAATATGTATTTACAAAAGGATCTATGCACTCTATCAGTCTCTCCAAGCCTCATCTATTCCCCAAACCTCTGATCCATTAACATTCTATTTTCTACCACTGCCGTATAAATCCTCTCCAACCATTTGACATTTATATCTGGCAGTTTACTGTAGCATGATCTTATCACTCTCATGGCCATCTTACCTTTTGCCACAGACATCTTTTTTTTGTTCTTTCCAGCTGCCATCTGAACTCACCCTTGTCCCCAAATAATCAAATCTCCTTACTACCTCTATTTATCTTCTATTAACCTCCCATTTCTCATCCTTACGCAACCTGTATCCTTTTTTGAAGACCATAATCTTTGTTTTGTTTCATTCACTTTCAAACCCCATTTATTGGAATAAGAATTGGGTGCCTTGATTGCTCTTCTCAGCCCTCCATGCTCATAGAGTAATCAATACGAGGGTGGGTCAAAAAGTAATGCCTCCTATTTTTTCCCTTAAATAAGTAAGTTATGTGAAAACTTGGAGTTTGGCGCAATTCCTCAAACCTTCTTCTCCAATCCCTTGCAGTAGTCACTTCCTAAGTCAACAGGTGGCAGCACTGCATCCTCTTGCAAAATGGCTGACATCGACATTCGTATTAGACAGCGTTCTGTGACTGAATTGTTGACTGCGGAAGGTGAAACGCTAATTCGCATTCGCATTCACGAAAGGCTAAACGATGTGTATGGTGATGCAACGGTGGATGTCAGCACTGTTAGACGATGGGTTTGTCGCTGTAACGAAGCTGAAGGGCAAACACCATTGACAGATGAAAAGCGAAGCGGCAGACCGGTGACTGCAGTGACTCCATGTAACATTCAGCGAATCGATGATATCATTCGTGGTGATCGCCGGGTAACGACAGGTGAATTGTGTCGCATTACCTCTCTCAGTAAAGGTAGTGTGATGACGATTACTCAACAACTGGTTTAATCAAAAGGTTGTTCACGTTGGGTACCAAGAAGGTTAACCGCCGAAAACAAAGAAACAAGGAAAACAACAGCCTCCGAACACTTGCAGCGCTTCAATTTGGAGGGAGAGGACCTTCTGGAAAAAATTGTTACTGGAGACGAAACGTGGGTTCATTTTTTTAAACCTGAAGCAGAGAGGCAGTCAATGGAATGGCATCAAACAACGTCAATGAGGAAAGAAAAATTCAAAACTCAGGGAAAGCAGGCAGGGAAAGTTATGGCGACAGTGTTTTGGGATGCAGAGGGTGTGCTTATGATTGATTTTTTTTTTTTTGGAGCAGGGATGCACAATAAGTTCTGTCCAATACGTCAGAACTCTCAAAAAGCTGAAAGCTCATCTTCACCGAGTTTGCCCAATAAAAACTATGACGGATGTTCTTCTTTTGCATGACAATGCAAGACCCCACGCCAGCCGTTACACCACTGCAGAAATTGAGAAATTGGGATGGGAGGTCTTACCTCACCCCCCATACAGCCCTGACCTGGCACAATCAGACTTCCATTTGTTCGGACCACTAAAGGAAGCTCATCGTGGGATTCATTTTAAAGATGAGGAGGCTGTGAAAACGTCCGTGCGTCAATGGCTTATTTTACCACACTGGAATACGTGCCCTAGTTAAAAGGTGGACCAAAACTGTGGAAAAGAACGGAGATTATATTGAATAGGGAAAAATTAATCGTCAATGTTTTAGTTTTCAAGCTATGTGAATTAGATTCAATTTTCTTGGCAATTAAAAGAGAGGAGGGAAAATAGGAGGCATTAATTTTTGATCCACCCTCGTATAATCCAAAATCATTAATTCTTTGTTTTTATTAAACAAGGAAAGCTCTAAAAACAATAAATCACTTTCTTGAGAGGTCACGAGCATGAAATGGTTCACTATATATCCATAGCTTAAGTTAAAAAATCCATTCATGTCGTGAAGTCACGAATGTTGCGTGCATGCCTGGTTTTAATACGATCACGAAAGCAATGTCTTGAACTTGTTAAAGGAGTGTTACCCTCAACCTCCTGTCCACGAACTTTGTGTTCACTGAATCGAGAAATTTATTAAGAAGTTCTTTGACAATCTGTTATAACAGATGCGCTAAAAATACAAATTCGTCACTCAGAATCTAGTCAAATGTGCAACACGTCAATAAACACAAACCTTCAGCTGACGCAATGCCGCTGAGGTACAGCAATCAAAGAAGAACACAGTGAACTTGTCAGCACAATCCTTTACCAGCCTATCGAAGAACATGCTACAAACCCACAGCTGTAGCAACTGTTGCATATTCCCCCTATAATGTGTACTTTAGCTACTTTTGGTGACATTCTGTTTGTTGAGATGAAATCAATGCAAGCAACTAATCCCTCGGGACATAATGTTGGTAGTTACAGTGATTTGAGTCCTTTTGTTTTTTTACAGTGAGTGCCAGAATTAACTGAGGTTTAACATGGAGAAAATTGAGGCTCCTAGTGTGATCAAATTCCTGAATTTGGAAGGCAAAACTGCTCGGAAAATCCATGATGAGATGACGGCTGTTTATGGAAGTGATAGCCCATCGCATGACAGTATTGTGAGGTTGGAAAGGAATTTTCAATCTGGTCCCATGTCCCTGACAGATGAGCCAAGAGCTGGTAGACCGACAGTGACAGACGATGCTGTCACAGTGAAGAAAGTGGAGTGTTTAATACTGGAAGACAGACGAGCAACCATCAAAATGATCATGAATGAGACACATATTAGTTGTGGTAGTGTGTGGAAAATTATTGATGATGAACTGCACATGTCTGAGGTGTTTGCTAACACGTTTCCAAAAGCAAACACGGCGTGACCTTCCAAGACATGTTGATGCTGTTGGAACAGGATGAAGGTGACTTTTTATCGTCTGGGGACCAAGGAGGAATCCTGGATCTATCAGTATGATCCAGAGACAAAAGCCATGAGCATGGAACGGAAACATGCCGATTCCCCCCTCCTCCCAGAAAGGCAAAGATGCAAAAGTCAGCTGGGAAGGTCATGCTTTCAGTTTTCTGGAACTTTCGTGGAGTCATCCTTACAGATTATCTTCCCAAGGGTCAAACCATCACTAGCAGATAATACTGCAATATTCTGAACAAGTTACGGGCAGCTCTTATTAAGAAACGTCGCAGTATGCTCTCCAAAGGTGTTCGTCTTCTGGCTGACAATGCATCAGCTCATTCATCTCAAGTTGCAGTTGACAAAACAGGAGAATGTGGCTTTGAGACCTTGCAGCATCCACCTTATTTGCCCGATCTCGCACCAAGTGACTTTTTCTTGTTCCCGAAAATGAAGAATTCGTTGCGTGGTTGCCGATTTGACAACACAAATGACGTCATTAATGAAGTGGAATAATGGTTTAAAGCGAATTCTGCAGACTTCTACAATTAAGGTATTCGGAAGGAAGGGTGATAATTAAAATTTTACGACACCCCCTCATAAAGCTATTAGTTGGCGGTAGAGGCATTGTTATATAGATCATTATTTGTTGAGTTTAAAGCAAATAATCTTTGGCTAGAGGCCATTGTGTCTCACATTTGAGCTTATTTGGAATAGTTTTATTGGGTTACATGAGTGTTTCATTCGGTTTTGTTATAGTTTTTATAAAGAAAGTTCCCATTAAATAAAGTTCAGTGTGACAGCTAGGAAGTGATTCAATGCGATTGTATTGTTCGAAAATCAGAATTTGATTGACTGATAGACAAACTGATAACATTCCATTGTGAGGTTTACAATGTCTTACTTTAGTGTGACTTTTTGGGAAGTGCCATTAAATTGTTTCCACCATACTGTAGGCAAAGTTCCGCCCTACTCTCAATTGCGCTGACGTGTGGTAACTGACAATCACGCTACCTCATACAGCATGTAAGAACATTGCCCATTTCATTAATTACTCACAGTGCACACACAACTCACTGCACGAACAGACCTTGAGGTCGTGTCAGGGTTGGCGCTGGGTATTCATTCGGACACACATGACCTTCCCTCCGAAATATTTCACTGGCTTTCTGCCTAATCCTATCATCTTGTAATAGTAATAGTATTTTATTTCCTTTTACAGCAACAAATGGAAATACAAAATCAAGACTACAATTATAAAATCCATACTAAAATATGCCGTATATTCCTAAATCCTGAAAATCCTATCATGTTGCCCACCATTCAATAGTAATTCGGTCCCCGTACACCTAACCCTAAGTTTTTGTGTATTGGAGGTCCTCTGCTCCTTTTTAACTTTCTGCCATTTCACCTATCCCACTCTACATTTTTCTCTTAATTGTTCTTAGCCATCTCTCTTTAACTTTCCCTAAATAGTTATTTATATTTCTCCTGTTCTTTTCCCCTTTTACTGACAGCATTTTTCTAATTACTACTTCAACCCCAAATTGTCCCATGTACGTAGCCAAGCCTGCTCTCTCCATATCTTTGTTTGACTACAATTTAATATACAATGGAAATCTGCATTCTCTTCTTTACACAATGGACATTAATCTAGCTCCCTCTCTTGACCTATACCTTTCAAGTTTCTCACTCCTGTTCTCGCTCAAGCAAAACCTTCTCGCCCTAACTTACTACATATATCTATATATCTTTCCCTCCCCCAGGTTGTTTTTATTTCTCTATATAATCTTAGTGAGCTTCTGTCACTTGTATTGGCAAAAATGTATTGTTTGTCAATATCTTCTAATCTTAGCTTAACTTCTTTCCAGAAGCCTCTATACCCATACTCTGCTTTTATCCAAGAATGACCCATACCTATCTGTTTCAACAAGTCATACATTTTATGTGCCCAAGACCCACCCCAGTTACTTCTCTTTTGAATATGAAAACATTCTTTAATTATATTACCATCTTCCAAGTTAGTGATTCTGTAGAAATATTTCATTGCCCTTGACAAGATTTTAATTTTAGTAGAATGCCTGCTTAGTTCTAATTGTGCTGCCCCATTAGGTGCTGCTATTGGTAATCCCAATATGTATTTACAAAAGGATCTATGCACTCCATCAGTCTCTCTCCAAGCCTCATCTACTCCCCAAACCTCTGATCCATGTAACATTCTATTTTCTACCACTGCCGTATAAATCCTCATAAATCCTCTCCAACCATTTGACATTTATATCTGGCAGTTTACTGTAGCATGATCTTATCACTCTCATGGCCATTTTACCTTTTGCCACAGACATAATTTTTGTTCTTTCCAGCTGCTATCTGAACTCAACCTTGTCCCCAAATAATCAAATCTCCTTACTACCTCTATTTCTCTTCTATTAACCTCCCATTTCTCATCCTTACGCAACCTATATCGTTTTTTGAAGGCCATAATCTTTGTTTTTTTTCATTCACTTTCAAACCCCATTTATTGCAATAAGAATTGGCTGCCTCGATTGCTCGTCTCAGCCCTCCACTTGATATGGCCCCAACTACTAGGTCATCTGCAAACAGTAGCCCCGGTATTTCTTTATTATTAATAACTGGTGAATGTACCCTACAACTTGATATCTCCTCTAAAATTCCATCGATATAAAGATTAAATAATACTGGACTAAATTTACATCCCTGCCGTACTCCTGCCTTACTCGATATAGATTTAGTTACTTTGTTGCTTGGTAGTTTTATACACAACTCATTCTCTTGGTATATCATCTTAATTACTTCTATAAATGCCTGACTTATCGCTTTACTGCTTAATTTTATCCACAATGCATCTCTATTAATAGAATCAAATGCCTTTTCTAGATCAATAAATATCATATATACCCTTCCCCTTTTATTGCTCAGATATTTGTGTACAATTGTAATCATCTTGTATGCATTAATAAAAATAAATCATCCCTCTATAGTTCTACTTCTTTAATTTTGTTAGATATGAGGAATCAAGTTTAGATGTATTTTCATCCCAGTATTATTATCTATGTTAATAATTTTTTAAATTGACTCCCAAAAATAAGGACTCCTTTGAGAGTAAGTGCTGTACACTTGCATACAAATAGGCAACTGGCTCAAGCAGTTCTAGCGACCAGAAACTGTCTAATATAAATATAGTTTGGACAGATGCAGGTAATAATAGATTTGGAGTGCCTAAAACCTACAGATCAGTTCTGTGTTCTCCGAGCAACCAATCTCTGATAGCAGCTTAACTGATTGTGATGACAGTACCAGTGCTTGTGCAAGTCCAATAAAAGGCTCTTCAATTCCTTTCCTTGCAGCATCATCTGCTCTTTCATTACCCAGAATACCATGAATCCTGGCAATCTCAGCGGCTTTCGAGGCAATCGCGACACTCTAAAACTCATGGCATTTGCATGGGGAGACGATGTAGTCTGTAAGAATGATTGTCACCGGGGCGGCGGATATGGGGCCACATAGAAAGAACATTTTTGGCTCCACTGCCAAGAGTGAGTGAAACATTCAGAGGCTGTTCCCCATGTTACATTCACTTTTATTTGATCAAAGTCGAGACTTCGGAGCTCTCACAAAAAGGACTTGAAGGCTTGCTGGCAGTTTTGTGTGGAGTTTTGTTACGTTATGTTACCAACAGAAGGAAGAACATGTCAATTCATTGCTTCAATTACGAAATATATTTATGATTTTAATCATCAGAATATTATAAAGTAGTTTGTCGTGATAGATAAAATATACTAACTGCACATGCGAGTATCGTTTCTAAAAATGAGAGAGGGTGTCCTATACCAACACAGATAAACCATGTTCATAGACATTGGATTTAAATTCCATTTTTTTATTTGTGAACACATCTTTACAACAAATGCTTCAGGCCCACGTGTAATATGCGTTCACTGCGATCTTACTTTATGTGTCCGAGTTAAACCTATCTCAGTTAACCCACGACTGTTAAACCCGTACACATGAGACGTGTGGCGCCGTGTGATTCGCATGTTAGACTGAAGCAACAGTATCACCATGGAAACTGAAGAAAGACTTCTTGATCGTTCCTTTTCTTAGGTATGAAGGTCTTAAGGAACACAGAGACGTTACTGGTTGCACGTTATGTTAAGGGATAAAGTGACTAAAAATTCTCTAGACACTCAATGGTCCAAATGACAATTATTTTCTTAACGACATCTAGGAGCTTAAGTATGTACATGCTTCATGTTTTTTTATTAATCTCCCATTCCTTTATTAAATTATATTAAGTTGTATATCTTCACAGAGAAACAAACATTACAATATATTGTTTGTATTTATCGTCATATAACAAGGTTCTTCTTCTTCTCTTCTTCTTCTTCTTCTTCTTCTTCTTCTTCTTCTTCTTCTTCTTCTTCTTCTTCTTCTTTCTTCTTCTTCTTCTTCCCTTCTTCTTCTTCTTCTTCTTCTTCTTCTTCTTCTTCTTCTTCTTCTTCTTCTTTCTTCTTCTCTTCTTCTTCTTCTTCTTCTTCTTCTTCTTCTTCTTCTTCTTCTCTTCTTCTTCTTCTTCTTCTTTTCTTCTTCTTCTTCTTTTTTTCTTCTTCTTCCTTCTTCTTCTCTTCTTCTTCTTTTCTCTTCTTCTTCTTCTTCTCTTTTCTTCTTCTTCTTCTTCTTCTTCTTTTCTTCTTCTTCTTCTTCTTCTTCTTCTTCTCTTCTTATTCTTCTTCTTCTTCTTCTTCTTCCTTCTTCTCTTCTTCTTCTTCTTCTTCTTTTCTTCTTCTTCTTCTTCTTCTTCTTCTTCTTCTTCTTCTTCTTCTTCTTCTTCTTCTTCTTCTTCTTCTCTTTCTTCTTCTTCTTCTTCTTCTTCTTTTCTTCTTCTTTCTCTTCTTCTTCTTCTTCTTCTTCTTCTTCTTCTTCTTCTTCTTTTCTTCTTCTTCTCTTCTTCTCTTCTTCTTCTTCTTCTTCCTTCTTCTTCTTCTTCTTCTTCTTCTTCTTCTTCTTCTTCTTCTTCTTCTTCTTCTTCTTCTTCTTCTTCTTCTTCTTCTTCTTCTTCTTCTTCTTCTTCTTCTTCTTCTTCTTCTTCTTCTTCTTCTTCTGCTTCTTCTCCTCCTCCTCCTCCTCCTCCTCCTCCTCCTCCTCCTCCTCCTTCTTCTTCTTCTTCTTCTTCTTCTTCTTCTTCTTCTTCTTCTTCTTCTTCTTCTTCTTCTTCTTCTTCTTCTTCTTCTTCTTCTTCTTCTTCTTCTTCTTCTTCTTCTTCTTCTTCTTCTTCTTCTTCTTCTTCTTCTTCTTCTTCTTCTTCTTCTTCTTCTTCTTCTTCTTCTTCTTCTTCTTCTTCTTCTTCTTCTTCTTCTTCTTCACTCCATGGTTTTGGTCATATCGCCCGTTCAGACTTCATAGATCTCTCCAGCGTTTCCTGGGTCGTCCTCTGTCTCTTCTTCCTTTTGGATTATAGTTTAATACTGCTTTTGGATATATTCCATCCTCCATTCTTAATATATGTTCATGCCATTGTTGCCTTCGTTCTGATATTTTGTCATGGATTGGTTCGATTTCTAATTCCTTTCTAATATCCTCATTTCTTATTTCGTCCAATATTGTACAACCTTTAACACTTCTTAAAAATTTTCATTTCTGCAGTCTGTATTTTATTTAAATCCTTTTGTGTTGGTACCCAGGTTTCGCTTCTATATACTAAAGTTGGAATAGCCATTACCTTATACATTTTCATTTTTGTTTCCTTTCTCACTCTGTTTTTAAAAGTTCTTTGGATTGTCCCATATATTGCTCGGAATTTGTTTACTTTTTCTTCTATATCAGCATTGTTTCTAAAACTTATATTACATCCTAAATATTTAAAACTTGATATTTGTTCTAAAATCTTATTTCCTAAAGCAGTTTTTGATCTTACATTATAATTTACTTTAAAGGCCATCATTTTTGTTTTATCTTCTGATATTTTAAAATTATACTTTTATACTATATTATTTAGAATATACATTGATTTTTACAGTTGATTTTCATTCCGATGAATCAATATTTGTTCATCTGCAAACAGCAGGGTATTAATATAAATATTTTCTTTTATTTTGATTCCTGGGTCTACTAAAATCTTCCATTAATTTAGAATATCGTCCATATATATTAAAAAGAGTAGGTGATATAGTGTTCACAATCATTAAACAAAATGCAACGGTTATGGTATCTACGCACCAGGCAAAATTACGCACTTTTGTATTACGCGACCAGGACTCACCTCTCAAAAAGAGTATTTACCTGCCGGTCCTCAAAGCTGCTGTGAACACATCAAATACGATCGTAAGCAGCTAGGGAAATCGTATACAAATTCGCCCCATCAGCGATGCTATTGAGTACGTCAAATTTTGCGTGGTAAAGTCACAGATAAAAATGAACACGGTGTATTTTTTTACGTGACAAGTAAACACTCTACGGGGCATAGCTCAGCTAGTGAGGAACACTTACTTTTTTACAAACAATATGACAAAAATGTTATTGAATATAATGTGTGTATAAGTTAAAGTAGAAAACTTGAACAAAGAGGCAGTGTTTTTTTTTCCCTCATAAAGTCCAAATGCTTATTCAGGATGTTCCATATGTTAGGATGTCGTCGTTGATGCCCACTATAAAGGTGCGCACTCATTTGAACACGGCGATATAATTCTGTGTGTCTCTAAATGCTAATAGAAATGGAGGTAAAGAATAAATACAGAAGGGAATACCTTGTACACTGCGACCTATAGAGATCTATGGTGACTAATACCTCCAGGAGGAAGGAATGAAGTGGTGGAACCCATAAGGATGCCAGCCACAGGCGGGAAGTCTCTAACGTTTCCAAACATGATGAAATCGCCGGAGAGGGCTAAAAAGCTACCGTCAATCTGGCGAATCTCTAATACTTATAGGGAATTTGTCCCACGTGCATCCGCGCAATATGCTTTGCACCGCCATACACTATGAACCTAGAAACGCACTTGAAAGATGAGAAGATGGAATGAAAGGAAATTATGGAAAGGAAGTCGTGGTGGCGTAGATGGTAGCGTGTCTGCCTCACGTTCAAGAGGTCCCGAGTTCGAATCTCATTCAGGGTGAGTTACCTGGTTAAGGCTTTTTGCGGGGTTTTCCCTTATCCTGAAAGACGAATGTCGGGTAACTCTAAACTCCATGGACACCGGTCTCATTTGAGCATTATTTCATCTCTTTCATTCAACGTCCAATATGACTTAATGATGGAGGACATAAATTACAAAAAAAAAAAAAAAAAGAAGAAGAAGAAGAAGAAGAAGAAGAAGAAGAAGAAGAAGAAGAAGAAGAAGAAGAAGAAGAAGAAGAAGAAGTCGTGGTCTTCCAGAAAGTACCAGAAAGTTTACAGCAGAAGTACTTAAAATTCTCAAACAGTCTCTGCCAGCTGCTATGGGTATAAGAGTTTACTTTTTAATTATGCAAAAACGTTCGATATCATTTTATCCATAAGCTGCACTCTTCAATATAGAGACATAAAATTTGATTTTTAACCATGTTTATGGGCGATAACCTTAAAAGATATTAGATTATTACCGTTGTAGGAGAAACTCAACTTTTCATTAAAAAGTGTAACTCATTTAACTTTTATTACTGAGCTTACCTTTTTAGCCATTTTATGCTCTTTATTATATTTTAATAAATTCGTGTATTAGCTTAACAACTATAAAAATGTATGAAGCTTTAGATTAAAACAGTATTTTAAATTTTGTGTGATGTTGTTAGCCGGTGTTATAATAAGAGAACTGTGGACACTGCGACGTGACCACATGCCTCTTTTACAGCTGTGTGTGAACGTGGCATTTCCATGGACTAATCAAACTGAGTTTTAACAGAGGGGTATAAACCATTTTGTGTAAACGAGAACATACGCACTCAGTGCGGTTAGTAACCAACAAACTACATTCAGTTGTGTACACTCTCCTTCAAAAGTAAAACTGTTACCTTTTCCGTTAACACGAACTCCTGTCATTGTCAATTTTTTTTTTGAATAAACAGTCTAAACGGTTTTGCACCTAATTCAGATTTTGTCTGATTCAAAACTTAGATATTTGTTTATTATGATAGCAAAAAGGGTAACTGTTGCCTTATTACGGTTATAAACAACCGCGCCAGATGGCTCCACGGTAACATGTTAATTTTTTCTTGGTTTTATTTTGTTGATAGGCGAATGCTGGTGTGATTTCTCATCTATAAGTATCAAGATTTTCTTTCCATTATTCCCAGTTTATTCTGTTTCGTTCTCATGTTTCATGTATGTGTCTACGTTTCGTATACTAATAATACCATGTAAACCTATAATCCTGTTCCTACAAAGAAAGTGGATCCGAAAACTGTGTAGGCAATAGTAAAAGGAGTTTCATAATAGAGTGCGATCCAGATAACTTGAACCATTTCAATAGGCCATCACTTTTGAAACAATAAGAGGATACACGTGCAACTTTAGGAGAATATAATACACAATTGGGAGATTAAATTACACTATCTACATCTCAGAGAAAATGTCGGAAGAGTTCTCCACCAGCATCTATAACTGTTGGCACTGTCTCACCATATTCTCTGAAGTTTTACGGAGAGTATCCTCGCCAATGTTACTAATTTCGGTTTTAATGGATTCTTTGAGAACACCAATTGCCCGTGGTCTGATCGTGTCCACACTATTTTTTAGATACCCCCACAAGAAAAAAGTCCAGTGAGTTTAGGCAGGGGATATGGGGGGCCACAGACGTTTTGAGATAATTCGATTATCAAAGAAATTGGTTACAAGTTCCATGGTGTCATTAGATGTATGACACGTTGCTCCATCTTGCTGGAAGTAACCTTCTCTCAATTCGATATCATCTCCGTAAAGCTTCAGAGAATATGCTGAGACGAGTGCAAACATGTATAGATGCTGGTGGAGGACACTTCTAACATTTTCTATGAGATGTAAGTATTGTAATTTAATCTCCCAGTTGTGTATTATATTCTCCCAAAGTTGCACATGTGTTCTATTATTGGTTAAAATATTGTGATCTGTTGAAATGGTTCAAGTTTATATGGATCGCAATATATATTCGCCCTCTCTAGCAGTTCCACCAGGGACGCGTCCTCGAGGTAACCATTGTCAGGGACTTCTTCGCATCTCTGTCGCTTGTGTGCTTGTGACCTGTAGCCTCCTGTGCTTTCTTCAACTCATTCTTTTCTTTTGGAAGTTGGTAGCCATAATAGATAGGTCGTAGTGTTCGAGGTGTCTCCTCTCTTATATATCCTATATGCAATTCTTAGAAATATCTTATTTGCATCACTTACAATATATATTGGTGGGTTTTAGCACGCAGTTTTGCTTTCTCTATAGTAAACAGAGGAATAGGTATTGCATTCCACCCAAAACTCCGATTCGGAGAGTCAAAAGAAACACCGCTTTAAGGTTCCCCCAGTTCATAAAAATCATTTTTAGCAAAGGTGTATAAGCTGGGAATTTGTAAAGAGCATAACAGATAAACAAAAAGTCTCTTAAATACCAAATTTGTTACTGGAGTTCAAAACATATTTCGAGCAAACCTCTCCAACCAGACCACCTTTTATAGGAATACTTTTTGGTTTTGTTTGGCTCTAACAATTTTTATTAAAATATCTAAAAGTATTTCTCTGTAAAGGCCTCTTCATTCTGATCTGAATTGTGCAATGGGTGAATTGTATTATTATTTTATTTTATTCAATGATCGATCAGCAGTACATGCTTTACAGATCCTTGTTGGCTAATTGAATCTCTATGAACTATATAATAACATGTAAGGAAAACCAAGTTGGCTCCTATTATCTATTTAACACTGTGAAAAAAGAGAAAAAAAAGAGAAAAGAGAAAAATAAGTTAATTAAAACAAACAAGTAATCAAAGACATAAGAACAACAGTTATTGTGAAACAATATTCATATATTTTTTTTTCAATCAGAGTCACTAAGGAGGAGATCCTGTGGGAGTCGTCTCTTCAGGCGCGTGGGCTGGCGGGTTCGTACGCCGATGTCGTACATCACAGCTCCTGGAACATCTGGCAGGTTTGAAAAGAAGCGGGAGGCGGTCTGACGTATGTACTGGTGAAGAGGAAGGAGACCAAGTTCTTTATGCAGTTGTTGATTTCTTACATACCAAGGGGCATCCGTGGCGATGCGCATAAATCGATTTTGCAGGACCTGTAGCCTTCGGAGATGAGTGTTGCTAGCCGAACCCCATACCTGGGAAGCATATGTGATAAGTGGCCGGACAAGAGATTTGTAGAGTAGCAGAGAGCATTCAATCCCAAGAGGAGTGTGTCTGTGAAGTAGCGGGCCAAGTTTTGAAAGTCGTCCTGATGCCAACGAGATGAGTCGATCAATATGGGCTCGCCAAGTAAGTCTAGTGTCCAGCATTACTCCAAGGTATTTGACGGAGGTGGTAGAAGGTAGCCAGGGAATTGATTCATGCTTAATATGCAATTCGGGAGAGTTGGAGATGCGACGTAAGCTAAAAATCTTAGCTGCGGTCTTTTGAGTGTTTAGACGTATGCGCCAAGTATCGAACAATTCCACGAGGCAGTCAAGAGAGGTTTGTAGCGTGTGAATAGTTGTAGGGAGATCTATGTCGGAATGATATAAAACAGTATCATCAGCGTATAAGGCTATGGAGGTAGGGGCCAAGTCAGGAAGATCATAGGTATAGATACTAAATAAGATTGGCGCCAATATGGATCCCTGAGGAACTCCTGCTGTAATATGGCGCTGAGATGACTCCATGCCACCAATGCGAACAGTAAATGTGCGATCTGATAGAAAACTACAAATGGTAGTGAGCAGATACTGTGGAAGTCCAATGCTATATAGTTTGAAGATTAACCCCACATGCCAAACTTTATCAAAGGCATGTGCTACGTCGAGGAACAGGGCGGTTGTGTACTTTCGTTGCTCAAAACCATGAATTACTGTTTGTGTTAAACGTAGTAGTTGGTGAGAGGTAGAATGTCTAGAACGAAATCCAAATTGGAAGGGTGGAATGATATGGTTTTCAGAGGTATATTTAAGGAGACGGCGAAGGAGAACCTTTTCAAAGAGTTTGGACAAGGTAGGCAGCAAACTTATCGGGCGATAGCTGTCGGGGAGACATTTAGGTTTATGAGGTTTGTGAAACACAATGATTTGAGCCAATTTCCAGGTGTGAGGAAAAACGCCAAGTCGAAGACAAGCGTTCAGGATTGAAGACAAATGTGCCAGGGCCTTCTTTGTCAGGTTTTTTAACACAATATTGGGAATCAAGTCGTGTCCCGGTGATTTCTTAAGAGGAAGAGAGCGAATTAAATGCCTAAGTTCAGCAGGACTAGTGAAGGAGATTCTGCAGGGAACAGTTGGTTGGTGTCGAAAAGCGTCAAGCCGCTGTTCTGTACTCGGGGTGGTGGCATGAGGTGCGTTTGGTGTGAACGTGCCTTCAAAGTGGTCTGCAAGAACTTCACATTTAGCTTTGACCTCCGTAACAAGAGTGTCAGTGGTACGCAGAGCTGGTATAATAGTTGGCTCTCGCAGAAGTCGTCGAGTGGCATCCCAGAGCGTGTGGTCATGCGGGGAGATGCTCGTCAGTTGTCGTTTGTAGGTCTCAAGGCGATGACGGTCCAATTCGACTTTTACTAGCCGGTTCAATCCATTAAGCTTCCTACGCAGCCAAGGTCGGCGTTCCCTTTGCCACTGACGTCGGATCCTGTGTTTTTCATGTATAAGCTGAAGAATGGGCGCAGGTAAGGAAAAAGCAATAGGAGTCCGCTTGAAGCAGGTAGTTGAATTTCGCACACAGTGGCATATAGTGTCTGTAAAGTGTTTAATGGCAGCCTCTATGTCAGCTTCAGAGCTAAGTGAGTAAGTGTGGAGCGCTGAATCCAACTGAGCATGGAACTTATCCCATTGAACATAGCCATTAATGAGTCGTGGTGCTGAGGGAAATATGTTCGGAGTGAGTTGAAAGGTAATTAAGACCGGGCAGTGGTCAGAGTCAAGTTCCGCTAGTGTAGACATATACGCTGGAAGAGGGAGATTCTTGTGAATGCCAATATCGAGAATGTCAGGAGTATTAAGAGGATTGGTAGGATAATACGTGGGATCTGTAGGCGCCAAGACGGATAAGCCGCAGGTGTTCAATATGTGGTAAAGGCGTCGGCCATTGGGATTAGTAGAGTGGCAGCCCCATGACGAGTGTTTGCAGTTTAGATCTCCGTGAACAAGGGTGCTGCTGTTGGCAGGAAAAAGCAGGGAGAAATAAGTAGTATTTAGTTTCCGGTTAGGAGACTTATAGGCGCTGATAACAGTGAGATCATTACCATCGGTTGTAGGGAGTTTAATTCCTACCACTTCAACGTCGGGAACGCCAGGTAAAAATATAGAGTGGTGAGTAATGTTACGTCGGATCACAATAGCTACACCTCCAGATGCTCTTGGAGCAATCCGATCCTGTCGATGGACTGTGTATCCAGGAACAGTAAAGGTTTCGTTAGGGAGTAAGTGAGTCTCGCTGATACAGGCGATGTCAATATAATGCATCGTAAGAAAATGGATGAAAGAAGCGCGTTTAGCGCGTAGTCCATTAGAATTCCATTTTAGAAGAGTGAGCCGTCTAAGAGTTAGCAGATTACGGGTTGCCATCATGAGGTACTTGAGAGGAGAAGAGTGAGCGAGCATATTCGGTTAATTGTGGCAGAAACGGGGTAACAAAGACGCGGAATAGCGAACAAAATTTGCTAATGAGGTCAGTGAGAAACGACCAGAAGGAAGACGATGCGCTAGATTCCTGATTTATTGAAGGGGGAGAAGACGAAGAGCAAGGTTGATGACGAGGAGAGGAAGTAGTAGAAGAAGAAACAGCAGCAGCAGAGGACCTTACTGCCTGAGAATAGGAACGCTGTTCCGAGGTAGGAGGTGATTCTTGTTGCGGAGACTGATGCGGGCGAGGTTGCCTGGATTGGGAGTGTTGTGATGACTGCTGCGGGTGTATTGGTTGGGGTTGCTGACCTGGTCGCATCTGTGAAGCTGCTGCTAGACGGAGAGCACCTTGTGCTTGAGGTCGCTGGGAGATGCGTTGTTTCAGTTCCAGATAATGGGGGCAACCCCGATAATTGGCCGGGTGGTCCTGACCACAGTTGACACATTGAGCAGGCGCAGTAGGTAACTTACTGCACTTAGAGAAATGGTGATCACCAGTACATCGTACACAGCGAGGAGTCAGCTGACAGTAATTTTTGGTGTGGCCATATTGCTGACATCGAGTGCACTGCGGCAGGTCGGTGTTACGACGTCTGTGTTCAACTGACACAACACTGTACATCAGACGTGTGAGGTTAAGTATTTCCCTACCTCCATCGGTATTTTCTAGCTCAATGGCACATATCGGAATAGGTTGTTTGTTTCTTCCTAGCAGACGTGTAACCTTTTTGACAGGAAAGTTAAGGGCGATGAGTTCATCATAAATTTCCTTATCGCTGAGGGAACAAGGCAGATTGCGGATAATCACTGAGAAAAGTTTGTCAGCTGGGTTCCTGAAAGTGTAAAACTCTTGATTTATTGAAGTAAAGTAGGATGTCAGACGGCGGAAATCGGTTGAAGTAGAGGCAAATACTTTGATAAGAGCACCTCGGAGCTCAGTATGAAAATCTGAGAGTACATACTTTTTAATATCCTGAAGGAACAGCTGGTAATTCTGAACATTGCGCACACAAATTGGTAGAACTTTCTCCTTGGATGTGGTGTTAGGAGCTGAGTCTGTCTGGTCAGAGCTTTCAGATAAAGCATGGAATCGGTTGGATGTTGGGATAGCGTAAGCATAACGGGAGGTATTAGACTGTTCAGAAGATGATGCCATGCAAAGGCGTTTACTTTGAGTTTCGCAGTGAGAAGGCGGCGAGCGCTGCTCTCGACTGTTGCGATTGCCCAATTTGACTATGTCAATGTCCATGTTAGCATCATGTGGTACACTAGAATCGAGTGAGTGAGTTGGCTGTGTCAGCTGAAGCTGAGGTGGCCGAAGAACTGATTTACTTACACTGTGAACAGTAGTTATACCAGAGCTCGTAGAAGGTGATGAAGCTTGATGAAACGAAGTCTGTGGATTTTGTGGAGGATAAGATGACACAATTTCTAGTGTGGACCTGCTCTCCATCTGTTCTGACGATGAAGACTGTAATGTTGATTCGGAGGTAATATCCATATTGTTAACCACATTTAGAGATGTGCGAACTAACTGGCCAGTATCATGTGCCGCGTAGGCCATGACAGCTGGTGAAAGTACTAATAAAAACTAGTAGAATGTAGGATAGTCACTCGCAAAACAGCACTATTTGACTGTAAACGGAACGCATGGAGAACGAAGCAAAGATTAGTTGAGGTTATAAATGAACTTCGTTCTTTGACGCACTGACACCACCACAATTCTGGATTATACTTAGCCACTGGTAACACTATTAGTTTATGTTAAACAATGGCGTTTCAGCTTTCTAAATAAGTTCACAATCACTGATAAATTATAAAAATGTCAAGAGACTCGGTAACACGCAAATTACACAAAGTCAAGGCCACCTGGAATCGGGTGAATTGTGAAAGATGCACGAATCTGACTATAAAATTTGAATGTCTTTAAAACACACGACTTGTTTTAAATAACAGTTTTGGTACATTAGGAGTTTTTGAGATACCATTTTTTATGAGTTTGAATTTTCAAATATGTCTGCTTGTCTCAACTGGTAGCCGTTTTCTCTCGTGGTTATTTGAACATTATTAAATTCTGACGGTGTTTTAGACTAGTTAATCGTTCTTTGAATATCCAAAAGGCTATAAAAGTCTATCTCGATTAATTATAAATAGAATTTTCTGTATGAGTAACTTGTGGAATTTTGAATAGGGGCAGTCGTATGTAAACACACATCACATTGTTAAAATTTTGTGTAAACAATTTCAAGAATTAGCTTTTACTAAATAAAACTTTTGAAGAAACAGCTTGAAGTATATAGGTATCAGTTGTTTTATGGATAGATAGCTCAATAATCTTAACTTAAACATATTTTAGAGAGTTTTAATAAGTTTAACAATATTGTAAACAAATCAAGCAGCGGCTGGTCCCTTAGCTCAGTGGATAGAACAAGGGGGATCAGGTTTTATCCGTGCTAGAGGGTCGGACTTTTTTTCTAGCCAGATTGTCCACTATCCTCCCCAGATATAATGAAGTAAAGTAAGTAATTTGTATTTGTGATCTAATATATTAAACTCAAAGAAGAAACAGAAAACCAACGACAACTGTGTACAAATTAACATCAGCATTGTAAGGCATTTTCTTCAGAGTTAAAAGAACATGGCAGTTAATGGCGGGGCATAAATGACCTTAGAAATATTGCAAAATAGAATGTGGTACATCAAGTTTATTTTTAGCAAGGCCTTACAAGAGTATCTGAACTACTGTATTTGCAAAGCCATTGTTTTATTCACCATGCATTAATAAAGAAAAGTTTTGTGCAGAAGTCTTTAAAATTAAGCAATATGGACATGCACGGAGAAGGGTTTATAAAAGTCAATTTTTGCTAATCATATCATGAGAAAGAAAAAGAAATTGCTACGCATGTTTTATTAGACTATACAGCAAGTCAAAACAACTTAGAAATATGAAAATATGATAACGAATTATTTAGTATTCAATTTTATATTTTAATTAGCTACTGTAATAATTAATTTATACTCAGGCCACAATTTCAGGCAGATAATTTTAAACTAGTCTCACTCCTTTTTCAGTTTTTCCCAAAAATTATAAAACTTTACAAATTCAAGCTTATTCATCATTATTTTTAAACTAACACTGTATGTATCTGACTACTAAGTTCTTTTTCGGACACAGGCTGTTGGTATTTTTATTTTTAAGGCATGGTCTTTGCTATACGATACTCTTGTTATAACTACAGAAAATAAAAGCGTCAAAAATGCAATTTTGCCAGGAAAATTTATTTGTTTTACGAAAATATTTTTAAAATAAAGAACGTCACGTATCGTTGTTTATTTGAAACGTTTAAACTCTCTTAACATATAAAAAGTAATTTGGTTACAAATCAAAATGTAGAGCAAATAGTTGAAATAAAACCGTATATTCCTGCGAATATATCCCTGACCATTACCTAGAAAATAAATATATATTGAGAAAATACATTACATCGTTCCCATTGAGAATAATCAAATATATAAAAGAAAATAAAAATAGAACAATATAAAATAAAACAACTAAACGGAAAGAAAAAATAAAACATAAAATAAATAAAAAATACGGTGAAGTAAAAAAAAATAAAAAAACCTTGTTGGCAAAAAAAAAAAAAAAGAAAAAAAGAAGAAAAAGAATCCATTCACTGTAATTGCATCTACAAAAAAGGCTAGTGAAAAGAGCCCATATCTAACGTATTATTATACTACTAAAATTATTTATAGAATAATTACAAAGATAATTTACTATTTTCTTAGAAAGATAAATGTAGCGTTTAGTAAATTCTTAAAAAATATGGAACATAACCTAAGATTGTTTGTTTTTTGTAATTTACATCCTACATAGCCTTAGAGAAATGTAGAACTTTACCACCCAAGGAATTAAAACTTACCTCACGTTAATTAATGTAACTTAATGTAGTTTTAAAAATAATGTACAAATAAATGAACACAAAGATATTTTATTTACAATAAAAGCTGTTAAATGTGTTATGAGAGTGAATTTTATTATTAAGCTTTAAAACTTGGCCCTGGTTAATGTCCCATTAACTCATACCTCTTAGAGCTATTTAAGCCCTCGTAAGCCAGACCACGCGTTTGGATAACTTCTCAAGAAAGTAAAGAGAAAGGGTGACGTGACAGGTAGATGAAGAGACTGGGGGGGGACTGAGATCAAAGTTCTCCAAAGGGTTCAACGATCATTTTCAAAATATCCTCTTCAAAGGTAATTTATTCCGGGGTGTTTAATAACCCATTTTCTTTAGCAAAACTCCTTAACTTGTCTGAGGCTGATGTAGGAAAACGAGAATGTGATTATTGGCGTTTTGTAAATTTATCCTGTGTAGTGAAGGAATTTAACTAACCGGAAGAAAATTTTCCAAAGTGAAACACATTAATAACAGGAACAAAATTACATACTCAGGGGAAAAACGTTTAGTTTCTCGAATTAAAAAGCTGCTACTTCTTTCAAAACAAACTGTAAAGTTTGATTTATATTAAGTAATTTATGTGCTTTATAGAATGTTATTTTAGTTAACAAGTAAATTCATATACTGAAAAAAATTAACTTAAAATCTATTTTTTAAGAAAAAGAAGGTTTTCTTCAAAACCCTAGCAAAGAACACAAAATATATGAACAAATTCAAGTGCAAGAAGTGGAAACTTTTTCTTTTCCTGTCATGTACTTATAATGTGTAGAGAAAGCATTGTCGATACCTTATTTCTAAAATACACATGTTAGGACTACCTAAATAAAACAAATACGTTTTAGGAAAAAGTGTATGTGCCTTTAACAGAAAACTAAATATGAAGCGATTAAGTTCAGTGTTTCCCAAACGAAGAAGCGCACTGTGGATAGCGTAGCATATCATCATCATCATCATCATCATCATCATCATCATCATCATCATCATCATCATCATCATCATCATCATCATCATCATCATCATCATCATCATCATCATCATCATCATCATCATCATCATCATCATCATCATCATCATCATCATCATCATCATCATCATCATCATCATCATCATCATCATCATCATCATCATCATCATCATCATCATCATCATCATCATCATCATCATCATCATCATCATCATCATCATCATCATCATCATCATCATCATCATCATCATCATCATCATCATCATCATCATCATCATCATCATCATCATCATCATCATCATCATCATCATCATCATCATCATCATCATCATCATCATCATCATCATCATCATCATCATCATCATCATCATCATCATCATCATCATCATCATCATCATCATCATCATCATCATCATCATCATCATCATCATCACCATCATCACCATCATCATCATCATCATCATCATCACCATCGCCACCATCACCGTCACCATCACCACCATCACCACCCACACCATCACCATCACCACCATCACCATCATCATCGTCATCATCATTGCTCGCCTCGCTAGCGTAGATGGTAGCGTGTCTGCCTCACGTTCAAGAAGACCTGAGTTCGAATCTCGCTCAGGGTGAGCTACCTGTATAAGGTTTCTTCCGTGGTTTCCCTTTATCCTTAAATAAGAATATCTGGTAGCTCTAAGCCCCATGGACGCTGGACTAATTTATTATTATTATTATTATTATTATTATTATTATTATTATTATTATTATTATTATTATTATTATTATTATTATTATTATTATTATTATTATTATTATTATTATTATTATTATTATTATTATTATTATTATTATTATTATTATTATTATTATTATTATTATTATTATTATTATTATTATTATTATTATTATTATTATTATTATTATTATTATTATTATTATTATTATTATTATTATTATTATTATTATTATTATTATTATTATTATTATTATTATTATTATTATTATTATTATTATTATTATTATTATTATTATTATTATTATTATTATTATTATTATTATTATTATTATTATTATTATTATTATTATTATTATTATTATTATTATTATTATTATTATTATTATTATTATTATTATTATTATTATTATTACTATTATTAATATTATTATTATAATTAATATTATTATTATTATTTATTATCATTATCATTATCATTATTATCATTATTATTATCATTATTATTATTTATTATTATTATTATTATTATTATTATTATTATTATTATTATTATTATTATTATTATTATTATTATTATTATTATTATTATTATTATTATTATTATTATTATTATTATTATTATTATTATTATTATTATTATTATTATTATTATTATTATTATTATTATTATTATTATTATTATTATTATTATTATTATTATTATTATTATTATTATTATTATTATTATTATTATTATTATTATTATTATTATTATTATTATTATTATTATTATTATTATTATTATTATTATTATTATTATTATTATTATTATTATTATTATTATCATTATCATTATCATTATCATTATCATTATCATTACCATTATCATTATCATTATCATTATCATTATCATTATCATTATCATTATCATTATCATTATCATTATCATTATCATTATCATTATCATTATCATTATTATTATTATTATTATTATTATTATTATTATTATTATTATTATTATTATTAATATTATTATTATTAATATTATTATTATTATTATTATTATTATTATTATTATTATTATTATTATTATTATTATTATTATTATTATTATTATTTATTATCATTATCATTATCATTATCATTATTATCATTATTATCATTATTATTATTATTATTATTATTATTATTATTATTATTATTATTATTATTATTATTATTATTATTATTATTATTATTATTATTATTATTATTATCATTATCATTATCATTATCATTATCATTATCATTATCATTATCATTGTCATTGTCATTGTCATTGTCATTGTCATTGTCATTGTCATTGTCATTGTCATTGTCATTGTCATTGTCATTGTCATTGTCATTGTCATTGTCATTGTCATTGTCATTGTCATTGTCATTGTCATTGTCATTGTCATTGTCATTGTCATTGTCATTGTCATTGTCATTGTCATTGTCATTGTCATTGTCATTGTCATTGTCATTGTCATTGTCATTGTCATTATTATTATTATTATTATTATTATTATTATTATTATTATTATTATTAGTATTATTAGTATTATTAGTATTATTAGTATTATTATTATTATTATTATTATTATTATTATTATTATTATTATTATTATTAGTATTATTATTATTATTATTATTATTATTATTATTATTATTATTATTATTATTATTATTATTATTATTATTATTATTATTATTATTATTATTATTATTATTATTATTATTATTATTATTATTATTATTATTATTATTATTATTATTATTATTATTATTATTATTATTATTATTATTATTATTATTATTATTATTATTATTATTATTATTATTATTATTATTATTATTATTATTATTATTATTATTATTATTATTATTATTATTATTATTATTATTATTATTATTATTATTATTATTATGTGGCCGAACCATGGCTGAGTACTTTAGAACGCTTGGCTCTCACCTAGGCGGCTCGGGTTCGATTGCAGGCGACCGCAAAGTGGGATTTGTGGTGGACAACATGGCGCTGGGGAGGGTTTCATCCGGGTCCTCCAGGTTCCCCCACCATCATTCGACCAATTGCTCCATCAATCATTCATCTCAGGCGTTGGAGCGACCTCTGAACCCTCATTTCATCTTAGGTCAAATGCTTCGGCTTCCTCGCTCTGAGGGAACCCAAAGTGCCTCCTAACGTCAGCATTGACGAGAAAGGGAGAAAATTATTATTAATATTATTATTTATTATTATTGACAATTATAACAACGGGATTGCTTAGGCGATAACACTTGGGACTCACATTCGGAACATCCTGGGCTCTCGCTGAATTCCTTGGTCTCCAGTCGAATGCTAAGATGGTTCCTTTTCTTTTCGCGATTTGGCGACCTTCCATTTCAGTACACAATCGGACGTTTTGGCGAAGAGCGAGTATAGAATGTCCTCCCGTGCAATACTTGATCTTGGTATGGAGGTGGCACTGTGACTACTTGTCCCCTTGGTGAGGAGGCACTGCCGAATCCCTTGAGCCTGGAGGCTGAACAAAGATACGTGGCGCCGAAATGAATTGTCTGTACATATTACATAGATACTCCCCGCTGGACTGCGTCTTGGCCCGCGTTCTGGCACACTTGTTGGGCATTCCCATCTCTTTCTTACCTACATTCCAAGATCTGACACACTATAGACTTGGTGTAACCGAGCAAGAAGGCTCAAAAGGTTTCGTCTGTGACTTGCATTCGAGAGGTCCAGGTTCGATTCCCATGGAGATTTACCAGACCCATGGGTTCTTTTCGGAGCTTTTGCCGGGTCGCCAGGTAAATGTTGTCCCTCCATTTTATCTCCAATATTACTTCACATCAGAGGGCGCTGGGGCAGCGTTTGCGCATCCCGTGCAAGGATCCCGAGTTCGATTCCCGGCTCTAGGGTTGGCGATTTTAAGTCAGCCCTATCCACGCCTTCACCTCACACCTCACCGTCATCTTCACTATCACCCTTTCCCCCAGGGGCCTACTTCGGTAGGTACGGGTTTGGCGCACCCGGAGTCCCGAGCCAACAGTCTCTCTCGTGTGGGCTCCTCTTCGTGGTTGAGGGAGACGGTCAACAGGCCCACCCACGTGTAGGCCCTGTGTGGAGACCCGTGTCGGTGGAAAGGTTTGTCCTGGTATTTAAAAAGGAGTCTTCTCCACTGTGTCCGTTTTGCAAAGAAGCGTTATCTGTGGGACACGTGCTGCTAGAGTGTTTTCACCTAGCAGCCCTTAGAACATCTCTGCAGCTGCCGGTCAGCTTTGCAGAAATGCTAGCGGACGATAACACAGTAGTGGAGAAGGTTTTTAGATTCTTTTCTCGTTTAGACTTTAGGATATAACGAACATAATTTTTAGTAGGTTTTGATATTTTTTTTCCCTTTCTATGTACCTACATGTAGTTTTAATAGGCTTACTTACATTAGTATAGCATTTAGAAACTTTTTATATGTGGCTTTTGCCATGAGTAGTTTTTAAAAGGGCGTTGATAACCGGTGTAGTTGAGCGCCCCTATATCCATCATCATCATCACTATCACCCTATCATTGGAGGCAATGGACACCGCCCTCTGGGTGCCTCCACCTAAGAAGTGGATCTGGTCATCACATGGTGGGGCGAGGTTACCCCGAAGGGAGTATTGGTAACTAACCAACCACTCATTTCACATCAATTTTCCTGTGATGGTCTCTTTCAGGGTAGAAGTGTCGGCGGGAGTCTCGGTGTTGTATGTCAGGATGATGTGCTCCTTTAAACACTTCCTCCTCCGATGGGACGGGCTCCGAGCCGGCCTGCTGGGTCATTTCAGGACCACGATGGGTGGGATACCGACCGCCGTTGTCTCCTCTCGCCTCATCCTTCCTTTCAGTGATGCCGTAAGTGGAGGCATAGGTACAACAATCAAGACTGGTCGCAGTGCCTAATCAGTGCCTAATCCAATCCAATGCAACAGACGCGGTAAGGAATCCTCTAGCTATTAGCAATTATTACCTATTTAGATGATGACATAGATAAACGAGTAGTAACCTCATGTCCCATTCAATACTCCATTTGCAAATAGCACATCGGTTTCTAATTAGTTTTTTAATCCAAGGTTTGTGTATTCTTACACTAGTGCCAATACACATGTCTTAAACGTCACAATGATGCACTTTCTTTCAGAAATTATTTTGTAGAGTTGAAGTAGCATTTCTCTTAATGCTGAACTTAACCTCATTTTCCTTGTACTCTTGAGCTTTGGTTATCGATGTTTTGGTGGTTTTAAGCTATAGCGTCACAATTGCCAGTCTCCAACTGCTTCCCTAAAAGCGCCAAACAAACGAAAGTCGGAAGGCGCCAGAACCAGACTCTGTGGCGGAAGCGGCAGCATATACCATTCCAACTTCGTGTTTTGTTTCAGTGTATTGCCTCTCGTGTGGTATCTTATGCCGTAGTTCTGTGGGTGGGACTCATGCATGTCTAAAAATACCGGTTTTCTGGTAAACCTTACGAAACTTGCACAAAAACATTTTTTTACTTGTAAATAAATGTAACAACATTAGTATCATAATCTGTAGAGACCCTCTCAGACGTTTTTAAACGTATACTTAAAATGTAATGTGCACTTTTAGGTTCAACATAGTTTTGCATTTTTTATTTCTTTATTGCTTTCCATCCAAATATATGATTTGAAATCCACTGAAGAAAAAATGGGCCGCGCCGTGGCTCAGTGGTTAGACTGCTTGGCTCTCACCAAGGCGGCCCGGGTTTGATCCCAGGCGACCGCAAAGTGAGATAGTGGTGGACAACATGGCGCTGGGGTAGGTTTTCTCCGGGATCTCCGGTTTCCCCCGCCATCTCATTCCACTGATGATCCATCTTCATTACATGTATCATCAGTGTCATCGCCTGCGGTGCCGTATGCAGTAAAAGCGGGCGTTAAACACTACACATTTCATTTACTGAAGTAAACAAGAAGCAGTTTAAGAGAAAGATCTGTGCGCGAGTGTACACTTATAGTAGAAAACAGCTGTGCTTAGTGCATGTTGTTATTTTGGCAACAGAGGTTGTGGACACTTATTGGTACAACAATTAAAGGGTATTTGGAAAGTGAGTTTTGGGAAGAAGTGCTATTGCGTGGTATGTGCCAGTTATGATAACTTACCAAATTTATACTAAATCTTGGAAAAACAAATCAAGGGGCTTACCAAACGGGACTTAAATCTTGGATTTTTCGTTCATTAGTCCGTGTCTTGACGACTTCGTTATTTAAGTTCAACATCTTCCAACGATGAGACAGAAGTAACTTTTCAAGATAAAAATAATTCCAAATAGCCTTTACCTATTTGTACTTTAGATTTTTCTAGAAGGACTGACATTTTTGATTAAACTACCAACTGTTTAAGGTAGGTATTTTATATAACAAATAAAATATATCTCTTAAACTTTTTAGGAATAACCAGTTATGTTACCTTTTTTAGGTTAAGTTTTACTATGGAAACGTAGAGTCAGACTGAAAAATTCAATGCCATAGCCGGGATTTGAACCACGGATCTTCTGATTTCCGTCCAGCCGCACTACCATTGTGCTACTATGGCCAACGTGCCGATATGACATTAAATTCTCCAACTGACTCGTATTTTCCCGGTAAACCACTTAGGAGTTCTCATAAACACATGAGACAACTACCTTAATGGCGACTTACTATATGTAAGTACTTTAAGGCCCGGGCTTTATAGTTAACCACTATTAGGTTAATTAATGGAAATTAATTATTCTTTCACACTGGCCAGTGAATTTTTCAGTCTGACTCTACGTTTCCACAATTTAGCCTACACACGGCCAGTGTGAAAGAATAATTAATTTCCATTAATTAACCTAATAGTGGTTAACTATAAAGCCCGGGCCTTAAAGTACTTACAGCATAGTAAGTCGCCATTAAGGTAGTTGTCTCATGTGTTTATGAGAACTCCTAAGTGGTTTACCGGGAAAATACGAGTCAGTTGGAGAATTTAATGTGATATAGGCACGTTGGCCATAGTAGCACAATGGTAGTGCGGCTGGACGAAAACCAGAAGATCCGTGGTTCAAATACCGGCTATGGCATTGAATTTTTCAGTCTGACTCTACGTTTCCACAATTTAGCCTACACACGGCCAGTGTGAAAGAATAATTAATTTCCATTAAGTTTTACTAGTTAAGAAAATATACAAAGCCTACCATAAATAATTTAGAGCTCATTGAAGTTGTCTCAAACATTTGCCTTTAATACTACAAATTTATACATTCCGAAGGGTCCTTCAACTGAACATATTTGAAAATTTTCGTTCAACTACTCAAGATTATTCCCCATATTACAAAACGGGATGGCTCAGACGGTTTCGTCTGTAGCCCGCATTCGGGAGGCCCGGGTTTGAATCCCGTGGCCGACCTACATCCCCCGAATTTCCTGTCCCTCCATTGCATCTCCATTATCATTTCATATCATCTTTCAGAGTAGAACTGTCGGCAGGTGTCTCGGCGGTGCATGGCAGGATGATTTGCTCTGAGGAAAACTACAGATGTATCGTTTATCTTGAAAAGTGCAGACTGATGCGCAGTGGTATCTGGACGAGTCCACCTCAGAACGGTTGCAACTGAAAGGGGGGGGGGGGCAGGTCAGTTGTGTACCAGTTGCGAGCAACTAAACACGTGCAGAGCTACTCGGTAACACTACAGCTTGTTTCAAAATGTGTTTGTCTCCTGGTTCCAAGAGAGCATTTATAAATGACGCCTCCTAGCAGCACATTAGGAAATAAAGTGCTACATGTAAAAACACGAGAAGCAATAACCAATATCCATAGATTTATAGAAAAGGAACTATGGTCTGGGTCAGTTATAAAAATCTGGAGAAGGGTATCTGAGGCAACAGTTGGGTCTGAAAGCAGTTTAGGAGAGTTATTAAGGAAAGAAAAGCCATTGGTGCTAGTGCAACAACGTCGTTCTCTATGACCTGTAAACAAAGATTAAGAACATGCACAAAATCTAATTTGGATGTTTTAATCCAGAAGTAGTTAGGCAAACTATGAATAATTCTTAAAGCACAGAAAAACAAAGACCAACTTTGAAGAAAGTGCTTATGAAGCTAAAAATTCTACTGACTTCCAAGGCAGTGTTTGAACATTAAGAATAGTTCTTTTGAAGCTAGGATTATTTGAAGGAAAAAAAAAAACACTAAGCGTGACAGACAAATTTCAATCGAACATCGCACAATACGTGCAAAAAGGCTTAAGTATTTACGAAATATTCGGAGATATCGAAGTGAAGTTTATATAGTTTATATGGCTGAAACTTATATAAATACAGCACATACTGGACCATATGCCTGGAGTGAAATACGTTACAGGGACTCTGCAGCGATATTGAAAGGCCGACAGTTGTTTATCATGCCTGCTGGAGGAGAACAGAGTTTTGTTCCAAATGCCTATATACTATTTAAGATCCAACAAAAGCGTGGAGATTACTACCATAGTAAGAATTACAACTTAGTTTATAAGAGCTGCAAAACTAGCTTCGAGAATGAAATTTGTTTTTAGACATCTTATGCACCGCCCTCCCCTCTCGTAATTTTACGCGTCTGACGCATTGTGGGGATAGGTGCACTATCCCCACCACAGTTGCTACTCATCCCTACCGCGCAGGATTCCTGTCAAGATAAAATAATACATATGTACTTCCTCCTCCGCTAGGTCGGTTGCCAGTCTCCGCTCCTCTGCTGGGACCATTTCGAGACCGCCAGCCAGAGACCGTTGGGGCTTGGATCGACTGCCTGGGGCCATTAGGGCTCGGCTGTTGGAATCGTTGTCGTCCCGCAGTAGGGGAGCGTTTCCGTTATCCTGGCCTGTCGGGGGAGGTCTCTATCGAAGTAAACTGTAGGGACCCTGCCCTCTGTACTGTCGTGGCTCCTTGGGTCGGCCGCCCTCTGTCTCCTTCACCTCATCTTTCCTCCCGGGGTGACCCCTAATTAGGGGCATAGGTACAATGGGTCCAGTATGGTGGCCTACATACTGAATCCCCTCTGTAATGAAATCCTAATCCTCCCCATCTACCTCAGGGTCTGCAAGTATCCGAGAGAGAGCGAGAGAGTGTGTGTGTCTGTGTGTATGCGTGTGTGATTCAATTTAACAACCCAAAGAAACACCATACGCGTTATTGCTGAATTGACAATAAGCTCCGAAGGTGAATGGTCACCGGTGTGGCTATTACAGTTAAATAATTGACATAAATGGAATGATTTTATAAATACCGAATTTGTAAGCTACTTTCGACAAAGTTTATTGGGAATAGGCTTCGAAGTTGTCATTATTTTAAGGCTTCTTTTATAACTGGTAGACAGTTTATCTCAAATAACTTTTTGTAATGCTTTTTCCAAAATAGTTCTTGTTATTGGTCAGAATTTTGTAATACTTATACCTTTTTCAAATGGTAAGACGTTATTTGCCTTTTCTCGTGATCATGCAAAGAGTATGTGTTCTAAAAACCTGCATAGAACAAACATTCTCTTTAGAAATCTGTTGTGTTACACTGACATACCTCAATTCACCGTCTTTGCTTTACTATAGAAACAGAAATTATTTTTACTGTGCATATTTTATTCTAAAATTATTGTAGAAATATCTATATTACAATTTCTTTATAATTACAAAGGAAAATGTAAACCGGATGTAATATGCTGGTGTAGCTTTCACGTAAAATTGAAAGAATGACTATCGACTGACATATACTACAAAACATTTATTTGAAATAAGTTGTTTGTTTTATAGAGTACCAGGTACGTAAGATTATATGAAATTCATTCCGAGTGAACAGGAGTTCGTGAGCTATGTCCAGAAAATTTAAGATGTACATATTATTTTCCATGTAAATATTTTTAATGCGTTAATGTAATCAAAACTATTTAATTGTTTTTAAAAAATAACTAATAAAAATACAATCATGTTCTGTACACATGATATTTTCGGGTATTTATTAAACTTTCTATATTGAGTTATATTCACAAAAAGACACGCATGGATCTTTTTATAAAACGATTTTTTGGAATAACTGGACTTTAGAAAGATACTCGTATTCCGATATTTTGATACAATGTGGTAAGGTACCTCCTCTACCTAATTTCGTACGTGAAAGAAGTAAAATTATATTCCAGCTTTACATACTGTGAAGTACAATGAAATGTGAACTAAAAGTTTATCTGGATTAACAAGAAGTTTGTATAAGAATGAACAGAGAAAGCCGTCTGAATAAAATATAACTTTTTTAAATATAAAATACGATGCAAGTTTGCTGTTGAAAGAAAAAGGCTGGCCGGTCGTAGACAAGAGTCGGTAAACAGCATAAAACTTCACGTCCACTACAAGTTACTGGGTTTGTGCGCATGTGCAAAGTAAACAGCCCGGGGCAGGTTTCTGTTAAAGAGACACTGTGCCGCTAACCGAAACATTGTTTTATCTCTTCTTACTCTGGTTAATGCTTTCTCTCTAGCAAATGTGTGTCGGGAAGAGAATAAACATGTCTACTTCACGGAACGTGTACTCTCAATTTATACTGGATAGACTTCAAGAGATATACGAGTAAAAAGTTTAAAATTCTTACGTTCTTCTTGGGAAGCAAGCCATGTGACAGGACGATTAGAAATCGACGTTCCTCCCATCATCAGGATATTTATTATATGTTATAACCACAAATAAATCACTGGATATAACAATCACTGGATATAATAAAAGAAAATCACATTTTTAAAACCGGTTTCCAAGAAGAGCTGAGCTGAAATCCAGCATCACGATTAAGCGTGATCCTCTCGGATGAAATGACCTTAAAATGGAAATCCGCCGACTTAAGGATCGCACATCTATACAGTTTGATAATCAAGTTAAGTAGTTACGTTTTTTGACCCAATTAATTTTCTATACTCACGCTATCTTCTGACCTCTTTAATTTACTGAACACAGTCTTTTGTTCAGTAATACGAATGTTGATAGGGTTTTTTCTTTAGGGTTTATATTTGTGTTTTATCCATTGATTCAGTTGTGGTTATAACATTTAATAAATATCCTGATGATGGCTCCTGAAACGTCGATTTCTAATCTTCTTTTCACCTAGCTTGCTTCCCGAGCAAAACCTGAGCATATTCCTCACCAGGAAAGCTTCCTTTTGAATTGCTAATAAGATTATCATATATGTATATCCGAAAATAGAATAGGACAAAACCATACGGAGAGGATTCCGTACGTTGCCCGAACTGTGCCTATGCCCGGAGCATTCCATACAGGAAGGATGAGGCGAGAGGAGGCAGAGGGCGGCTGACCCAAGGAGTCACGATAGTGCAAAGGGCAGGTTACATACTACTGACAAGCTGGAAACCCCCAGCTGGTCAGTATAGCCGACATACCACCAACCGTGGTCCTGAAAAACAAAAACCAATAGGCCGAGAAGGATGTGTTTACCATGAGCATACAGGTCCTACCAAAAGTTTAGGTCACCTGCATATTTTACCAAAATACATTCTGTCCTTAAACTATTTTGTCCAGTGGCGTTATGTTTCTTCCAAAATATTAACTTATTAAAGGGTAAATTAAAAAAAAAAAAACAATGATATAAATGTCACTATTCCTTTAGAAGTTATGATTTTTTTTTTCAGTTTTAGAAAAAACGGAAAATAATTATCATTTTTAAACCTTTGTGGAGATGTGCCCATGCAAATATAAGGAAGTCTATTTTATTTTTCTCTGTTGGGAAGGGCACATATGTGAGGAATATATATAAGTATGACATTGTTATCATACATTGTTTATGATAGGTAATTGTCATAATGTTTACACCTTTGGAAGAAATTGCAAATAAAAAGTGTTTAAAGTCTTTAGTAATATTTGGCAATGAATTCACTCCTATGATGAATGAACCAGTGAAGCCAGACTTTTTTTTTAAAAAAATTTACGACCTCCAACATTTAGTTTTATTGGACGATGAATGAATTGGGTGAAATGACGCTCAATGCGTCCGGGGTCCATGGAGCTTAGAGTTACCCAACATTCGTCTTTCAGGATAAGGGAAAATCCCGGAAAAGCCTTATCCAGATAACTCACCCTGACCGAGATTCAACTCGGGACCTCTAGAATGCTACCGAGGTGGGCATTGGGAGATCATAATACACTATCTACATCTCAGAGAAAATGTTGGAAGTGTCCTCCACCAGCATCTATACATGTTTGCACTCGTCTCACCATATTTTCGCCAATGCTACTTATTTCCGTTCGAATGGGTTCCTTGGCCTATTCCTGTACACTACTTTTCAGATACTCCCACAAGAAAAAATCCGGTTTGGTCAGGAGATTTGGGGGCCACAGACTTTTTGAGATTATTCGATTATCAAAGAAGCTGGTTACAAGTTCCATGGTGTCATTAGATGTATGGCACGTTGCTCCATCTTGCTGGAAATAACCTTCTCTGAATTCGATATCATCTCCTTAAAACTTCACAGTATATTTATTTATTTATTTATTTATTTATTACGAGGGCTGTTCAATAAAGAAAGATCATAATTTTTTACGGTCATAATTTTTCGCACTAAAATTCGATCTTATTATATTCTGTTAGCTTAATATGAAACAAACACGCCGTAGTAGTTTCATTGTTGGTACTCCTGGTTCCTGCCTGTGAGAACCAGGCAAGTTCAGACATGTTCAGTATCGCCTACCGCTGCAATGGAGGTAACACGCGACGAACAATATGTGGCTTTGAAATTCTGCTTTCATCTCAAGAAATCTTCTTTTGAGGGCTACACAATGTTACAGGAGGCTTATGGAGAGTCTGTTCTTCCCTACAGCACAGCTCGAAGGTGGTTTAAAATGTTTAAAGAGGAGAGACAATCAATTTCGAAGGAAGGTGGACCCGGTGCTCCAGTTACTGCTCTTACGGAAGAAAACATCAACACTGCTGCTAGATTGTGAGAGAGGATCAGCGAATCACTTTAAGATCACTTTCTGAAATACTGAACATTTTATTGGGAGCCACATTTCCGGGAAACAGGCTGGATGCTGCACCACGATAATGTGCGGCCGCATACTGCCAATGTTGTTGCTGAATATATTGCAAAAATCAAGGTGAAGTGCATCCCTCACCCTCCCTATAGTCCGAATTTAGTCCTATGTGACTTTTTTCTATTCCCTAACTTGAAGAAACGACTTCATGGGAGGTACTATCCATCATAAGAAGCAGTGGTGAAGGCTGCGGAGGAAATTTTGAAGGATCTCTCAAAAATGGTTTCCAGCATATCTTTTAAGACTGGCAGAAACGCTGGGAAAAGTGCATCGCATTCAGGGGAGACTATTTTGAGAAGGACCTTCAAAATTATGAGGATGAGTAAAGGTACGATGTCAAAAAAAGGTGATCATTCTTTATTAAACAACCCTTGTATTTACCTCCTTTAACTTTTAAAGTCATATCGGACGATGAATGGAATGGTGAAATGATGCTCAAATGGGCCGAGGGAAAACCCCGAGAAAATCTTATCCAGTTAACTCACCCTGACCGAGATTCGAACTCGGAACCTCTTGAACGTGAGGCAGACATGCCTACGCTACCGAGGAGGGCTTTAGAGAATATGTGTGAGATGAGTGCAAACATGTATAAATGCTGGTGGAGGACACTTCCAAAAGTTTCTCTGAGATATAAATACTATAATGTAATCTCCCAAGTGTGTATTATATTCTCCCAAAGTTGCACCTGTGTCCTATTATTGGGTCAAAAGTTATGACCTATTGCAATGGTTCAGGTTTATATGGATCGCATTGTAAATGAAAAATACAGAGAAAAATTATATATAATTTTTATTTTTAGTTTGTAGGTTTTTTACCATACCTTAAACGTATGTCATTTAAGCACAATTGTAAGTGTTTTTAAAATATAAGTAACCGAAGGCTACTATGAAACAATTTGTTAGATCTGTATGAACATTTTTGAAAATTTTCTGTTATACCCTCGGAAGACACTAAACTTAAATACCAAATATGGCCTTTTTAAAAATAATTTAATGTTAAGAATTCAGTTTCACGTTTGTTAACTTTGCTATAATTTAAGTCAGACCTACTTTCAATTGTTAGGTTACAACTGCATAACTCTATAAGGAATGCTGTCCCATTTAATTTTGCCTGCCCCAGTTTTCTAGAGGTGAATGCAGGTACACACCTCTAACTCACACAGGTTGCCCCATAGGAACTAAAGAGCGTCTGTACACCCTTGTAGGGGGAAGGGGGAAGTGCTCGAGCATACTCAAGCTGTGACAAATGTTAAGGACGCTTGGGAGGTGCATGTGTGTGTCTAGTGGTCTGTTAGAGCAGCGAATTCGCAACTAAACGAAGTGACACGCTAAGGTTGCATTACGGAGAATAAGGTATGTGGTTGGTTGTTTCTGCTTGAAAATGACGTATACGTAATGTCGGTTTTCCGTGTCTGCACAATTAAACTTTAATGTCAGTTTCGGTAAATGCCAAAAACAGGTGAAACTTGCCATGTGGTTTGAGCACTTCGGATACAAAACAACTCTTAGACTGAATAGAATATAGTGTTTTGGTACGATGTTATATGAATTGCCCAATGTAAATGCAGAAAAATATGATTTAAATAAGGAATTGTAAAATTGGAGGACATCTGGAAACTGCAGACATTGAATTTGTTTTACTTTTTACTGTATTTGCATCCAACCTTTCGCTTTTTGCCTTTAATTTGTTATAATGGCAATATGTAACATTTGTGCAGCCCTTGAAACCTTCTAAACTTAGTATTAGAAAGCACAATTCAATTTTTAACAACGTTTTATATTGCACAGTATCTTTCGATATAAAATGTTTGATGGATGGGCTTCTAATTTTCAGAAAACCCTAATGAATTTAGAAACACACACACGTCACCTTTGAGATCTTATAAGGAAATTTTACTAAATATTTTTACTGCCTGAGTTTCCTAAAAATGAAAATGCCAGAATACACAGGAATTATCCTTTTCTAGTATAGCTTAATATAAATTAAAAGAAAAGCTTTAAATACCAGGTTATTGATAAGCTCTATTAAATGCGAAGTAAAATCGTTGAAAGGATATAAAATAGACACGTGGCTCATTTTTAATTACATCTAGGAGCAAGACATTTGTATTTGTAAAACAAATGCAGATATCTGAAGTGCTGTATGTAATAATTTTGTTTGTCATTATATATTATGCCATTATATTATATACTGTTATAGAAAATTGGATAGTTCATAACAAATTAGAATGTCTGTAATGCACCTTTCATTTTAAAGCACTTTCTTAAATACGAAATAAGTTTGCTAAATCCAAGTAATGCATTTATTACTATTGTGTTTCCACGGAGAAAAGTTCAAATCAAGGAACATTAGAGTTTTTTTTTACATTGAAACTGGGACAGTATTTCTAAGTTGGACGCACATTTCTTTCTCTTCTCGTGTGAGTTTTTGCGGCTATCTATTTCCTCTGTTCACTATTTGTATCATCTTATTCTAAATAAAAGTCATGAGACATCTGTTTTTCAGGCGTCGTTCGGAATAAAGTTTCGGAGAAGTCAAATTTTGTAACTATTTAATTGTATTATTTAGATTACATTTAGCTTGAACTTCCTTTCCCAGTCACTTCCAACATATCGATAAATTCTTACTTTGTTATATTCAAACAGATTCAAACTATTACCTAAATGTTCTTGATCTTGCACCACTAGGTCGCGCCGTGCTCAGTGGTTAGACCGCTTGGCTCTCACCAAGGTGGCCCGGGTTCGATCCAAGGTGACCGCAAAGTGAGATTTGTGATGGACAACACGGCACTGGGGCGGGTTTCTCCGGGATCTCCGGTTTCCCCCGCCATCTCATTCCACCGGTGCTCCATCTTCATCTCATGTATCATCAGTGTCATGGCCTGCGGTGCCGTATGTAGTAAAAGCGGACGTTAAACACTACACATTTTTCTTGCACCACTATTCATCACACAACACCATTACAAAAAAAAAATCTCTTTCTATACCCAGATTGTTGATTTTTCGTAGCTATCGTTACTCCTCTCTTAATTTTCTGATTGGCCGATTTGATGGCACGTCACTACATTACCTCATATTACGTCATACAATTATTACTTCGGCCAATCACACAATTACATATATTTTTAAAAATTTATAAACTTTTCATAATTTTTCTGAACATAACCCAAAACTACTGTAACAAAACATACCTTTTTTGCACAACTGTCATATAATAAACATTTTTTAAAAATGCAGTTCATTAAAATAAACTGCCATTTAATGAGTCATCTCAACTGATTTTGCTCTGAGCAGAATGGAATGTATGTTATGTTTGAAATGGCGATACGAATATTTTGAATTGCCCGCCTCGGTAGTGTAGATGGTAGCGTATCTGCCTCACGTTCAAGAGGTCCCAAGTTCCAATCTTGGTCAGGGTGAGCGACCTGGATACGGTTTTTTCCGGGGTTTTTCCTTATCCTAAAATACGAAGGTCAGATAACTAAGTTCTAAGGAGCCTGGGCTCATTTGAGCATCATTTCACCCATTCCATTTAACGTCTGATATTTATAACGCTGGTGGACGTAAATTAAAAAAGAGTAGTATCCAAACCCACGAAATAAGCGATTTTTCTCCCCCAAAATGTTACTGTTTTGTAAATTACCAACCCATTTTTTCGTCTGGTGTCTTAGATCATTCTGATTTAGCTTCACGTATTCTATAGCTATGCGCTGAGTTTCTGTCGTATAAAAAAGCATCCCGCGACTAAACTTTACGGATTAGAGCCCTCTGAAAATGTTGTGTGAATTGAAACATGTCGCTTACCCTCTGGCTTTGTTTTTCGTTTGATGACGTTTCTTTCATATAAACATCATAGTCGCGAGTGTATAGAACCGGAAAAAGCGTTGGGGGCGTTTTGTGGCAGTCTTTTTTTTATACCTAAGGGATAGTGCGGTATGATGACAAATGGAAAACGTTGTATATAGAATTACGAAGCTATAGGTTTAGTATGGCAATGACTACATATGTATTTGAGTTTTTACTCAGTATTTCGATGGACATAAATATCGCAGTCTTATAAAGAGAAAGTTGGTTCATTGATGCATCCCTCCTATGGAACTAAAAATTACACGTCTAATACAGCCATGGCTATAAATTCTGACTTCAGAAGCACTATTTTAGTTTAAATAGTTTAAGCACTAAGCAGTTTAGAAATAGAAAAATGCTAGCACCCAAATAAGAGAGAACCACACTTTTTAATATGAAGATAGAACAAACATGTTTACAGCTTATATGTCGTGGAATTTTATAGAAATATTGTTTAATTTAATACTTTTATATAGTGGTTGTTTTCAGCATTACTTTGTAAGCATTTATTACTATTATTTTCTTTTTGTAATTACGTCCTCTAACGTTAAATAATATCGGACGATGAATGAAACGGGTGTAATGATGCTCAAATGAGTCCGGGGTCCATGAAGCTTATTTACCTGACATTCGTCCGTCAGGATAAGGGAAAACCCCGGAAAAGCCTTATCCACGTAACTCACCCTGACCGAGATTTTAACTCGGGACATCTTGAACGTGAGGCAGACACGCTACCATCTACGCTAACGAGGCGGGAAAGCATTTGGTTGAAATGGTTTTTATATAATAGTTGGTATCTCCTAAATATGATTTAAATTGACACGTAAATCCATAATTGAAATTGTAAAACTTGCACTAACCAGCAAATCCATTAAAAACTTGCTAACATCTGATTTATAAGCTGTTCCTGGTCAGAGTAAAACTTATCCCCGTAGTTTCAGGTATTAAAAAACAAAATTATTCTATGTTAAAGTTCTTCTTGGGAAACAAGCCAGGTGTAAAGACGATTAGAAGCGCACATCTCTCTTATCATCAGGGTATTTATTAAATGTTAAAACCACAAATGAATCACTGACAAAGACAGAACACTATCAAAATTCGCATTACTAAACAAAAGACTGTTTTAGTAAATTAAATGCCAGGTCAAGAGATGGCGTGAGCATAGAAAATTGATTGGGTCAAATAAACCTCACTAATTAATTATCTGATTTCCATTCGTCGCCAGGAAAGCTTCATGTCATATACAATTACTCTACTAAATGCATGCAAAATTATTTGATAAATAGGAATCACAAAAAAGCTAAAATACAAGTGCAATTTTCAGTGCATTTATATTGAAAAATACAAAATTTGTATAATATAGAGGTAAATTGATGGAAATACACACTTCTGCCACACTAGCCGTGTGTAGGCTAAGGGTTGAATGAGTAGAGTCAGATTGAAAATTTCAATGTCATAGCCGGGATTTGAACCACAGATATTCCGCTCTCCATGCGGTTGCTCTAACTAACTCAACTACTATGGCCAACATGCCGACATGACTATCTTCCTCAACTGACTCGTATATTTCCCGGTGGACCACTGGGGGTTCTCATATGTTATGAGACACGCATCTTTGTGGTGACTTGGACGCGCCTTGGCTAAGTGGTTAGACCACTTGGCTCTCACCAAGACGGCAAGGGTTCGATCCCAGGTGACCGCAAAGTGAGATATGTGATGGACAACACGGCTGCGGGTTTTCTCCGGGATCTCCGGTTTCCCCCGCCATCTCAATCCCCGGTGCTCCATCTTCATTTCATGTAGCATCAGTGCCATCGCCTGCGGTAAATGTGGGCGTTAAACACTACACATTTGTGGTGACTTACTATGCTGTAATACATAGTGGTTCAACTATGAAGCCTGGGACTTAAGTACTTACAGCATATGGAAAGTTAGAGTAAGACTGAAAAATTCAATGCCATAGCCGGGATTTGAACCACGTGTCTTCTGGTTTCCCTCCAGCCGCTCTAACCATTGAGCTACTATGGCCAACGTGCCGATATGACATTAAATTCTCCAACTGACTCGTGTTTCTCCCGGTAAACCACTAGGAGTTGTCATAAACACATGAGACAACTACCTTAATAGCGACTTTCTATGCTGTAAGTACTTTAAGGCCCGGGCTTTATAGTTCGGACCACTATTAGGTACATTAGGCAAAATTCGAGTCAGTTGGAGAATTTAATGTCATGTCGGCACGTTTGGCTATAGTAGCCCTAGGGTTAGAGCTTCTGGATGGCAACCAAAAGACCCGTGGTTCAGATCCCGGCTATAGCATTGAATTTTTCAGTCTGGTTCTACCCTTTCATAGTGCGTCCTACACACGGCTAGTGTGAAAGAACGATTAATTTCCATTAATTGTACTTAATAGTGGTCCGAACTATAAAGCCCGGGCCTTAAAGTACTTACAGCATAGTAAGTCGCCATTAAGGTAGTTGTCTCATGTGTTTATGAGCTCTCCTAGTCATTTACCGGGCAAAACAAGAGTCAGTTGGAGAATTTAATGTCAGGTCTGCACGTTGGCCATAGTAGCTCAAGGGTTAGAGCGGCTGGACGGCAACCAGAACATCCGTGGTTAAATCCCGGCTATGGCATTGAATTTTTAAGTCTGGCTCTACTGTTTCATAATTACTTCTTTGAAGTATTGAATTTTCATGAATGTTAATTTGATTCACAGAATCCTTTAAAATCAAGGAATAAGGCGTGTAACAAATTGTATGAAATGGAACCTTTTTTGCCAAACGGAATAGCCAATATGATCAGCTCTTTCTCCCCTCTCTTAAAAAACTTCGCAATTTATCTGGGTACACATAAGGAATAAAGCACGTCGGCATATGGTTCCATGTTTCATCTCCCTGTTCTCGATGCGTGATCCCTAATTATGATTCCCATTTTGCTGAGTACTTTTAATTAACGAATGCCACAAAGACCAATAGCTTTTACATCAGATAAAGCAGAGTAATAACGTTAAGCCTAGTGCTCCACATAGATGGAATTGACTTTGCCTAATAAACTCTTTGGAACAAATGAGGTGTGGGTTACTGTATTTGACTGTGTACCTTGAGTGGGGAAACCGAAGCGCTATTTCAACAGTGAAAGAAAAAGTTTGGATTTTAGGTAGCAGAAAATGACGAACAAAGACTATTTTTAAACTAAATATCTGAAGTTTTAATCCGTTGGCTTTTTACAATATATGTATTTTTACGTAATTTAAATTGCTTAACTTCCCAGTAAACGATGCTTCATTTTCTAAAGCTCAGTTATATTCAAAAACCTTCTTCTCCTCAAAGGTATGTCTATCTAGAAGGCTGAAGGTTTTACACAAAGCACTTCAGACTGCAATTATTAATATAATTTTATATTATATAATTTTAATTAAAATGATTCTCATCATTATTTGTCTTTTGAAACATAATTATAAATCAAGTGCTGTGTTTAACTTTTTCACATTTTCCACTATATGGAAATTTCCATTATTACTCAGGTATTGAGGCATATAATTGTAAAAACAAACCTCTAGTTCAGTATCAGTTGACATTTTGATTGCAGCTAGCTGCTAATTTTGCACCTGAGAATTTGATAGGTTTGATGATATACGTAAATTCCCCTGGATCCAAACAGCTTTAGAATAAGGTTTGTGTGTTGGGGCGGTTGGGAGTTGATCACGGTTGATGAGTCTGTAAATAGGTCCCGTAAGGGAGGGGATCCGTCCACTTCAGCTGCCGAAGTGCGGGCGCTGCGGACCCTTAGCACTCGAGGTACCTCTGACGTTACTAGAGGAACCTCGGGCCGAACTGCCGAGCCCCTCCCTGATTGGGAGTTGTTCGGATTGGGCTGGACTCGAGGGGGCAGTGTTTCCCGAAACCCACGGGAAATTGGGTACCTCCGGCCAGGCTACGGCCGCTACTTTAAAACAGCAAATTAATTGGCCGTGTGTCATGTCGGCACGTTGGCCATAGTAGCTCAAGGGTTAGAGTGGCTGGACGGCAACCAAAAGATCCGTGGTTCAAATCCCGGCTATGGCAATGAATTTTTCAGTCTGGCTCTATATTTCCATACTTTAAAATAATTCAAGATATCTTATTAATTATGAAAGGTCTTAAATACTGATTAATCAATATCTAGACGACTTGTTAAAAGTAAAACGTATCAATTTTCCAACATGTAAATGTTGATTTGGGATGGGGGCATCTTGTTAAATTTTCAAGGTTTACGAGAAATTCCTTCACCCCAAACAAACCTTATTATGAGGAATGTTTTGAAAATTGATTTTCTCAGAAATGATTTTTCAGGATTTTGATTAAAATACCATATGATCAATATATTGTAATGACAAATGAAAGTATATCTTGAAATTTCTGAAATACTCAGTCTATGAACTTCTTCTCATACTGAACGACTTATATAATTATTAAACCGAAATAGACTAAAATATTACACAGATGGAATGTTAAAGCATTCAATTTGAATCTTTTTCGAGTTTATAATTTGATATTTCTAACTCGTTTAGCTATTATTAAGTAATATATTCCTCTATTTCAATTCTCTCTACAAGTAAAATATGCCATATGACAATTTTAAATAACTGTTCATCTGGATCAAAGTGAAGTAGATAAGAGTAAAACTTTTAAAGAAGCATTTGTACAACAACAAATGTGAATCACACACGTATATATTACTCATTTTTCATTAATGGTTTATCAATCACATGAAATTACACAGTATTCCCTGCGAATGCAGAGGGATTAACATAATTTGTTCCAGAAATTCTGAGATAACCCATTTAAATTATCATGTATGGAATATATAAACTATGGTGTATTATTTAAAATGTAAGCCATTTTAAGAAAATTGGACATTTGATGAATTCTCCCACATATGGGGTAGTTTGAGATGTGAGGATTTTCTATTGAATTCTCATCCTTGAAGGAGTATTTATATACCAAGTTCGGGATTTGTCACAGTTTTCGTTTTGAGATCTATTTCTCCCTCCTATCTTTCTTTATCCCTACCCTTCCTCCGACACTTCCCCTCTTTCTCCCTCTCTCACAAAGACACCTTTCTCTAAAACAAGCATTTTGGAATCGGAGCATACGAGTACATGAAAATAGCTTCATTATTATTATTATTATTATTATTATTATTATTATTATTATTATTATTATTATTATTATTATTATTATTATTATTATTATCATCATCATCATCATCATCATCATCATCATCATCATCATCATCATCATCATCATCATCATCATCATCATCATCATCATCATCATCATCATCATCATCATCATCATCATCATCATCATCATCATCATCATCATCATCATCATCATCATCATCATCATCATCATCATCATCATCATCATCATCATCATCATCATCATCATCATCATCATCATCATCATCATCATCATCATCATCATCATCATCATCATCATCATCATCATCATCATCATCATCATCATCATCATCATCATCATCATCATCATCATCATCATCATCATCATCATCATCATCATCATCATCATCATCATCATCATCATCATCATCATCATCATCATCATCATCATCATCATCATCATCATCATCATCATCATCATCATCATCATCATCATCATCATCATCATCATCATCATCATCATCATCATCATCATCATCATCATCATCATCATCATCATCATCATCATTATTATTATTATTATTATTATTACTATTATTATTATTACTATTATTATTACTATTATTATTGTTGTTGTTGTTGTTGTTAATGTTGTTATTAGTTTTGTAATTTACACCTTTAACTTTTTAAGTCATATCGACGATGAACGGAATGGGTGAAACGATGCTCAAATGGGCCCAGGGTCCATGGAGCTTAGAGTTACCTGACATTCGTCTTTTTTAGGATAAGGGAAAGCCCTGGAACAAACCTTATCCAGGTAACTCACCCTGACGGAGATTCGAACTCCGGACCTCTTGTACTTGAGGCAGACATGCTACCATCAACTCTACCGAGGCGGGTAGCTTCATTATTGTTAACAAATCATTTCATAAAATAGAGTGTGGGTGTGTGGTGTTTTAGGGCCCGTCGACAACAAGGTCATTTGGGCCCGAAGTCAACATTAAAACCTAAAAGCTACACTAATCAAACTAAAAAGGTAAAATAAAATAAAAACACACAACTATTAAAAGTACATAAAAACTCATCCCAGTCCTAATAATTTAAAAGCTTCATAAAATAGAAAAAGGCCGCTCCGTGTATAATTGATTGTCATGCTCACTTCTATTTTCTGTAGTTTTGTAGAAATTGAATGTTTGTACTAATTTATTTAGCTTAGTGCTAACGGTACTCAGCAGTAGGTATTTTCTTTAATTTCTGTTTGACAAATCATGCAACTTTGTCATGTCAGCTTTATCAGACTTAAAGTACACATTATTCACCTTCTCCTGTATCGTTATCCAATATCACTTTAAAAAATTGTGTGTACATCTCCATTTAAGCTAGGTTCAATATCTGAAGTTTCCTTCCAATGTATCGAGAAGTAGATGGGATGCTGTTAAGTTGGCACTAGCCTTGGAGATGATATCGAGTTTCGCCTAGAGCTTCACATATGCTTTCTTCTCTGTGGAGTTTCTTTCAAAGAAATGTCAATGCATTTTCCTTAGCCAACAGAGATCTTTCTTCATGACATTAGATTGTTCTTGCAATAGACCCTGGTCAATCGCGATATCGTGGATGATTCTGTAGAACTTAATTTCCGAGTTATAGGCATTTTTCACCTACACACTTCGCTCATTCTGACTGAACATCATTGTACATTACCCAATTCTACAATCCCAGCTTTTGCCAAATTTTGTCGGCTGTCTTGAACTTTCTTCAGCACCCATTAATGTGAGCCCAGCTGCTGGTTTTAAAAAAGTTGCTTTCCCCAGTAGAAGCTCTTTAAATACATTTTAGGAATATTCTTAGAAAAGTTTATTAATTAGTTTCATGTTATTCGAAAAGATGGTTTAAAAGATTTCCTTCCGTTTGGAACACCAAGAAATGCTGATACGACTATTATTATTATTAATTATTAATTATTATTATTATTATTATTATTATTATTATTATTATTATTATTATTATTATTATTATTATTATTATTATTATTATTATTATTATTATTATTATTATTATTATTATTATTATTATTATTATTATTATTATTATTATTATTATTATTATTATTATTATTATTATTATTATTATTATTATTATTATTATTATTATTATTATTATTATTATTATTATTATTATTATTATTATTATTATTATTATTATTATTATTATTATTATTATTATTATTATTATTATTATTATTATTATTATTATTATTATTATTATTATTATTATTATTATTATTATTATTATTATTATTATTATTATTATTATTATTATTATTATTATTATTATTATTATTATTATTATTATTATTATTATTATTATTATTATTATTATTATTATTATTATTATTATTATTATTATTATTATTATTATTATTATTATTATTATTATTATTATTATTATTATTATTATTATTATTATTATTATTATTATTATTATTATTATTATTATTATTATTATTATTATTATTATTATTATTATTATTATTATTATTATTATTATTTATTGCTCTTATCTTTCCTAGTAATGAAATGACAAGTTTAGGTCTCTGTTGATCTCTTCTTAGCAGGAATAGTGCAATTTTAAGTGTTCATTTTTGCGTGGTTTTGTTTATGGATCTGGTGCAGCATTTTTATATTTACTATTGAGCCCGGGTTTTCAGTGCCTCTGGTAACTCATTATGTTCTGAGTCGAATGCTTTGTTGTACTCGTGGACTACGACAAAGCAGCGGATAATGCTAAGTTGAACTCTCTCAAGGTATTTGGTTTCGTATTTGAGGTTATAAGCTGTACTGTAACCTGATCAAAACTCAGCTTGGTGGAGTTCATTCCTTGGTATATTTAGTTAGTCGTCAGTTCAATATCTTCGAAATTATTTTGTGCAGGTAGATTAACTTGATTTGGACGGTAGCTGCTTAAGTGGTTCTTGACGCTCCTCTGGAGCAGAAGTATGGCTATGAGTGGTGCAGTTACTCCGTCTGACCCCATTTTTTTAACTAATGATCTGCATAAGTTTATTACTTTCATTGTAAATTACCTGTAATATGTAAAGAGCTTCCCTGACAACACATGTTTTGAGGTCTGCTGATGCAGAAAGGAGACAGTTTTTATTAAAAACTCTATACATCAAACTTAGTAACTTGAATATCTTCCAAGTGTATACGATTATTTTAAAGAATATTGTAACTTTGTGGGTTCGTAGAATTAAAAGACCGAGTTGCAGAAATTAAAAATCTCCTTTATTTCCGTAGCAATACACTATTCAATTCTCACGTAAGAACATTATATCACATATACACAGTCTTCCAAGGTCGATCACAATAACAAACAGTGACAATTGATTACATTAGCTCTCGTTAAAACAATAAGTTGGCTATCTTTCATTTCACAACTCACTGTTTTACAACTCTGTTTACAACTGTCCTGCTGGCGTGTCACAATCCCTTATATATCACATTCATGATTACCAGACTGTTCTGTCAATCACTAGATGTTTCTGGAAAAAAGGCATCTTATCACCTTCGAGAAACGTAACTTAATCTATGCCGGCGAGTCCTTTACCTCAGTTATCTTGCTTGCCGGCGCTTGTTTACAATAGCCGCGCTATCATTAACTGCTTAGCAAGGCTCATTATTACCATGAAACTTTATCCGCCGACTGTTTTCTTATTTGTGCCGAAACTTTTATGCCTTTTGTCGTGATAATATCTAGCCACCCTAACCTACCATTTACAGGGAAAACTTATTTGTTGTGATTTTTCAAAAATACTTCTTAATCATTTTGATTAAAATACACTTTTTATGCGTTTTGTGTAAAGATACTTTAATTCTCAAGGAATGTTGTGTATATACTTAACACCTGGCAAAGGGCAATGTATATTTTGTGCATAAAGCTCTTGAGATTGTCTTTCTACAGAGGGGAAGTAAAGCCGGTGGTATTCATTGCGTAAATAACTTTTGCTTTAGCTTTCCATACTCCATATCCTTTATGGCATTTCATATTTGGCTTAATATTGGAGGATAATATCAGTACACTTCGTCCAGCGATGTTTCAGCCTTTTCATCCCGTCGGATAAATAGGTTCCGTTAAAGTCTTCAAAATACTCACTTCATTTGATGGATATTTCTAACCATCAAGTTAAAGTTTTAAAGTTTGGGTATGAAGAAGTCACTTGGGGCTAAGTCTGTCGAATAAGCTGGATGAGGAACCAATTCAAAGTCCATCTCATGAACATCCGCCATTGTGATTGCTGATTGTGCGATGGTGCATTATCCTGATGAAAGAGCACCATTTTGCGTTTCAATCCCGCTCTTTCCAGCCAACTCATGTTGTAATATTTGCAGACATCGCCTCAAAAATTGTCATTTCCGTGGTATGTGCACACACAATCCTGCATGAAGATCTGAAAATGCCCAATCGCTGATCCTCCATTACTTTCTCCACTCGCAGGGTCATGTCATCATACCGGCTGGTGCGAAGGCCGTAACTGTCTTGTTTGGTTGTCACACGATGTTCTTCCTTCTTTGAACTGTAGCACCCAGGAATGCAAATTAGACACATCCATGGTGCCATCACCATATGCCTCACTCAACTGGCGATAATTTTAATAGATGTCACACCACGAAAATGGAGAAAACAAATGATTACACGCTGTTCTTGCAACGGAGACTTCGACATTTTAAGTATCAAGAACAGTCCTAACTCTCGTCACTGCAACTAGAATTCTATACATTGCACAGTGCTGCCATCACTGTCACGTATTCAGAGAGTCCTCATGTATTTATAAAAAAAACAGAAGTTCCAGTCTGGTCCCAGGCCTTAAAAAATAGGTGTTACAACTTGAAAGCACCTCGTACCTTTTTCTAGCAGTGATTTAATTCTTACCAGCAGTTGATGTTTTGTTTCGAGATCCTTGCTCTTGATTATGATGCCATTTATTTTCTTTCGCCTTCATGCATCGCCTTCTTCAAGTACTTTCAATCTGCTTTCGATCTTTTAATTCTTTCTCCAGTCGTTTTGTATACATTAATCTTTCTCTCTAGGTTGTTACATTTCTGTTCCAGCTTGCCCAGTTCCTTATCTTCGTGCTCTAGATCTCCTACAGCCTGTTTGGTCTGTTTTCTGTAGTCATTATTCTGCTTTCTTAAGTCCCTGATTTCGGGATATGTTTAAATATTGCTGTGATATGTCCCTTGTCACTGATTTCCGCGATGTTGTTTTTCATGGGATGCTCATTCACAGATGTGCTAGTTTTTTCCTCTTGTTCTCTGGTATGACCTATTTACTCTGTTATAGCTACTACAAAATATTTCATGTCAAGTTTATTTACTTTCTGCTTTATATTAATGGAACTTTAGCAGAAATAGTTTCATTACCTGTTTCGTCACAGATACAAGGAGATACAGAAACAATATTCTGGCATTGCTGTGTGCTGTCTTTCAAATTCAATGTTGTGATGACATCCTGAGAAACAGCTGAATTGCGATATTGTTCTAAAACGATAAGAAAATATTAATAAAAATTAATAACTGTAAATACCTCGGAAACTGCTAATGGCATGTTTTAAAGACGTACCTTTGTGCAGTGAGTTTTTGTTTCCTTTTGGTTTTTTCCAATACTTCACATCTTATTCCCAGATAATTCAAGATGTACATATTTTTTTCATAAATATTTTGAGCAATTTTATTATCATTACCTTTATTTAACAAAATCAAATTTCAGAATTTTTTCCACGTAATTAATTGTGTCGCGTTCGAGGAGAAGGTTGAATGCAATTGCCAACAGCGTTGGGCTAAACTGTTCACACTCACCGGTGCACGCGTGCGTACTTTTTTTAAAAAATGTTCTTTTTAACAAGTATTTACGAATTATCTAGATACACTTAATTTTTGGTAGACAGAAATAACTGCTCTACCTATCGGGTACGTAGTAGCGAAGATAAAACTGTACGAAAAGAGATTTCCTTTCAGCAAGTTTCTTTACTAAAATAGAAAGTAAGGTTAGTGGGGGGAAGATGGAAGTTGGGGGAAGACGGAGGTTTCGTAGCATTTTGTTCATCTGAGACTAGATAGCAGCACTTACCACAGTCTAGCATAGGGGCATCCAGTTGGAAGTGTGCTGCTGTACTCTTCATGCAGTGATACAAAAGAAACTATCTGTCAACTTAGGAAGTACAAGCAATGTAATATTTCGATGCCCATACGTAAGGTCCAGCACTTGATGTACTACAAGGAGCTTCACCTAACCATGGCGTCTTTGTGAGCACATAGTAGCTCGGACCAATATGGCCGGTAGCGTACACAGAAATAAGGTTCACTTGTATGTTCACCCAGGCTTTCGGAGAAGTTGAATGTTCTTAAATAATACTGATAAATTACATATGACCGATCATGACGGCTTGACCAATCATTCTTCAAACCATTGAAAACATTTTGGCAGCAAGCTTTGAATACTTGGATTCATTCAAACCCTGGCCGAAGAGTTACAAGCCTGTAGTTTGGTTCTTTCCTTTCTTCATTGTATCATGTCTCTAACATGCGTAAAATTTATATTTTATAAGATATCTTACAATGCTCAATTTACTTTATTTTTCCTTAATTTCAAACTTCGAGTTCTTGCATCTTCCTCCATGTTGTTCCATCTTCCCCTAATGATGGGGTAAGATGCAAGTTTCGTTGCAATTCGTTTAATTGTACCTTTTTATCTCCTCACATTTAAGTACAAGGATTACTATTTCTCCCACTAACAAATAAATATACAGACAATATCTTGAGATACTTTTTGTATTTTTCACCATTCCCATCTCCATGAAAAAAGAACAATCACCGTTAAGTATGTCATCTTCCCCCGACACACCTTATGTTTTTTGCTACTATGTTTCACACCATACATGGGGATTGCTTCGATAGAAAAATCGCATACGTAATCTATACAAAATATACTCTTAAGTATAAATGTTGAACTTCCTTCCATAACCTGCATCAGAGCTCGAGTCTGATTACAGCGGATTACTCTTACTCTGAGAAGGCAAATGTCAAATACCTTTAAGGATTTCCGATAGATCAGGACTAGAAGTTTCACCAAGTTCACCTCAGATCTTAAAATAATGTAAACTGGGGAATAATGCACCATTATGCCATTTCAGACAGTATACCCCATGAAAAGGGCATGTGCTATCCTTTAAATAAGAAAGGAATCTCGACAAGAACTTACAGAAAATAGAGTAAAAATTAAAGCACTTCGGAAACAGAAGGCTTCGTCACCGCACACTTCACGTTACAGATGAGGAATTCACTTGTCTCCTAACAGAGGTTGCAGCGAGATTCTAAGATCTGAATTACTGGAATACTGCATTTTGTTCAGTTCTTGGATGTATTTATAGAGAATTATAAAATAATTTTTCAATTATTTGGTTCAGTTTATAACGAAAAATTAGAGAGAGTAATAAGAATAATAAGCAGTTGCACAGATCAAAAACGTATAAGTATATTTTAAGGTCGGAAACGACGAGTTTTTATCTATGGATACAAATAAAAACAAAGGACAGTCATTTTATTAAGTAGTTTGGCAGTGCTACAATAAATGAAAACTGATTTTATTTACACATTTAATAGAAGAGATTAAGAACTACTCTATTACTTTTTTATCTTTGGGTACGCACATATGAAAAAATGCCAAATTTCGTAAATAAGGTTGTCAGTGTTATAAATGCTGCAGCATAATTTAATTCTAAGTAGTAATATTTATATATAGATTACCTGTTAATAAAAATCATATAGTTACTTAAATTTTTCTGGAAGCCTTCTTTCTATTATAGGAACGAAATATTTTTGAGGAAACTATTGCAAAAGGACCTCAGAAATAGGAAGTACTAAATTAGCGGAAATGAACAAAGAATATGGGTGAGCCTGCATATTTTGAAAATAATTTTGTTTTAGCAGATATATATCATAGCAGGCTATTTTAGTGTATGTATTCTGAAGTGATTTATGAGCAGACATCGGATCACAGACACCTTAGTAATCAGTGTACGCGCACAGGTACTATACAAGGCCAAACGAGGCATCAACAAACGTCCGTGTCAACAAGTATACCGAAGCGCTGTGTGTGTACACTCCGGTACGGATATAAAATGTAACCTACCTTACAGTATGTCATACTCCTCATTGCTTTCGACAAAGGAATTACAATGAAAAACCGTTAACTGCAGAGGTTTTACTCCAATTAGTCCCGGACCCGTAGGTCCAAAGAGCTGGTTTCTTTCAACCAGGGAGTTACCGAGCTGTCCCAGAAGGTCGCTCGGCGCCTCCGTGGGGCATTCCATAAGGCAAGACCTAGAGACTAACGAGCCCCCCCTATCTGGTCATATGGACTCAAGACGAGATGTAAGTGGATACGCCACTTACGCGCGTCAACTCCAAAATGAGAAGGCTACCGATATGAACTCGGTGGGTCCGCCTGGTGATCTAGCACATCTTGTACTGGCTATGCTGGCTAGTACGCGGGAATATTAATGGCTTCCCTCAACCCCTTCCGGAGACGTACCTGATCTCCCACGGGCATCGGGAACCACTGCCCTCTCAAGTCCAACCCAATCCGAACAACTCCCAATCAGGGAAAGGCTCGAATGTGCGGCCCGAGGTTCCTCTAGTAGCGTCAGAGGTACCACGAGTGCTACGGATCCGCAGCGCCCGCACCACGGCAGCTATGTACATTCGTAAATTGTCGAATGTGAATTTTCTGCAATTCTCGCTGAAACAATATAAAAATATTTGGAGAAAGTTCGTTCAATGTCACATGACGTCAATGGTGCATATGAGTAGTACAACTTATTTTCATGTGTGTGTCCGAGACTTAGTTTATTTCCTATATTATGCAGCACTGAAAATCCAGTATTTTCGTGTAGAATACTGGACAGTTTATTTTTTGCTCGTTTGGAAGGTGGTGCATTCTGTATATTATTAATTTTTGCAGACACATCCTCGTCTGCTGTTAGACAGCTCTAAAGTACATTCTTCAAGCTGTTTAATGGCTGTTAATGATGCCCAAAACCTTTGATTTATAAAATAGAGATTGTCCAATAATTGTTGTAAAAGTAATGCTATTACCTCAATATGTCAAACACCTTGCACTTCCTGGAAGGCAGATATACCTGCGTGGCGAGCAGTAGTTGTAATGAAACTGAAGTTACGCGTGACTATCCCTGCGTGTTATCCCAGAGACTGACGTCAGCAGTTATATACTGCGAGACTCGTAAACTTCATATCCCTTTAAAGGTGTATGGGATCCGATGCCTGTTTGAGGTTTTCATTAATCTACATATTTTCATTCTCAAACACGATGTAGCTGTTGGAGAAAATTAACATTATGCTTGTCTTTTAAAGAGTAAGTTAAAATAAAGTACGGGATGAAATTATAATGTGTCGTTATAGAGCTACCAGATTTCTTTTCATCAAATTACACATATAGAATAAAATAATTTTATAAAAATAGTTTGTTGAATATGCAGAGAAAGTCACATGGAGGTGTTGTAAATGTATCATATTTCCTTGTAGACTGAAATGGAGCATGCAGTGCAGGAATTGGAGGAGTCTAATTAAGAAAGCTGAGTGCCTTATGGCTTCTTTTTCCAAAATCTCTTGTAAATTAGGACCATTCCAGGGTTTTCTGTGAGAAATCTCTTCTTCCACAATTACTCTTTAGTTCAGAAGTGATTGTTCCGGTGTATTCATCTACGATGTCACTTGAGTAACGTGACCTAATATGGAAGTAAGACATGTTTTAACCTGTCGTAAGTCTATCCGTCTGTATGTCACCTTCTTACAGCCTGTAGCTTCCTGTGGTTTGGACCTCATTCCTTCCTTCTGGGAGTATTAGCTAGTGCGATACATATAAATCTGAACCATTTCAACGGGCTATTATTTCAGAACCAATAATAGGACACACGTGCCACTTTGAGGGAATGTAATACACAATTGGGAGATTACATTACACTATGTACACCTCAGAGAAAATGTTGGAATTGTCCTCCACCAGTATCTATACATGTTTGCACTCGTCTCACCATATTCTCTGAAGTTTTACGGAGATGATATCAAAATGAGAGAAGGTTATTTCCAGCAAGATGAAGCAATCTAATGACACCACGAAACTTCTAACCAGTTTCTTTGATAATCTAATCTGAAATGGTCTGTGGACCCCCAGATCCCCTGACCTAAACCCCTCGGATTTTTTCTTATGGGGGTATCTAAAAAAATAGAGAGACAAGAATAGGCCACGGACAATCGATGCTCTCGGGGAATCCATTCATACCGAAATAAGTAATAATGTGATATACTCCCCTTGTTTAGTAAGGTCAAGTCGCCGCCAGGCGTCCAGCTCCTTTCAGCTGGTTGGAGATCTTCATAGTAGTGTTTCTACGAAAACAAATGGTAGCTGTGATCTAACCAGCCATGAGTGAATCTGGAGCTGGCTGGCCGGGAGATGTTGGATTGACCTTCGCTTTTGTTACATCTCTCCGCGCCTGTGGAATGTTATGTTGTATTGTATTTAGTTTGGAATAAAACAGGTAAGTGGATTTCAGAAAGAATTATGTATTTGATTGTGAAGTGTCCCGTAGCTTCTAGGTTTTATTGTGGGTAATTTGACCTCTCACTCTCCGAGTTGTGTTCCCCAGTGGTATCCTTGGGATGGTTAAACCATTTAGTTCATAGCGGCATATCAAAATATTTCCAGGGATATCACAATATTGACGAGAATATACTCCGTAAAATTTCAGAGAATATGGTGAGACGAGTGCAAACGTGTATAGATGCTGGTGGAGGACACTTCCAGCATTTTCTCTGAGATGTAAATAGTGTAATGTAATCTCCCAATTGTGTACTAATTTCTCCTAAAGTTGTACGTGTTTCCTATTATTGGTTCAAAGGTTATGACCTATTAAAGTGGTTCAGGTTCATATGGATCACACTATATATCGCAGTATCCTATATATCTATATGTTAAATATGATGTCACGTGAAACTGGAACCATTCTACATGAAGAAATGGCATGAAGTAATTAATTCTACCACCAATCACAGACATTTCCTTCACGTAAAATGCATTATTATTAAACCTTCAGTTAGCTGTAGTTTGAGAGGTTTAGTTTAGGTGCTGACCTATTGATCCACAGGTCACGAGTTCAAACCTTGCCCACAACGAGGGTACTCAAACGTGCAGCTCCATATTTGTAATTTTACTGGCATGGTGAACCCCTGCTGGATGATATTCTGGCGCACCGGTGGCTCTAATATGTTTATGGTCAGTTTAACAAAATTTCTTAACTTCGATTGGCTTCGACTGATCTCATGTCAACTTAAGTACATCCACTCCGAGCTATAAACAGCACGCGTTATTTGCATCCTAGCTAAAATGTTTAATTTACTTTACGTTTAAATTTATGTTTTTGAGCTCATTTATAAATGAAGTAAGTTGATGCGCCCTAAAACATTTGTGATGCCCAAAATATCTATTTGAAATCGCTAAATACCGTAAAAGGTCAGATCAGATCTCGATTTTTCGTTTTCAGAATCTAGTTACACGACTAATGACACTTTTTCTGCCCTATCTTCGATATTTTAAGATTGTGATGAAGATTTATTCAATTTCGGAACAACTCGTTCCACGATTTAATTCTTCTTATTTTTACTCAAGGATAAAAGTGCAATTGTTGTGATTTCTAGTCATTTACATGTTGGCCATTATTCTACCTTGTTTAATATCAATCTGACAGAGAAATATATTATAAAATGATAAAATTTAAATCTACTTAAATGAGTACTAATAAAAATTATCATTAAAGTTTACAAACTAAAAAGAATAACATAAAAAATTAGGTTCTTTTGAGTAATTTTTCTGCCAGTTTCTTTAACGCGGTACTATCAGCATTAGTCAGTCAACAGTTTTAACAATAGTTTTAATGGTCTTATGTTTTGCCACTTGTTGGACGAAGTTCCACTTTATTTTGATTCAGTGTAGATTGAGTTGATTGCTTTTAAAGCTCCCCAGTTTTTCCTGAGCACAAAGACTCTTATTTACATAAGCCCCTTTTCGTTCCACTAGCTGGCAAAAACTGGCGGAGAATAGATTGAAGTGCAGTGGCGTGTTTTTTCAAATTTATCTCAATATTTACTCCCACAACACTACTATTTCTTACTTTAAGTTACTCTAGCACATCAGATTTGTATTTCGAGGTTAAATTTCTGATCCTTTTACGATTCTTACACATTACGTTTTAAAACACGTTGTCTTTACCCTTCGATTCGGAAGGCTCCACAAAACTTTGCAGAATGACTTTGATTTGGTTATTCAGGATATCCGTCTGGCTATGTTCGACGCCAATCAAGGAGGGGGTTGACATCTCGCGGGGAGAGAGTGAGAGAGTGAGAGAGGGGGAGGGTGAGGGGGAGGGGGAGTGGGGGGCAACGTTGCCGTTTATCGTGGCTACGTGGAAACCGCGTTAGAATTATTGGAAATTAATTGTTCTTTCACACTAAGCTAAAGTATGGAAATATAGAGTCAGAATGAAAAATTCAATGCCATCGCCGGGATTTGAATCACGATTCTTCTGGTTGCCTTCCAGCCGCTCTAACCCTTGACCTACCATGGCCAACGTGCCGATATGACATTAAATTCTCCAACTGACTCGGGGTTTACCGGTAAACCACCTAGGAGTTCTCAAAAACACATGAGACAACTACCTGAATGGTGACTTACAACGCGTAAGTACTTTAAGGCCCGGGATTTATAGTTAACCACTATTAGGTCAATTAATGGTAATTAATTGTTCTTTCACACTGGCAGTGTGTAGGCTAAAGTATGGAAATATATTCAGAATGAAAAATTCAATGCCATCGCCGGGATTTGCATCACGGATCTTCTGGTTGCCTTCCAGCCGCTCTAACCCTTGAACTACCATGGCCAACGTGCCGATATGACATTAAATTCTCCAACTGCCTCGTGTTTTTCCCGGTAAACCACCTAGGAGTTCTGAAAAACACATGAGACAACTACCTTAATGGCGACTTACAACGTGTAAGTACTTTAAGGCCCGGGCTTTATAGTTAACCACTATTAGGTCAATTAATGGAAATTAATTGTTCTTTCACACTGGCCGTGTGTAGGCTAAAGTATGGAAAGATGCGTTAGAATTATTTTTACGAAAATGGTTGGATTGCGCCTGGAATGTTCAGCGGTTTTATTTATGTACATTTTTTATATTTTATAACACCCATGCAAAGAACTTAATATGCAAACATATACAGTGTAAACTTCTGCATTAACAAGACACACCTGTGAAATATTGATGCTCATTTCGGGGCAAAATGCCATTGATATCCAATTAATGTTGGAATTCCTACAACAGATGCGCTCCTATCAAGTACCCTAGGGACTTGAATAAGAAGTTCCGCTTCCAATTTCTCCTTGTAGAAACATTTTTCTTAAAGGGCATATCTTCCTTGCTTATCTTTGTAAATATTTTACCAAATAAGTTTTATTCGGTTCGTATACTTCACTTTCATTTTTGCTACGCTAATGTCAGCACAAAACTAAAAATCTATTAAAAGTGCGAGCACAGTCACAAATAATCACAAAATGTGCAGATACTCACTCATTAATAATAACCATGACGCAACCGAATTCGCCACTAGGTATTGACCTAGTCGTATTGACCAGTGTCACAGCGCTGCATTCGTTTATCTTATTTATACAAGAGCGAAATATTAGTAATATGGCTTACAGTAAGTGACGTAACACAAAGCATATTGTATATCTGTATCTAAAATGAACAGTTAGGCAATTAGTTATTATATGCAAATATGAATTACAATTGAGCCAACCATTTTGTCCCTTGACACAGAGATTTTGATTCCCTCTTCTTTCTCCTTGTCACAATATTCCAGAGGAAGGCAGGTAGTGGCGGTGTGACGTCAGCTCTATCCGCCAAATATGCCCCCGAACGAAAGGCAAGTTAGCGTGTGACGTCACCGCGCTGATTTCTGCTGCCCCAAAACGAAGGGAATAGTTTGATGTGTTGGGGTTCCGACTACGTAGGAAAGATAGGAAACGTATCGGGTATTAATAATACGTACAACTTACATCTTGGATGTTAGAATATTAATGCTGACTGCTTTAATTACACAATTGGTCACAGTTTATAAACAATTACATTTTAGCTCTGTGCTATGAGAAAATATATAAAACATCAACTCGTAGTTTATCTGAAGGTCAGGCATGTTATAAAGTAAATAAAATAAAACAAAGTAATTTTCTCTGCTAATTAAAGGAGACCCATTCAGAACAAAATTACGTGGACATTTGCCGACACTTTGTTTTGGTTTTCTTGTTTATCAATGTCAGAATGTAATGTCTAAGAAATTTGTAATCGAAGGCTGCATGTTAGATTGTGATACGACAAGGTACTCCGGGGTTTGCACTTTGCTAATTTCATAACATTCATAACATTGCATTCATCTTGCACCAAATTTTACTCTTAAGACGATGCTATTTGCGGATGACCAAATAATTATAAGTAAAACTGAAGACGAGCTGCAGCAAGAGCAGTATATATTTTACAGAAGTTATGTAAGAATTATAGTTTCAAAATTTCCACAAATAAAACAAACAATGGCGTTTCGATGTAAAGACACTGTTAGAACCAAAATAGTAATTGATGATATTATCTTAGAGCAAGTTACGGGGTTTAAATATTTGGGAACATAGGTCAGTTATAAGTATAAAAATGATTTTAAAAATAAATTACAAATGTTTCAACAAATATGCGGCATAATAAATAGAAGCCTAAAAACTAAAACCAGAAAATAAACACGGATGAAATTTTATAAAGTAATGGCTGTGCCTGCTTTTCTTTTTGGTTCTGAAACATGGACATTAACAAAAGCAGACAAAAACAAGATACAGGCTGCCGAAATGAGATTTTTAAGAGCAGTAAAGGAATGTACTCTTTTAGTCAAAATCCCAAATTAAAAAATAAGAGAAGATTTAAAAATAAGTTCTTTAGAAGAAAAAATAATAAATTATAGAAATGAATGGAGAGAGCATATTGAGAGAATGCCGAGAGATAGGACCCCAAGAAGAGTTATAAACTCTAAACCTAGAGGAAAGAGACGTCCGGGAAGACCACGAAAACGATGGTCAGACATCTTTTAAGCCGGAACAGGCAGCATTGCCTAGCCTTTGGAGTAAAGAAGAAGAAGAACAATTGTTCGCACACATGTCTAGCCAAACATACACAATGTCCATGCGGCAAGTGAATACAACCTCGAAAATCTGGTTTGGGGGGACATTCTTATAAAAATCAGCCAAGTATTTCTTGTGCGTATATTTGTCCTTCAATATATCGCCACATTGTAAATTTAACAGTTCCATTTGGTTCGTGGCAGCTACATTGTCTTCGAGTGTGCTACACCTGACTAACCCTCAAATTCTGTACTCACAGTGTCATTTATATAGGCAACTTGGTACTACACGGCTCTTGCCTGACATCTCACGCACTGCAGGCCTCGCTCCCAGCTGAAATACGTCACAACTATAGAAGCTGTCTTTCTCTGTAATATTCAATCGTAATTTTTTGCGCCCACCAGTGTATGATATGGTGGCACCTAAACAGGGTATACATACAGTCTAGCTGAATATGGGCGATAGGCTTGCGTAAATAACTCGTTACACATGCTTTCCGATACGCTTCCACACTTTGCTATTGTTAATGTTCTGACCTTATGAACTCCGAAAGGAATGCGTTTTCTACAGACCTACACACGTATAGACAAGGTGACGTAATGATATACAAGTCGCGCACAGATAACATGCAGCCTACTTATTACACAAGCGGCAGCCCGTTGTGCAGCTTGTGACACTGGATATGAATATTGTTTTTTTCAAAGCTTCTCCATCACATTTATCTATAACGCTACTTATAATTTCACGCTCTTCCAAATGCACAACCTTAAATTTCTTAAGATCTTCAGACATGGTGAGAAGACTAGTAAATATTACTGCACTGAAGTAATTCGGCATCTTGCCACGCAAGTAGGCTACGTGACTTTCTGCAGGTGATAGCTGAATGTTTACTGTATTGCTCACTCGCTGTGTAACCGGACAACGGTTCTCCTCTCCCCCATACCTCATCCCGCGGAGGTCACGAGTCCAGAACACATCTATATGCAGTAATCTCTATAATCACGCACATCATAATCACGTGTTACAATATAGACAGTAATTTTGCATATACAATTGCTAAGGAAACGTGTTAGCTCTAATTGTTGCCTCTTTTCTTTGGTATGATGACCGCTGTGATGTAGCAATTCCTTTGCGTTCATTTAAAGCTTGTGACCACTTGGTTAACAACTGTCAATCACCTTGATTCGCACTGTGTATTGTAGATGAACATTCTGAATTGTATTTTTGTGCTTAGGGTTGCAAGAGGCACATGTTATAATGGTCCACTAATTAAAGATTTCATATTTCGGGGTTATTCAATTTGTCATCTAAGTTCTCACTGTCACGTCATCACTTTCTGCATGACATAGCGGGGTAATGAAATATTGTGATATCCCTGGAAATATTTCAATATGTTATTATCAACCAAATGGTTGAACTCTTCCAAGGATATTACTGGGTAACATAACTCGGAGAGTGAGAGGTCAAATTACTTACATTAAGACTTGGAAGATACGGGACACTTCATAATTAAATACACAATTCTCCTTGAAACTTACAAACCTGTTTTATTCAAAATTCTAAACACCTAAACACAATACAACGTTCTACAGGCGCGGAGAGATGTAACACAAGCGTTAGTCGCTCACCAAGTCCTGCGAAGGTCAAGCTACTCTCTCATGGCTGGCTAGCTCACAGCATCCACTTGTTTGCGTAGAAACACTACTGCGAAGATTTCCAACCAGCCAAAAGGAGCCGGACAACTGGCGGCGACTTGACCTTACTAAATGTACGACTCATCACCGATACAAAACTGTTTTGGTTCTCAATAATAATGTTTAAAAGTAAAGAATAATACAAAACAAAGCGAGTATATCACAATATGCATGACCTAACCTTTTCTTTGGTCTACTAATCTCGCTGAAGATTCGAACAGTTGCACGTCAAGATCAAAAATCACTTCTTGTCGCATCATAAGCACCATCTTGTCCCTCTTTCACTTTTTAATTCCCAAGAACACCCTTATATGCCTGTTAAAAATGTTCATAGTAGATTCTGGAGGCGGGGAGAAGAGAAACTTCCAGAAAATTCTGAGTATTTGTTGCTAGCACTTCTATGCTATCTAAGTTGTGAGTGCTACTTCTTTATTTATATATCTCTAGTTACCAGGTTGAATGGCGCAACTTCCGGTACGATAGCTACAACGTCACAGTAGGAATTCAGTATGCTGTTTTGAGGAATTCTCACAATGGTTTGAAATATTGGACTGTACCTCCCATATTCCGTTTGCAGCCTAGCAAATACCATGTTTTCCTAAATGACTACCCATTAGCTGTATTCCCGAGTAGCAATGAACATTATAATGATAATCGGGATAAGAGAAATAATCTGAACATAGACCAAAAATAAGGATCACTCGTAAAGATAGAAATATTGAAAGCAAGTGAATAAAAGAAATGAAAATCTTAAGGGTTTTTTATGAGGAAGTTTAACCAAGGGATAAGAAAAGCTAAGTGGAAAGAGTAGTGAGCAATCTCGTTTTAAGGGAAACTTTGGCAGTTAGCATGCTCAAAACCCGGCACATAGAGAAACTAAAAATCCACCAGTGTAAAATCAGATATCAATGACTAATAAATTAAGAGATGGTAGGAGAAATTTAAGTAAAAGTAAACTTTTGGAAAAACACTCGTCTGGTTGAAACCAGCAAATACACTTGTGGCTGGGAAGTCAGGAGCCACGGTAACAGTAGAAATAATGGTAAGACTGTGTGCGCGTGCGTGCGTGCGTGCATGTGTAAGTGTGCATTTATGAGAGGGAGAGAAGCTTCATTGACGATTCAACAGTGACGGATATAGAGACTCCTTGTTACGTTTCCCCCCCCAGTTTTATGTAATACCATAAACTGTCGATGAAGTTTCGTATTATTGCATCACACAAATAATCCGCAGCTGCAAGCAATTCTCATGCTGAGAATATGAGCTGGAAGTAAAGCGATCTATTTATACTCCTTGTGATTTTGGGACACTGGGCTCATAGAAAAGCTAATATAATACGAGGCGTGTTCAATTTATAACACCTCCTATTCTTTTCAGGACTGAGACACGATAGGAAATTCTTCTTTTTAAAATATAGGAGGGCTGTTCAATAAAGAATCATCATAATTTTTACGGACATAATATACGACAGAAAAGTCAATCTTATTATATTCTGTTAGCTTAATGTGAAACATACGCGTCGTATTAGTTTCATTGTTGGTACTCCTGGTTCCCGCCTGTGAGAACCAGGTAAATTCAGAGATATTCAGTATCGCCTAGCGCTGCAATTTAGGTAACATGCAGTTAAAGTTGATGTTAGAGGAAGATCCGGAGTTTCCTTCAAACGTAAACACAGCTGATGAAATTTGGCTATATCATTTTGATCCAGATAGCAAAGAGCAAAGCTCAGTGTCGAAATCTCCTTCATCACCAACCCACAAAATAGCAAAAGTGGTTGCTTCTGCTGGAAAAGTTAGGGTCATCTCATTCTTTGATATTCATGGAATGGTTTATTAGCATGTTGTACCTGCACACACATCAGTAACTGGACAATACTACAGGGATGTCCTGAAAACATTGCAAGTCCATATTAGGCGCAAAAGAGAACATTTCTGTGAAGCAGGCTGGATGCTGCATCACGATAATGTGCGGCCGCATATTGCCAATTTTGTTGCTGAATATCTTGCAAAACTCAAAGTGAAGTGCATCCCTCACCCTCTCTGTAGTCCGGATTTAGCCCCATGTGATTTTTTTTCTATTCCCTAACTTGAAGAAACACCTTCGTGGGAGGCATTATTCATTATCAGAAGCAGTGGTGAAGGCCGCGGAGGCGATTTTGAAGGATCTCTCAAAAAATGGTTTCCAGCGTTTCTTTGATGACTGGCAGAAACGCTGGAACAAGTGCATAGCATTCAGGGGAGACCATTTTGAGAAGGACCATCAAAATTATGAGTAAGTAAGGGTACGTTGTCAAAAAAATTGATCATTCTTTATTGAACAGGCCTCGTACATGGACCCTTTGTGAATGCGTGACAGAGATCGGAACACTGTACATGTATAGAACTCTAGTGTAAGCGACGAGAGTAGGGCCTTTATATATTACGTCGTCCAACGTTACGTTATATGAAATGGGTAAAATGACGCTCAAATGAGTCCGGGGTCCTCGGAGCTTAGAGCTACCTGGCATTCGTCTTTAAGGATAAGGGAAACCCTGGAAAAACCTTATCCAGGTAACTCACCCTGACCGAGATTCGAACTCGTAATCTCTTGAACGTGAGGCAGACATGTTACCATCTACGTTACCGAGGCGGGCAGAGTAGGGACTGTTTTGATACTTAAAATGGCCGCGTTTTTGTGCAAGAACAGCGTGTAATCATTCGTTTTCTCCATTTTCGTGGTGTGACACCTATTGAAGTTCATCGCAAGCTGAGTGAGGCATATGGTGATGGTAACATGGATGTGTCTAATGTGCGTTCCTGGGTGCAACAGTTCAATGAAGGCAGAGCATCGTGTGACAACAAAACAAGACAGTTACGACCTTCGCACCAGCCGGTCTGACGAAATGATCCAGCGAGTGGAGAACGTTGTTTTGGAGGATCACCGATTGAGCATTTTCAGATCTTCATACAAGATTGCGTTCACTGATCCCAATTCTTATTTTGGAGGCGATATCTGCTGCTGTCTGCAGACTATCTTGGCATGCAAACTCGTATTTGTTCCAGTATGCTGGAATGATTTTGTTTTGATTTTCATTAAGTGGGATGATTACAATTTGGAAAAAAATTTCCGAGAATACCAAAAGCAAAGAATTGGCAGACTAATATTTTCACAAAAAGCTCTCCTCATTTATATAACTATTCGTATATTTTGAAAAAAAAAAAAAAATATTAACAGTCTGTTAAATCAGTTGCATTAGAGGCCTTCATGCATCTTGCAATACAATACGGTTAACTGTACACGAGTAAATTCAAATGTTCGATCCATGAATATTAACCACACGCACCCAGGGATAGGGTAAGCTGTACTACATGATTTCCCAACAGATATTACCACACGATGGAATTCTGAAAACGTTAATTACCCAGGAGCACACGGCCATTAATTAAATCATCCTTAATCAAAACCAGGAAAACACGTTACAAGCCCAGGACATTACCTAACAGACTTAGAAACCTCAAACGAAGAAAGCAACATGGAAATTTGTTGTTCATTTGTGTGTCATGAAATATTAAAAACATTTACAGAGACTTAAGAGGTTAAAGCGATCAACAAAGTTAAAAGAGTAGGTACCTGCCCTAGAAAGGGAACTTATCTTTTGAAGGAACTTGTTAAAGTCGTTTAGTGAGGCATACGTAGGTGATATTCCGGAGAAACGAGACCATTTGTAGTTAACTTCTGCACGAGACAGAAACGCCATCTGGCAAAATAAACAAAGGAGCAGTCAGCGCTCATATCCCACACTAACTTTCACTTTTGTTTGTGAGAAACACAAATTATAAACAATTGGTATAAGTGATAAAGTGATCTCTAATATCAGGGCGGCAAATACGGGGGTAAGGATAAGTATGTAAACATAAACTAGAGGTGTCAGATAGATGGTTAGAAAGAATGTATGGAAAGGTCGTGGAATCCAGAATAATGTATGCAGTGGAGGTGTGGGACACATCAGAGATAGGAACACAATTAAACCAGATGTATGGATTGTTTTGCAAAGAACTACTAGGGCTGCCAAAATCTGCACCAAGAGAAGTGCTATTACTAGAGTTGGGGAATAATAATAGAGAGAATACTGAAATTCTGGTATAAGTGTATTAAGGGGAAAAAGGGGAATTATTGAATCTGTGCATCAAGCAACAGAAAAGCATCAAGAACACAAATAGTTGATGGTCGGAATTGGAAAGAATGATATCGAAGATAGGTATGGGAGATCTATGGAGAGCAGAGGAGATAAATGATAGCGGTTTTTGGAAGGAAGTGACAACTAGACTACAAGACATAGATAGGCAAGAGATATGGGGAAAGTATAGACGAAAAGAAATGTTTGAAATTTTATAAGGGATTAAAGACAGAATGAGGTAGGGAAAAATATATAGATCAATGTGGCAAAACTGAAGAGAAGGCATAGCATGGATGAGAGTAGGAATAATATTTCTAAAACAGTTGAGAAACAATGTGGTAGGGATAGTTGAATTTTGTGGAGATGAAGAGAGAACTGTTCATTATCTGATAGAATGTAAGGAGTTAACAAACTGCAGGAGAAAAAAATGGGATAAATGGGTCAGTGAGCAAAGGGGTACTGGCGTTACGCTTGTTAACGGATCGAGTGAAAAGAAAAATAGATGTATAGGAGAATTTTTATATAGATTAAGGGAAAAGTGGATTAGGGTAAGAGAAGCAAAGACATCAAGCTGCTCTGGAAAACCAAAGGCTTATGGCCAGGGGACCCGAGTCAGCGAGTAAATCTTAGGTCAGCAATGTCCTATATTTGAACAGGATGTATAAATAAGTACATGTTCGATGTAAAGTTTTTTTTGTTGTAATTTACGTCCTCCAGCGTTAAGCCATATTGGACGATGAATGGAATGGGTGAAATGATGCTCAAATGAACCCGGGGTCCATAGAGCTTAGTTACCCGACATTCGCCTTTCAGGATAAGGGAAAACCCTGAAAAAACACCTTATCTAGGTAACTCACCCTGACCGAGATTCGAACTCGGGACCTCTTGAGCGTGAGGCAGACATGCTACCACTACGCTACCGAGGCAGGCATGTAAAGTTCTTGTAATGAAACTGCAATGTAAACTGTACAAATACATTTCAAATATCAAATAACAATAAAATATAATATTTTGTGACAAATTTCGCTTATCTGTTTACAACATTATGAATCCTTCAGGACTAGTTTTGAAATTAATGTTTTAATCACATAATAGAGGTTTGTCGCAGTTTATTATATTTTATTGTCATGTTTGTATTGTTTCACTGTCACTGTCGGTATAAGTGATAATGACGTACATGTGGATTTGCATAAACCAAAATAACAGGAAAAATTATTGTTATTGGTGAGATCAGCCCGTTATCTCGAAGAGATTTCTCAACAGATGCCTGCAACATGGAATGGCGAAGACATATGCCTTTATCAGCAAGAGCAATAGTTCTTACCTACTTCCGAGTAAACTATTTGATTGACTATTACATAGGTTATTTCACATAATACGAGGGCTGTAAAATAAAGAATGATGACAGCTTTTTTTAACAACGTACCTTTACTCATCCTCATATTTTTGATGGTTCTTCTCAAAATAGTCTCCCCTGAATACGATGCACTTGTCCCAGCGTTTCTGCCAGTCTTCAAAGACATGCTAGAAACCATTTTAGGCATCCTTCAAAATCGCCTCCGCAACCTTCACCACTGCTTCTGATGATGGATAATGCCTCCCACGAAGGCATTTCTTCAAGTTAGGGAATAGAAAATAGTTACATGAGGCTAAATCCGGAGGGTGAGGGATGCACTTCACGTTGATTTTTGCAAGATATTCAGCAACAACATTGGCAGTATGCGGCCGTACGTTATCGTGGTGCAGCATCCAGTCTGCTTCATGGAAATGTGGTCTCTTGCTCCTGATGTGGACTTGCAATGTTTTCTGTAGTATTGTCCAGTTACTGACGTGTGTGCAGGTACAACATACTGATAAACCATTTCATGAATATCAAAGAATGAGATGACCATAAGTTTCCCAGCAGAAGCAACCACTTTTGCTTTTTGGGGGGTTGCTGATGAAGCAGATTTCCACACTGAGCTTTGCTGTTTGCTCTCAGGATCAAAATGATGTAGCCAAGTTTCATCAGCAGTGATTACGTTTGAAAGAAACTCCGGATCTTCCTCTAACATTAACTTTAATGCAAATGCCATTTTGTTTGGGAATCAACAATCTTGGAACCCATCGCCCACAAACACGTCTCATGTGTAATGTTTCTGTCACCAACGTGTGGGTGGCACCCAATGAAATGTTCAGTATTTCATAAAGTGATCTTAAGGTAATTCGTCCATCCTCTCTCACAATGGCAGCAGCAGTGTTGATGTTTCCTTCCGTAAGAGCAGTAACTGGACCACCGGGTCCACCTTCCTTTGAAATTGATTGTCTCTGTTCTTTAAACATTTTAAACCACCTTCGAGCTGTGCTGTAGGGAAGAATAGACTCTTTATAGGCCTCCTGTAACATTGTATAGGCCTCAACTGAAGATTTGTTGAGACGAAAGCAGAATTTCAAAGCCGCATATAGTTCCTCGGGTGTTACCTGCATTGTAGCGGTAGGCAATACTGAATATATCGGAACTTGCCTGGTTCTCACAGGCGGGAACCAGGAGTATCAACAACGAAGCTAATACGGCGTGTTTGTTTCACATCATACTAACAGAATATAATAAGATTGCATTTTATTGCGAAAAATTATGACCGTAAAGAAATTATGATCATTCTTTATTGAACAGCCTCGTAGTTGAAAAAAAAAACTGTATGATGTGGTATTCATGTCCTTTTAATTTGGAATATAGAATGCATTAAAGGTCTCTAGAAACTACAAGTTCTCAAGGTTGGTCCAGTTATTAAAAACAAACACTTAAGCAAATCATGACGCCAACGTGTTGGTGCACCACTGACACCAGTGCACCACTGTCTCGCAGCGTACTTCACTTGGGCACGTACTTCACTAGCCCAGCACGAGGAAGGCGCGAATGAGAAAGAACGATATATCGATTTTTGTGCACACATGATGCCCTCAAGCCAATAAGCTTGGCTCTCCATTCCACTGAAGTCACATTGTGTTCAGGAAGAGAATGTCACCACACGAGTCGACGGCTCTATTCTCTGAGTCTTGAGAAGTGGGGCATATAATTAATTTGTGGCACCATGTCACACGTAGTGTGTGTTCTGGTCATTGACAAAGTTTACGGTCGAAAGTAAATAACACTCCTTTTTACTGCCCTATTTTTAACGCTGCTGCTAATAAATGAGTGTAACAGCTAATTGCGTAACTGATTGATTTAAAAAAGCTTTATTTTCTGAATCTATTTATCGTATTCTATTATTAATACTTTAGGACATTTTTTAATTGATGGAAATTATTCATTTCTTCACACTAGCCGTATATAGGCTAAGGTTTTTGATAGAGTCAACATGAAAAATTCAGTGCCATGGCTGGGATTTGAACCACGGTTCTCCTGGTTTCCGCCCAGTTGCTCTAACCCATTGAGCTACCATGGTCAACTTGCCGTCAGCACACTAAATATTCCATTTGATAGGTGTATTTGATAGGTGGACCGCTAGGGGTTCTCGCATTGGAGATATGTTTAAGAATACAAGATAGTCAGATGTGTATACATATATAGTTGTATTTGGGGAGGCGGAAAGCGCAAAAGAACTAACCTGTATTACATTAGCATCTTCCAAATTAGACATAGCCAGGTAAACTCCTTTTGGGTTCTGAGTCAGACATGTGAGGCGTGTGTCAGTAAATTGATTCCTACAAATTGGATTCTACATTTTTGAAAAGTCTGACAAATTTTTAAGACTTTCAAATTTTTTAAAGTACTGTAGAAGGTCGACATAGCGTGGTACAAAGTGCCTTCGGACTTAACGTGGGTGAAACTATGTCGCTGTTAAAATATACTGTAATGCATTATTCTATTTGTTTTTTGTTTGTTTGGAAAGTTGAGATGATAATATTCGGCAAACACAGATTCTGCAGTATAATTTTCACCACTACTCCCTGTTCATTGCCACTGACCGCTGCATTCTAGGAAAGTAATGATACCAGCGTTCTTCGCCCCTGATGTTGATTGTAAGTCCTGTAGGTAAACCCATATCTGTTGTCCCACATTACTCGACAGAGCGTTGAGGCGTATCGCGCTTCAGGTTACCAGTGCTGTGATCGTCTCTTATCAGGTCTTATCTGGTCGATTAGAAGAGTGAAATATAAGTAAGTTGATGAATAGTAAGTTACGAAACACAAATAGAGAGATTGGAAGCTGCGTGTATGTATGTTTTCTCGCGCCTATCGATGTATAACACGTTGCTGACCAGAAGATATAGTTATATCTGAACAGACTATATATACACTAGACTCACCGTGTATGTTCCATAAGCTGAGGTAAACATCTCTGTGTTGCGAATTTTTCCCGATACGCTTTCTGGCGTTGCCATCTAGTATAATACTACTGAGTGAAATCACTAAATACAGGTGGGGTCGGGAGGGGTAAGGTAGTGATATCCTTTGCATCTGAGTCACGGTCCTTGATAATTCAGATGCTCTTTCATACATTGACCATTGAATAAATTATGCCATTAGGTTAATTTGTAAATTAGGATCCAAAATATTACACAAAGTCTATAAACTGTTTTGAAATGTACGAGTGTACATGAAGACAAACTAAAAAGCAAAGAATTGGTTAGATCTGGAGATTCTTTCAAAAAGATTCGAAAATTCAAAGGGCATATCAGAGACCCAGGGGTGTCAACAGTAAAAAGAATTGTTAAAGAACGCAAACAAAATAGAAATCGAAACTCATATTTGGAACTTCAGGTAAAAATCACTGCGTTTCGAAACGATTCTAGACGACTTCGACAAATGTGTCATTAGGAGGAGGATTCAAAATGTTTGTATAGGAAAAAGGGTGCTCCTGAAATAGCTAAATTACTTATTTTTAAAGAAAGCATTAACATTCAGGGCAGTAAGTCATCCTTAAACAGATTAGTGAGAAAAGCGGAAAGACGCTAAAACAAAGAAAATGCATAGAAAAGCACGAAATTCGTTCTAAACGTCTCCGGTGAAGAAGACAGTCTATCTGGTATTGAATAATTTGAATAAATGTATTTACAATATCTGCAAGTATGCGTACATTAACGTATTTGCAGAACTAATCCAGCCAGGTAAAATGTGCAGAATTTTTTCCACAAGGACTATACCGCTTTACAAACGAACAGGATATCTGAGCAACATATGAAGCTGACGCAACAATTTTCTTAGTGCTGTCCACCGCAAGAACAACAATGAACAATATGACGGTGAAAATACTAGTGGTGAACATGACATGGAGGGGTGGATGTTAATGAAGTAATAAATCATTTAAACAATGTTATTCTGTATATGTAGAGGAAAAATTAATCAAAGAGCATTCATCTCCTCCATCTTGCCGCAGAACTTGCTATTAAAAAAATTAGGTTGGTATAATTTATGTACAGTTAGAATATAAATTGGGATCAGTTACCAGCTGGAATACGTATTTCAGCATAACCTATGAGTAATTTAAAGTATATTTACTAGTGCTGTGTGATTTAATCGATTAATCGAAACGATCAATGGATTAATTCTTTATTTTAGATTAAAGATTAAAATTTTTATGATCAATCGGGTCTATTAAATTAAATCTATTACAATAAATATTAATCAAAATTCTTTTATCCAAATTTGGCCCTCTTTGTTTTGATGGCTTGCTTCCAACCTTTCCAACGCATCAAGCTATCACTAGACACGTTTCTTTGAACTTTGAGATAATATAACTCCTGATAGCTAAAAGAAATCTCTCCGAACCCCGAGAGAGTCTGAGTAACACTTCAGTTCTGAAATATTCTAAGAGGTACATAACTACATACAGATGTTGACAGAGAGGTTTCTTTCCTTACAGCTTGTGAGTGACAACATATCGTATACAACTGATTATTTATCGCTTGCTAGCATAAACTGAACTGTACAACCTTGAACCGAACACTTCGCAGCTATGGAAACAATAGCTGATCGCTCTTCTCAGAGCTGGTGGTGTAACTTTGCTGTAAACTGCAGTAAGCCAGTAACGTTTCTGAGTTCGTGAAAGTGAGTGAAAGCTTTGTGTTAAAAAGTTAAAATAAGGAAAAAATGTTATAAAATACAACTGAATGTCAGTCTCAAATATCTTAGTAGACATTGGTATAAAACGTTACTAAATAATTCGCATATTTTCGATTGGACGCATCGCCGTCGACATAGCTGGACCATTCCGAGTGTCTGGCCGTGGCAACAAGTACCTGACGGTGGTCGTGGACTACTTCACCAAGTAGCCGGAGGTGTATGCCATCCCGAACCAGGAGGCAAAGACAATCACAGACTGCCTTGTGGAGCAACTGCCGATTTGGGGTGCCGTTAGAGCTCCACAGCGACCAGGGCAGCAATTTTGAATCCAAACTGATGGAAGGAGGCACTAGAAAGACTTGGGGTGAACAAGACCCGCACCATATCCCTACATCCCCAGTCAGATGGCATAGTGGAGAGATTCATCAAGACCTTAGAAGAGCACCTGAGAAAGGTCGTGGCCAGCCATCAACGAGACTGGGACGCCAGCCAGCCAGCTTAATGTTCGGCCGAGAGTTACGCTCCCTTGTGGTGTGGCTTTTGGAAGCCCCGCGGACGCAAAACAGCCAGCAACCGAGTGTGGAGAACCTTGTGGACCATCTCCATGACATGCATGAGATGGCTCGTTAAAACATCCAGAAGGCGAGCGACCGCATGAAGACCCGATACGACAGGCAAGCCAACAGTCAAGGGTTCCAGCGTGGTGACCTAGTTTGGATGTATTGTCCTACCCGGACCAAGGGACGATGTCCGAAGCTCCAGCAATCATGGTAAGTAACGTACCGGGTGGTGAGGAGGATTAACGGCGTGGTCTACCGCATCCAGAAGGTGCCCCGAGGGAAGATGTTGGTGGTACACCTGGATCGTCTGGCCCGTTACGATAGTGCTGTTTGGGACGACCAGCCTTGAGGAGGGAGCAGTGTCGCCAGGCCATTGTTGATCGAGGCGGCAAGGCATTCAAAGGAATGCGCAGTGCAGTGTGTAGATAAAAGCTCGCCGAAACGGCGTAAGGGAAAGGAACGAGACGGATTCCTCGAGAGTTCGCCCTTATTCTAGCTGGCTCTCGATTGTTTGAGAAATATATGGAATGTTAATAAACTATAAAAAGGCAGCCTGCCTGCCAAAGAGGAGTCAGTCGGTAATTGAACGCGTGCGGGTAAACAGCTGTGCTTGTTGACCTTGTATGTTGTATTTTGTATGTGTACGAAGCGTATTTGTACGGAAATAAAGCGAAATTTTTTGTGTTTGTAGCCTGGCCTTTTGATTTCACGAACCCACAAAGTCACAATATTTTAGATCTAATTCAATACATATTTAAAGGATGTGCACTTGATGCAAATAAAAATTTTGTATTTAAATATTTAAACGTTTCATAAATAATGAAATGTACAGAGTATTAAAGTACCTTATATAATCCTCAAATCTAATTTTTGAACATAAAATACCTCGATTAATCGATTAAAGGAACATAGTTAATCGATAAAAATGTCGATCTATCTACAGCACTAACATTTACCTTACATAATAGAGTTTAATGCTGCATTGTAATTTATTATTACATGCATATTTCCCTTCTTCCCATCTATTACTTTTGTCCCTTCTATTGTGATATCCTTATATACAGCGGTAAGGTTATAACGCGGGGTTAAAGGGCGTCCCCCAACAACCGCTTTACGAGTTTCTATTGTATGTCCATAACACACAATCAAATCTTGGAATATTAACAAACTTAATTATACTTTCAAGTTCAGACTTTTGAATGTAACGCTGAAACATTGCAAAACAAGTGTATCTTTAAGTATATCTATTTGCCTTATTATGCAAAAGGGTTTCCTGTAAGAGCAATGGAAGCTAACAAAATGGTTAACAACTTGAACAACTTAAGAAACAGGTGTGTGATGCCTTTGAAGCTTTTAATGTTAGAAAAAATTATTTTTAAGGAAATATGCTTCTTTATAACATTAGAAGTGGGTTAAGAGGTCCTTTAAACACGATTTGGCAGCCTGCCAAGTATAGCCATAGTAGTAGGCATTTGAATGCTTGTTTTTGGCCCAGCCACTATGTTTTCGGCTCTAATGTTTTGCTCAACCGAGACAGGCGGTATTGGCTGTTCTTGACACTGTTGTAAACACAGTGTTAGCATGCCATTGACACAATTTTCACGCTTGTTTTGCCGATCCTGAGTGCATCACAAACTGTCCTTCATTCTCGTCTCCAGTAGAGGTCCCATTCTGTCTGCCTCCTTCTCAAAATGCTCACATAGCTTGGATATAAATTCGCAGCTTTGGCTCTTGTAAGACAAAAATGTCCTTGATTCTAATGAAACTGTACTCGCTATTAATGATAAATACAACTTAAATTCATTAGCAAATGAAATCAGAACCTTGCTTCAAAACCATCCAGGACGTATTTGCATGGGATGGCTTAAAGGACACACTGGAATTTTAGGTAACGAGAGTGCTGATTGCTTGGCTAAGAAAGCTGCAGAATCCAATCTTCCTGTGACATACTCTTTATGTCCTATTTCTACTGTAAGGAGAATAATACATCAACATATTCTTGAAGAATGGAACCAACAATGGCTAATAACTCCAAATGGAAGTTTAAAAAAAAAGCATTATTTTTCCCTAGTGTATATGACAGAGGAAAATGTGAAGCTCTTGTACCAAATTTTGTTTTGACACAATTTTTAAGTGGACATGGTAAATTTGGTGAATACTTATCACGCTTTCACTTAACATCCAACGCCGAGTGCATGTGTGGTGAAGAATTTCAAACTGTGGTTCATCACCTTTTCTGTTGTCCCATTTTCTGGAGAGAAAGACAAGAATTAATATTCAAGCTAGACTCTCTAAGAACTGAATTTTCTTCTCCGCTCGCATCTTTGCTAATGAAGCCACAACAGTATAATTACTTCATGATGTTTATAAACTCAGTGTTTAAACGTCTGAAATAGTTTAAATTAATATACATCAGATTAAAACATATTTTCTTCCTTCTAGTATTTAAAATATTTTTTTTTTAAATTGTATATTTTTATGTATCAACTCTAACCCTAATATACCACTGTGTAAAATAGAGTACAATAAATATACATAAAAAAACTCGAGTCACATAGCCACGGTGGTCATTCTTATAACTATCATCAATGAACTTAATGAGTTTAAAAACTTGGAGAAATTTAATTGAAATTGGGAGCTTTTTGGACACATTAAGAGCCAAATGGTTGAGGGAGATAAGTAAATATGAGTTAATTTAGACAAGATGCCAATAGGGACCCATTAGCTCGACAAGCTCAGATGAGTCTATTGGGCCCAAGGGTAACCAGCAACTCAGTGTAGTAATAAATATCTAAATGTTTAATAATTTCTAATTGAAATAGAAATAAAGATTAATTACTTAAATTTTCATAGTAGTTATAACAGTAATAATTCGGTAAATCTCAGAGGCAGCTTTAAAACAAACAGAACTGAATTCATAATTTATATAGATCTTCTGATTAGAGAGTGGATGTTTAAGATTAACGGAGACATTCATCTTGTACCAAATTTTATTCTTAAGACGATGCTATTTGTGGATGACCAAATAATTATAAGTAAAACTGAAGACGAGCTGCAAAGAGCAGTATATATTTTACAGAAATTATGTAAGAATTATAATTTCAAAATTTCCACAAATAAAACAAAAACAATGGCGTTTTGAGGTAAAGACACTGTTAGAACCAAAATAGTAATTGATATTATCTTAGAGCAAGTTACGGGTTTTAAATATTTGGGAACATATGTCAGTTATAAATATGAAAATGATTTAAAAATAAATTACCAATGTTTCAACAAATATACGGCATAATAAATAGAAGCCTAAAAACTAAAACCAGAAAAGAAACACGGATGAAATTTTATAAAGTAATGGCTGTGCCTGATTTTTTTTTGTTCTGAAACATGGACATTAACAAAAAAAGATACAGGCTGCCGAAATGAGATTTTTAAGAGCAGTAAAGGGATGTACTCTTTTAGATAAAACTCCAAATGAAAAAATAAGAAGATTTAGAAATAAGTTCTTTAGAAGAAAAAATAATAAATTATAGAAATGAATGGAGAGAGCATATTGAGAGAATGCCGAGAGATAGGATCCCAAGAAGAGTTATAACCTAGAGGAAAGACATCCGGGAAGACCACGAATACGATGGTCAGACATGTTTTAAGCCGGAACAGGCAGCATTGCCTAGCCCTTGGAGTGAAGAAGAATTTGAAGAAGAAGAAGAACTGATACCATATGTTCCGCTTATGGAGAGAGTTGGCAACAGATCTAAAAATGCACTTCACACACGTGGAGAAGAAGCTGTGATTGATACTTCCAAAAGAATGTTTATCTTTCATCACTAACAGAATAATTGCCGGTGTTTTCCCTCCTCAAAACGTTAACTTAAGTTAACTATATTTATTAAAATGTTACAAGACGTAAAATAAATGCAGATTTAGATTAAAAGGAATCAAAATAGCTTTTTTCCTCTGGAAATTAAGAACAGTATCCTTATTAAAGAAGATTAACGTTAATTTCCATGGTACTTCAGTTAAATATGGCCAAACTCGGCTAAAGTTGCCTAGCTTTGGCATTTTTGGAGCAGAGAATTGCTCGTTCGAGTACCGCCTCCGGTGTGGGTGTCTGTGGAGCCAGAAAACATGGTTAAACATAAAAGAAGAATGAACAGGTGGCCATACTGATACATTCCTACCTCTCTGCCTTCTCTTTCATGCCCTCACCACGGTAGGGCCTGAGATACATGGCAATACAATAGCGCTGCTTGCGTGGCCCCCGATTCCCTAATCGGATTTAAGTTTGAACAGCGAGGCTGACCTCGCTCCCTCACTCGGTGTCTCCGTTGGGATGAAAGGAATGTGGATGCCCAATGCTCAGAACTGCTACGTCATCAGTTGCTTAGAAAAGGTTACCTCTTGGTAAAAAGTGTCCGTTTTCCCGATACTCGTAAGCCAGCTTCAAGGCTTAAGGAGCAGAATAAGAAATGTGAAATGAAATTAGAGACCATGTCCTCAGTTCTATAGAAAATAACAGAAAATGGAAACATTGAAAGGAGCATCTACAAATAAAATCGAAAGAGGCAGTTTCTTGTAAACACAACGTATTTGCCAAGAATAAAATGGAATATTGCAACACTGAGCAGAAATAGAAACACACATATTAATGCTAAAGTTACGAGAAGTATCTACGGAAGTTTTACACGGTATTGTGGTTTTAGAAACTCTTCCTATTCCTGATTACCAGGCATAGGAATTCTTAAGCAGCTAGGTTTTAAGTTATTTACGCTCAAACTACATAGCAATGTAAATATCAGTGACCAGGAACCACTGACTCCAAGTGAACGTAAGTGCCATGTGAAAATGTAACAGACTGTGCAGTGTGATTCGTAACCTACGATATTCATGTGTAAAAACCAGTATTTTGCCTCCCATGCTGACTTTACTGCTTAAAAATCCCAAAGCCTGCTGATTACTATCAGCAAGTAGCGTGTTTTCAAAGTCCTTTATAAGCTCCAGATCTGCGGCTATATTCAACAATTCGAGCATTAACAGCTGTCTCAAGGTAGCTTATACTACAAAAATGTTATTTGAAATAATATACGTGTTTTAAACTGACCCACTTTATTGTGTATTATGTTTTTGTCATCACTTAACGTTACCATATATGTAAGATCATATAAATTTCCAGATACACTATTGTTCTTGTACGAGGGCTGTTAAAGAATGATCATAAATTTTTTACGGCCAAAATTTTTTCGAACTAAAATTCAACCTTATTATATTCTGGTAGCTTAATGTGAAACAAACATGCAGTTATTTGATTATTGGTACTCCTGATTACCTTCCCCGTAGGGGAAGGAATCCGTCCCTTTCAGCTGCCAAAGTGCGGGCGCTGCGGACCCTTAGCACTCGTGGTACCTCTGACGTTACTAGAGGAACCTCGGGCCGAACAGCCGAGCCCCTCCTTCGGGAGTTGTTCGGATTGGGATGGTCTCGAGGGGGCAGTGTGTTCCCGATACCCGTGGGAGATTGGGTACGTCTTCGGACGGGGTTGAGGGAAGCCATTAAGTTTCCGGGTACTAGCCTGCTTGGCTAGTAGAAGGTGTGCTAGATGACCAGGCGGCCCCACCGAGGTCATATCGGTAGTCTTCACCTTGAGTGTTGACGCGCGTAAGTGGCGTATCCACTTCCGTCCCGTCTTGTGTCCCTAGGACCAGATGGGGGGGGGCTTGTTAGGAAACTAGGTCTTGCCCTAATGGAAAGCCCCACGGAGGATGCCGGGCGCCCTTTAAGGGACAGCTCGGATAACTCACTGGTTGAAAGAGGCCCGGGTCTTGTTCCTACGGGTTCAAGGCTAATGGGAGTAGACCCTCTGGACTCAACTCCTGATTACCGCCTGTGAGAACCAGGCAGCTTCAGATATGTTCAGTATCGCCTAACGCTGCAATGGAGGTAACACGCAAGCAACAACATGCGGCTTTGAAATTCTGTTTTCGTCTCAGCTAATCTTAATTTGAGGCCTATTCTATATTTCAGAAGGCCTATGGAGAGTGTTCTTCCCTGCAGCACAGCTGGGAAGTGGTTTAAAATGTTTAAAGAGGGGAGACAATCAATTTCAAAGGAAGGTGGACGCGGTGCTACAGTTACTGCTCTTAGGAAGAAAACATCAACACTGCTGCTGCCGTTGTGAGAGAGGATGGACGAATTACCTTAAGATCACTTTCTGAAATACTAAATATTTCATTGGGTCCCAGAAACTTTACACACGAGACATGTTTGTGCGCAACGGGTTCCAAGACTGTTGATTCCCGAACAAAAGGACATTCGCATGCAGGTGTGCATGCAGTTAACGTTGATGCTAGAGGAAGATCCGGAGTTTCTTTCAAACGTAATCACTGCTGATGAAACTTGGCTACATTATTTTGATCCTGAGAGCAAACAGCAAAGCTCAGTGTGGAAATCTCCTTCATCACAAACCTCCAAAAAAGTAGAAGTGGTTGCTTCTGCAAGGAAAGTTATGGTCATCTCATTCTTTGGTATTCATGGAATGGTCTTTCAGCATGTTGTACCTGCACATACATCAGTAACTAGACAATACTACAGGGATGTCCTGAAAACATTACAAGTCCATATCAGTCACAAAAGACCACATTTCCGTGAAGCAGGCTGGATGCTGCACCAAGATAATTCGCGGCCGAATATCGCCAATTTTGTTGCTGAATATCTTGCAAAAATCAAAGTGAAGTACATCCCGCACCCTCCCTATAGTCCGGATTTAGCCCCATGTGACTCCTTTCTATTCCCTAACTTGAAGAAACGCCTTCGCGGGAGTTATTATTCATCATCAGAAGCAGTGGTGAAGGCTGCGGAGGCGATTTTGAAGGATCTATCAGAATATGGTTTCCAACATGTCTTTGAAGACTGGCAGAAACGCTGGGACCAGTGCATTGCATTCAGGGGAGACTATTTTGAGAAGGATCATCAAAATTATGAGGATGAGTAAAGGTAAGTTGTCAAAAAAATTGTGATCATTCTTTATTGAACAGCCCTCGTAAATATATTTCATGTGGAACTTCAATCAAAACGTTTATCTATTTCGCAGAAAATAAGATTATTCCAAAAGCCTTTCATGTAAATTGTAGTTAACCCTTAGAAACTTCCTTGAACAGGAATTTTTGAGTAGTATATTTTCTATTTCTCTTTGAATGTAAATAAAAATTCTATTTGTATGGAAAGTAGTGACATTGACGTGGCTATGCAATAAAGTTTAACACTATTTTGGTTGTATGCGCTAAGCACACTTCGCAATGAACGCCGTGCTGGTTAGGCAACTTCTTCACCGCGCATGTATGGCGGTACATCCTTCCCCTTATTGCTGATTCCCGCTACAAAAAGGTATCGAGAATAAGGCCATGACACACTTTAAAGTGAAGACGGTGTGTTTTAACGGAGGCAAAAGAGAAAGATTGATATAATTAGATACAAACACTATAGTCACATAAAGTAAGGATAGTATCTAGTATACATAAAAACAGTTATAGTGTAGATCCTGAAATCGGCCAATTCCATGTACGAGAGTATCCATTTTGTAATGTTTATGTACTGTGTAAGTACTCACAGTACAAAGTACCATTAAAGCAAAAACAATTACAAGGGATGTAAAAGTTTATTATGTGGATATGTTGATGATGATGGAATTGATGTTCTCGTAGATTTACTCAAAGTTGGATTCTGGTACTGACCTCTGCTACTCTTACAGTAGTATGAGATTCTATTTCAGCGTGCGGTCGTAGATGAGAGATGATGGTGGAATAAAATAAATTTTCAATACATTTGTTTTTTAAATTGCAAATTTAATTTTGATAATCCTTTTGAAATAATCTTTTAAACATTGAATAAATAATCACATTTGTTAAGATGGATATTTCATAATTTTAAAAACAAAATTATTATATTGCTTATGCAGTGCGTCCTTTATGCAGACTTGCGGATACTAGCGCGCGCGCGCGCGCACACACACACACACACACACACACACACACACACACACATATCCGTTACCTATGATGGCTAAACGAAGCAGAAATAAGCTTTATGCAATCTTAATTGACTGGCTTTTCCGTTGCTATGGAAGTCAACATTTTACCACATCCACGTCACAATCGATTATAATTATGCTTATTATTAGATTCAATAATATTTTTGAACTTTTCTTTTAAAATGCTTTTCAATAATATTTAATATTAAAATAATATTGCTCTTAATTTAAATTAATTTTGTCGTTAACAAAATCGTAATTGATCTTTAATTTTCTTTTCCTCTATCAAATTACTTTTGCACTTTCAATTGTTATCCAAAACTTCGTTTTCTATCCAATATAACTAAAATCACTTTTGAATAAAACTGAACATAAAATAACTGTTTCAGGGAACGACCTATCCTGAAGATAACCTGCGGAAAATTAAAGTACAAAATCTTATATTTGCGTTTAGGCATGGTACATGTCAAAATTTATTGAATCTCTTGACGGAAAGAAAACAAAAGAGTTGTATTATCTCACGCCTCAGGGCAGCGCTAAAATTGAGAGCTGCCATGGGAAATGCCAACATTAGTATTTCATTAATAATGCAGTGATATCAATTTATTTACGGTAACGAATTCAATTAGCGAGTTTTTTAAAGCAAATGATTCGTTTTCACCAGTTATCTCACAGTCGAGTGAAAGCAAATATAAAACACTGGGTGCTCTTTATTTGTGCTCTGTGCTTTCGTGCATTTGATTTTCACCGAATGAGTTTAGTTTTAACTAAATATTTGTTCTATCATTTAAATATGTGTCTAAAGGAACATTGTGTATACAGTTATTTTTTAAATTGAAGGATACACGTGTAGTTTCTAAGAGTATGTAGAAAGACATTAAAGAAATACATCAAATTCTGGAATTCGAAATTGATTTCCTTTCCGTTATGTCCAAGCACTGTTAGGATTCCTACTGTAAAGGTATGAGCAGAACCAGTAATCAATTCGAATAATAAAGTAAAATAATCTTAAGTGATTTAAGTGATCTACAGTTGTGCAAATAGGAAGTATGCACAATGGCTGCAGAGAAACATATAAATTAACACAATTAAATGTCTTCTTAACCCAGGAACACCATTTTGGATCTTTCGCTGGGGTGGGAACTAAGATTGTAACAGTTCGTTATGCTTTGAGGAGCGAGTGAGTGTGTTTTCTAATGAAAAAAGCTCTACAGTTAACGCGTTACTTGCTGCTAAGTCAGAAGCACACGAAACGTCCACAGAAGTTAAAGGTGACTGTATAAATGAAATTAAAAAGTTAAATATGAAAGATAATGTAAGTGTGATAAAACCAAAGAAACCTATTGAGTTCATCGAGCAATAACATATTTGTTTCTCAAGTAAATTCTACCAATAAAAAGTTAAACTGAAATGAGAATAAACATAACAATAAAATTGGACAACACGCGAGCATCAATTACGATAGAGCACTGGCACATGATCTCATAGGTTCCAAGTCCGATTCTCAGCTGGCTCAACGAATTTTTCTTTAGCTTTGAAGTATATGTTTGAGAGTGTCGTGGTAAAATCCTGATAAAACCAAAGTTAAGAAACCCTGCAGTCCAGCGAGCATATTAACACCATCAGCTTTTCGTCAATTCTGAGGCTCCAGAGGTTGAAGAAGGGGTGCTCAACCCCAGAGCATATGCTCGATTTCCCTACACATGTTATTTCCCCCACCAGTGGCCAAGACAAAGAGTGACTGAGTGTGTGGGCCCGTCGACAACAAGGTCATTTGGGCCCGAAGTCAACTCTTAAGAACTAAAAGCTGCACAAACTAAGTTAAAAAGTAAGATAAAATAAAACACTCGACTATTAAAAGCACATAAAAAAGTCATCCCAGTATTAAAAATTTAAAATCTCTAAAGTTAATAAATATAAAACACAAGTCAGACTTGTTTATTAAAACCAATTTTAGCAACAAACCGCAGTGCCTTATCCACGGCCACTGGGTCGTCCCCTAAAACACCGTGCAAGTTAGTCCCCAGGCCCAAAGACTGGCGAACGCACAGTGAGGCGTACTGCACACGGAGCACACACTGGGGCCGGTTCCCCTCTTAACAGATGGCCATGAGTCGCTCGTGTGTGTCCAATTCTCAGCCGGGTGAGTATCACCTCGGCTCGACGGTTATCCCTGCAGGAAGTTGGCCAGGGTTGTACGCTCTCCTTTATTGCCCGGAGTTGTGTGCCTTCCAAAGCTGTCCAGGATTGCTGCCAAGCAGATAGGAGTTGGCGACGGAAAAAACGTTGCACATCCTGGTATGGCACCGTAGTTGTTAAACTCCGGGGCAAACGGCAAGCGGACTTAGCAGCCGCGTCCGCCTCCTCGTTCCCGGAAATCCCCACATGGCCTGGGGTCCAAGTAAAAACAAAATGGTATCCGCGACTTAGCATTTGTGAGATCTGGGCCTGTATTTTTAAAACAAGGGAGTGAGCGGCAGTGTGCTGTTGCAAGGCCTGAAGAGCACTTAGAGAGTCAGTGCAAACAATAAAAGAGCCAGGTAGGCCTAAAAGTCAGAGGCAGAGAAGTGTGTACATCTCTCCTTACCTGTAGATAAGTATGACTCCGCAATGCCGTCACTGAAGTCCAGTAACTCATAAGTGGCTCATTCTGTCATAGCTGGTGGAAGGAAGTGATTTCAATTTCTCTTTCTAGCTCGAGTTGAGCATCGCTAGGTTAAAAGGAAATTTAAAAATTGAACAACTACAAGGAATATGGTAGCGCGGTATTTGCAGCAACACGTATAAATGTCCGATGTCCGATGTCCGATGTCTACTATCAAGCCCGGAGCTTGGGACCTGGTGAAACAGGACTAAAATTGCATATAATGTATGTAGGCAAAGTTAACCCTGTTACTTGGTGTCAGTTACTGTGAATCAGTGGAGTTTTCTGTAACGACTGTGTTGAATATTGAGGTATATGTTTAAAAAAGTTAGAAAAGCCTACAGTGACTCTCTACTTAGTATAGTTTTCAAATCCAAAATTCCTAGTTTCGAATTTTGCCTAGAGGATGGGAATTTTTCTTAGACAAGATTCCTTCTTCACTGGAGATTAACAGAACAGTAAACAACATTTCTGATGACCATTTGTTGTGGCCAGTATGATGTTAGATATTAGAAAGTGGCATATCCCTCCTCATAGTTGCTGCCCAGAGAACTAGGATCACTTCGGCACCCTATTTCTGGGTGGTGATAGGAAACCTCGTTGGTGAAGCATGAGACAGGTCAATCTGTTAGGGAATTCTGCACGTCTTTGTCGCTCCTTTGACTTCGTCCTCTACCAATTTGCAGTCTTTGGCGTCATCCTTTCTCTTCGGGAGGGTGTAGTCAACAATAGATCCAGTGGGTCGCAGTGGACGAGGTGTTGTAACCCCCTCCGTTCCTTCAATCAGTTACATCACATTCAGCTATATAAAATGATTTTAAGACATACGTTATCTATGTAGAGCTCCGCTTCAGTCTGCATCATAAAATTCAGCCATCATAAAACGACAAAAATGCAAAAAAGAAGACTTTTTCCATGCTTCAGCAAACGTGTACCTCCATAAATTAATTTGGGATCTATAGATATTTTGTAAACCATGTTTTAAACTATACATAGCTTTTAAAAAATATTTTGCTTTAAAAAGAATGTTTAATATTTGTGCTTTTCAAATCTTAAATAACATACGCATCAAAACTTATTCATCATTACTTGCTGCTTTAAAAATATTGTAACATTTTCTGCCAGCACTTTGTGTATTTGGTTCCACTGTGCGAGATGCAGCGATAAAGGAAATGAAAGTGTAGAGCAAAGCAAAGGCACGAGATGAGGTTTCATAAAATGTGCTTGCTCTTTTGGGCTAGAGTGAATGCTGACGTTGAGAAAACAGTTGCATTAAATCTTCAAGTGTGTAATTTCCTCGAGTAGAGGAGCATATACACTATAAGAAAAGAATGAGAGGGGAGTTACTCTCAGAAAATTATCATCAGTAGTTTAGAATGTGGATTTGCACATAAAAATTCAGTGATAGTCTTCAGGGAATGGCAGAATTGAAAACTACAGGCGTAACCTGCGTTAAATCTTCCGCGTATGCTTTTAGCTCACGTAAGGGCCATGACAGTTTTTGAATTGCCTCGAGAGATAAAATTATGAATTTCATGTGATAGTCATGACATAAAAAAGAAATGTCCTCTCTGGCTTTCAGTAATGAAAAACTTTTGTTGCAGTCACGTGACTTTCTCTGTTCATTCTTACAAAATCTTGTATTTCCTTCAGGCTAGTTGAGATGGCTACACAGCAATGTTTTTGATACACATTCCATTATAAGTACAAAGAGAATACACCAAGCCTAAGTGATACATATATATTTTGGACATTTAATGATCTTTTGATGATGGGCAAAAACGAATAGCGAATTTCACTTAAAGAATAACAATTTGAAAATGTGATCCTACAACTAAACATATCTAAAATGTTCATCGTCACTAAAATTTGATTTGGCATATAATTTCTCATCTAATAAGAACTATAACTTCAAAGCAGTAAGATAATCTTCTGTATTTTACGAGGTGCCTTCAACTTACAACACCTACTTTTTTTGTCACAAAGTAATCACAAGGAAAATGTGAAACTAGTGTCACTTCCCAAAGTGATCTCCCTCTAGTCATACACATTTTTCACAACGTCGATGCCATGATTCCACGGCCGCTCCGAACGCTTCTTTAGGAGTGCAAACCACAATAGCGGCAAGACTAGTGATTCTGCGACCATGGAGATGTTGTCCATTGTGAGAAACAGCCAAAAGTCGCTGGGAATCAGGTTTGGTGAGTACGGAGAATGAGCAATCACTTCAAAGTTGTCACGAAGAAACATTTGTGTCGCGTTCACCCGATGCGTTGGTGCGTTCTCTTGATGAAAGAACACGCGTAAAACCTTTTCCGCCCCTTGTTCACGCAATACTGGGAATAGTTTATTCGAGAGCTGTTCATTAAAGATTGATCATAGTTTTTTTACCGTCATAATTTTTCGTACTAAAATTCAATATTATTATATTCCGTTAGCTTAATGTGAAACAAACATGCCATAGTAGTTTCACTGTTGCTACTCCTGCTTCCCGCCTGTGAGAACCACGAAAGTTCAGACATTTTCAGTATCGCCTACAAATGCAGTGGAGGTAACACGCGAGGAACAATATGTGGCTTTGAAATTCTGCTTTCGTCTCAACAAATGTTCAGTTGAGGCTTATACAATGTTCCAGAAGGCCTATGGAGAGTCTGTTCTTCCCTACAGCACAGTTCGAAGGTGGTTTAAAATGTTTAAAGAGGGGAAGCAGTCAATTTCAAAGGAAGGTGGATCCGGTGCTACAGTTACTGTTCTTACGGAAGAAAACATCAACACTGCTGCTGCCATTGTGAGAGAGGATCAACGAATTACCTTCAGATCACTTTCTGAAACACTGAACATTTCATTGGATGCCACCCACACGTTGGCGACAGAAACATTACACATGAGACGTGTTTGTGCGCGATGGATTCCAAGACTGTTGATTCCCGAACAAAAGCACATTCGCATGCAGTTAAAGTTGACGGTAGAGGAAGATCCGGAGTTTCTTTCAAACGTAATCACTGCTGATGAAACTTGGCTACATCATTTTAATCCTGAGAGCAAACAGCAAAGCCCAGTGTAGAGATCTCCTTCATCACCAACCCCTAAAAAAGCAAAAGTGGATGCTTCTGCTGGAAAAGTTATGGTCATCTCATTCTTTGATATTTATGGAATTGTTTATCAGCATGTTGTACCTGCACACACATCAGTAACTAGACAATACTACAGGGATGTCCTGAAAACATTGCAAGTCCATATCAGGCGCAAAAGACTACATTTCCGTGAAGTGGGCTGGATGTTGCACCACGATAATGCGCGGTTGCATATTGCCAATGTGTTGCTGAATATCTTGCACAAATCAACGTGTAGTGCATCCCTCACCCTCCATATTGTCATGATTTAGCCCCATGTGACTTTTTTCTATTCTTTAACATGAAAAAACGCCTTCGTGGGAGGCGTTATCCATCATGAGAAGCTGTGGTGAAGGCTGCGGAAGTGATTTTGAAGGATCTCTCAAAAATGGTTTCCAGAATGTCTTTGAAGACTGGCAGAAACGCTGGGACAAGTGCATCGCATTCAGGGGAGACTATTTTGAGAAGGAACGTCACAATTGAGGATGAGTAAAGGTACGTTGTCAATATATATGTGTATATATAAAATATAATCATTCTTTATTGAACAGCCCTCGTATATCTCTGTCCCTTTTTTATACAGTTATACTTGTGCAAAATTCAGATTGATATACTAAAATTGCATCCTTTCATCCAATTTTTGTAAAAACATTTTTATTCCAAGTATGTGCAGCTGCCAACCACCCAAACTCCCCAAATAAGTTGACGAGAAGAGCAACGAGCTGTTATTCTTCTTGAGTGACGTTTTCACAATGGTATAAAACTTATGATTTTGGAAAGTGCTGGAATTTGGATCGGATCTTTGCAAAAGAAAATTTAAGTTAAAATCTACATTTCATAGAATATAAGCTGCACGTAGTGCACTTATTATGTTAAAGGAAGTTTTTTAAACTGAAAATGTCTGTTTTAAATAAACATGAATAATGGATGGCAAATTAAAATGCGATATGCAGATTTCAGCATCCAGTTTGCCAATTAAATGACGACAGATTCCAATGTTGACTTGGTATAAGCTGTTCGCTGTTTGTAATTATATTAAATTCCATTAAATAATTAAATCTTACTAGTTTTTTCAGGGTATTTTCTTGTTATAAAAATTAACCAAATGTCCGCCATATTACAATAAAGATAATGTATTATTTACAATAGTACATATTATACCAGAAAATGCTTGTTACTGCCTTGTTAGTAGTATGTGATTGTTTTAAATTCAGAATTTTGTATGTTAACCATACCCCGCATCTGGGCGTTTTTTCTGCAGGTTCTTCTGTTTCCCTCAGCATTCATTTCACCAACATGCCATTATAATAATACCTTTCATCCTTTTCACTCCCATTTGGCATCACTTCCTTTGTAAGTCGTTACATACTTCGGGCTAGTGTTAGCTCCTCTACATATACCAAAAGTCATTTGTAAGTCCTGGGAGAAATGTAAAGGAAGATAAACAGGGAAAGAAAATACCTTAGACAGCAGATGTCAACCGTGACGTGCCTTAACTGTCACAAATGTTCATAATTGCTTAAGGTGACCTGCCCTCACTCTGAACATGGCAGAGAAGCATGAGTTCCCCTGGGGGTGGGGAAAGGAAGAAGGAGATTTCCACCCGACTAGTCTCGCCATTCTCAGCGAGTTGTACATTCTCTTGTGTATTTATGTAACGATTTATTGCAGAAAATATTTAGTTTTATTATTTATATAAATGTTCACGAATTGTATAAAATAATGCTGAAACAACTTAAACGTGTAAATAGGAAGAGTGAAAAATAGTACAGGCTGTATATAAATGAATATCGGGATTTTAACTCTTTACAAAATTTATTACATTAAACTTACATTTATAAATGATATGTGAAATGAAAAAGCAACTCAAACAGTTTTGTTTGTTGGCACCAGTGTGCATGTGCGTGCAATGTTTTTGCCTCAATCCGCTAGACAGCGGTAGAAGCAAAGATGGCGACTAGTAAACAGAAAGCGTTTTGTGTTTTGTCGTTTGCAAAGAATGAATCTGTAGTTACTGTGCAACGTGCGTTCCACATTAAGTTCGGTTATGATCCTTCGAGTGATAATAACATTCATAGATGGTTACATCAGTTTGAAGATACCGACTGCCATTGTAAAGGGAAGAGCATGGGACGACAAAGAGTAAGTGAAGAGACTGTTGAGCGAATGAGAGAATCGTTCACTCGTAGCCCAAAGAAATCAGTCGTGAATTACAAGTTCCTATGTCGACTGTTTGGAAAGTTGTAAGAAAGCACTTGCGGCTACGTCCTTACCGTTTAAACTTATTACAGGCTCTAAAGCCGACAGATCACGGGTTATGTGCCAACTTCGCAAACGATATGTTTCATGACGATGCCGATTTTATGGGTCGTGTTATCATCAGTGATGAATCGACATTGCACCTTAGTGGACAGGTTAACACTAATAATGTGCGGAACTGGGACTCAGAAAATCCTCACGACATGGCGCAAATGCAACGGGACTGCCCTAAAGTGAATATTTTTGTGCCGTATTCCGGCGAAAAGTTTATAGGCCTTTCCGTTTTTGATGAATCTACTGTAACTGGCACTTCTTACCTTGATACACTAGAGTAATGGCTCTTACCTCAGTTGGAAGAAAATGAGCCAGAGAACTTCAATATCTAGCAAGATGGTGCGCCACCTCACTGGCATAACGAATTACGCGATTGGTTGAACGTCACTGTACCCGAGCACTGGATATCCCGCAAGGGCCCTAATGACAGGGCTTTCTATGCATGGCCTCCACATTGACCTAACGCCATGCGATTTTTACCTTTGGGGCTTCAAGGATCGTGTGTACGTGCCTCCTCTACCAGCTGACCTCCCTGAATTAAGAAACCGGATTGAAGCAGCTGTTGCTACAATTACTGAATACACATTTATCAACGTTTGGGAAGAACTCGGCTATAGACTTGATGTGTGCCGTGTGACAAAGGGTAGTCACATTGAACATTTATAAGCCTCTTGGTAAAATGTTTGAGTTGCTTTTTCATTTGACATATCATTTATAACTAAGTTAAATGTAATAAATATTACAAAGAATTAAAACCCCGATAATCATTTATATACACCCTGTATTTCCTTTTGTGGCTTTGGAAGGAGTTCGGAAGGAGTGTAAATTTTCATCTGATTACCTCATGCTATTAACGGTTTAAACGCTGCTGCGGATACGAGCGCATTAAAGGTGGGTCCTGGGACCCAACAGGGACGAAAACCCTGGGTGATGTCATGGAGATTACGTAGTGAACTTTATTACAACAGATGTGCGTTGTAGCGGATATTTTATGTTCTTGGTGGCATCTGCTAGCTTGTGTTTCGGTGTGTTGGTTTGGATGCCACATTCAAGACATCCATAGAGTAAAAAAGTCACTTGACCTTATAAAGTACTACTGCTTGCATTAACTTTCTTTTAAACAAAGGACTGGCAGAGACTACATTCTTGCCATGCTAAACAAATGAGTAGCAGTGTTATATAAAATGATTCTGCATGTAAACATCGTTGAATATGTGTAAGTGTCTGTCCGAAATCTTGCAGATTTTTTATGAATGTATTTAGCATTCATGGTTTGCGTGTGTCCGCGAGTATATTAAGTAGTTAATGCATCAGGTATTCTTTAAGAACGGACAACTTTACGATTATTTGTTAAGTATAGGAGAAAGTTGATTCAGTAATTTTAATTGAAAACTGAATTGTATTGACTAAAAGAATAATTATTTTTAAAAAAGACCTGAAGCTTTCCTGGCGACGAATACCATCACTTTCTTCTCGGGCAGCCATCCAGGGGAAAAGATGATTAGATATCAACGTTTCGGAAGTGTACATCTCTCCCATTACCAGCATATTTATAAAATGTTATAACCACAAATGAAATACTGGATATAACACAACTATAAACAAAATCAAAACACTATCAAAATTCGCATTACTGAACAAAAGACTGTTTTCAGTAAATTAAATGCCAGGTTAGGAGATGGCATGAGTATAGAAAATTGTGTCAGAGAAACGTAACTACTTAACTTTATTATCAAGCTGTATTGAGCTTTGCTTCTTAATTCGACGTATTTCCATTTTTAAGGCCGGTTTCCAAGAGGAGATGAACTGAAATCCAGCATCATGATTAAGCGTGCTCCTTTCAGAGGAAATTGCCAAAGCCTCCTTAATTCTCCGCTCCAAGTAACTGTTGCATTTTGCCAAGATGGTCGTCTCCCGAAAATTGGCTCTGTGGTGTTATCAATACAATACTCTGTCATCCCAGCCGGCCGGCCAGCCAGCCAGCCAGCCCGCCAGCCAGCCAGCCCGCCCTTCCTGTTTGTCCTATATACGGTGTACCACATTCACAGGGAATGCGGTACACTTCCGGAACTTGGAAGTCCAGTTTGTCTTTCACTGGTCTAAACAGATGTTTAATCTTCGGAGGTGGCTTGTGGATGGTCCTGATGTTGTATTTGGCGAGAATTCTGCTGATTGTTCTTCTTTCTGAGACTACGACCCTGGGTGCAGAGATCGTCGCTCAAGAGCAGCCGTGGTGAACAATAATTCTGCAAGAACTTCACCAAATATGAGAATTATATCATCAAACACCTTCATCACCCAAAATAAACCGCTGCAGCGTGCTTGCAGACTTTTGAGAGGCTAAGAAATCTAAAAGGTTAGGTGGGAAATCTGGAACTACTTTAATGGAAACCGCCCTTAAAATACAGACAGAGAATTACTTAATGGAAACATAAGGATATTAATGGAAAAAAGATAGAAAGTCAAAACCCATTAGGGTCATTTTATGTCCTTGGTAGCGTAGGTTGGTAGTGTGTTTGACTCAATTTCCAGAGTTCCCGATTTCTATTTTCAGCATCTTGAGTTATCTTGATTAGGTTTTTCCGAGCCTTTCGGTTATCGTGAAAGATGAATGTCTAATACCTCTAAGCTCTATGGAACTTAGTGTGATTTGATTGTGATTTCACCCATAGATACATCGTCAAATATGACTTAACATTGGTGAACGTAACTTTTTTAAAAAATGCAAAGGGTAAAGACAATAGAGGTGTCCTTTGAAGAAACCAAAGGCACAGCTTTTACTTATTTACAGTTTTCTGTACAAAGGTACGAAGAGGGTGTCATATTTTTGTGTGAAGAGATGGCTTTGAATGTAGAAATTCTCATTGTGCAGTAGCTTGTGTTGACGAATGTTTGTATACATTTTAAAACAGGTAAATGTGGAGCTCTTTCCAGAAGCACGTTAATTAGTTAGAGGTTCTTTGAGTTATGAAGCGTTTGTTAATTACTAATTGTTCAACCAGTTGCCAGTGTCATCATAGAACTGCCTACCACTCTGAGAAAAGAGCAGCCAGCCGGATAAGGAAGAAAAGAAGGTTAATCTTCATTATATTACCGCAAAACGTACCTCTAACCGCCTATTCCAATATTTTTTCTATACCTAAAGGCACACAAAATGGAATAATCCACCGAGATCACTCGTGTGTCTTATGTACGGATAACGGATGGGTCTCGAAGGAGTCACCAGGGACATAATATAAAGGAAATTGAATCCTCAAGAGAACCAGAAGACTTTAGAGAAACCCAGAAACTGCTGGAGTAAAAGAAAACACGGGAAAACGTAACAAAACAACAAAGCAACAAATAAAATGTGTGCAAAGAGAACATTTCCACATGTTGTGGTAGGTAATCTTCTACAAAATGGAGATTAAAAAGATGTATCTACAGAATTGTCAGTTTAAAGTTGACGATAATGAAAGGGTATTGATAGACAGCAACAATGGAGCATAGATACTGATGTGGTATTAACTTAAATTCCAGGGAATATTGATTATCTTTTATGTTTAAATTATTTAACCTAGTCGGTCATAACGGACGAACAGTGCTATGAAATGGATAGAGCGCTGCTAAAATGATCCCGAGATCCATAGAGGTTAAACTTATCCGGCATTGGTCTTCTCAGAATAAGAGAAAATCCCAGGAAAAAAGAAGGCCTTATCCAGATAACTCACCCTAACTGAAATTCTAGGTCTTCATATCCTGAATGTAAAAGGTAGATCAGCTACGACCACACCACAGTGGACTATTGGACATTTTGATTGTTGTGCTTTAAAATAATATAAAAGAAATTGGAAGCAGGTAATAAAGATACTGATAAGAAATTGAAGAAATTTGAGTGATATAACGAAGCGAATATATGAAAGTAATACATTTTGAAAAGTAAAACATTTTGAAACTGTATAGAGAAAATTGTAGTGAGCTTACAGAATAAAATAGCAAAAAAGAGGATCCAGGAGGCCGTGGTCGAAGTTTAATGATCCGAAGGACTCTACATACCTAATTATATATGCATAATTAGTGATACAATGATTTTAAACAGTGTTGACTATTACATAGTGTAACGTCAGCACAGTTATAAGAATAGAATGCGGTGAGTGGATAAACGTAATGAGTATTAATGTGATGCTATTAACCTCAACCTAACAATGCCTGCAGATGAACGCTGTCAGCTAAACAAGACCAACGGTTATAGTACAACTAATGATTCATCTAGAAATGCATCATATTATAGAAGTTTACACCTAAACAGAGAGTAAGCTATAGTAATTAAAACAATGATATATCAATAAAAGAATATGTCGTAGCAATAGGCCAACTAACTGATCCCTCAAACATACGTTTTGTATCAAGAATACTAAACAGAATATTCATGAACGAGGGCTGTTCAATAATGATCACATTTTTTTTGACAACGTACCTTTACTCATCCTAATAATTTTGATGGTCCTTCTCAATAGTCTCCCCTGAATGAGATGCACTTGTCCCAGCGTTTCTGCCCGACTTCAAAGACATGCTGGAAACCATTTTTGAGAGATCCTTCAAAATCACCTCCGCAGCCTTCACCACTGCTTCTGATGATGGATAATGCCTCCCACGAAGGCGTTAATTCAAGTTAGGAATAAATGCGAACCATAGGGAGGGTGAGGGATGCATTTCACGCAACAACATTGGCAATATGTGGTCGCACATAATCGCAGTGCACCATCCAGCCTGCTTTACGGAAATATGGTCTTTTGCACCTGATATGGACTTGCAATGTTTTCAGGACATCCCTGTAGTATTTTCCAGTTACTGATGTGTGTGAAGGTACAACATGCTGATAAACCATTCCATGAATATCAAAGAATCAGATGAGCACAACTTTTCCAGCGGAAGCAACCACTTATGGCTTGGGGGGGGGGGTGGTAATGAAGGAGATTTCCACACTGAGCTTTGCTGTTTGCTCTCAGGATCAAAATGATGTACCAAGTTTCATCAGTAGTGATTACTTTTGAAAGAAACTCCATATCTTCCTGTAACATAAACCTTAACTGCATGCAGACCTGCATGCGAATGTCCTTTTGTTCGGGAATCAACAGTCTTGGAACCCATCGCGCACAAATACGTTCCATGTGTAATGTTTCTGTCAGCAACGTGTAGATGGCACATAATGAAATGTTCAGCATTTCAGAAAGTGATCTTAAGGTAATTCGTCGATCCTCTCTCACAATGGCAGCAGCAGTGCTGATGTTTTATTCCTTAAGAACAGTAACTGGAGCACCGGGTGCACCTTCCTTTGAAATTGATTGTCTCCCCTCTTTAAACATTTTAAACCACCTTCGAGCTGTTCTGTAGGGAAGAACAGACTCTCCATAGGCCTCCTGTAACATTGTATAGGCCTCAACTGAAGATTTGTTGAGACTAAAGCAGAATTTCAAAGCCGCATATTGTTCCTCGCATGTTACCTCCATTGCAGCGGTAGGCGTTACTGAACATGTCTGAGCTTACCTGGTTCTCACATGTGGGAACCAAGAGTACCAACAATGAAACTACTACGGCGTATTTGTTCTATATTAAGCCAACAGAATATAATAAGATTGAATTTTAGTGCGAAAAATTATGACCGTAAAATAATATGATCATTCTTTATTGAACAGCCCTCGTACAAACACGTACGTCGGAAAATATGACCACTTGGAATCTCAGTTTAGGAAACGAGGCCATTACGAAACAATTTTGTAAAATGCTTCCAGAAATCGTTATAAATATTAAACGGGATGTTTTGCAGTGGGAAAGTTATTTATTATTCTTCGAAACCCAGTGGCCGTTAAATAAAATAATGGAGGTCTTGGATCCAGTGTTCTGAAATTACAACTTTGCTGCTACAAAAGGCTTGGAATATATCAACATAAATATGGCTTCTCGTGTGCCGTAAGAAGGAAGCCTGGAAAGTTGAAGCCTTTCTCACAAGTCAGGTTTGAGGACGTCTTTTCCATTAACGTTGGTTTATCCCATGAATCTTTTACTCCACGCGCGAGTGACAACGGTCGTTCAGAGGGCCACGAGTGCAGGACGAGACCCGGGTTTGTAATGTTGAGCGGCTCTTTCATAGCGCGTGACGGGAATATTTCCATCATACAGCACTCCATCTCCTATATCCCAACATGCTATTGGAAGTTTTTGCTACCGAAAGTTATGGAGTTCAGCTTACTGCTGCGTGGTCGTTTTTATTTGTGTAATCTTAACTCTTTCCTGTCTGCCCTGAAACCATTAGCTTTAATATCTTACTCGACGATCCGTGCGAATAAATCGCACTGCTGAAAAATGGGGTAAAAGACACACGACAGTGTACAATTATGGTCATGCTACTTTTCTTCCCTTTAACTTTTGCCCCTATGTAACGATCACTCACTTTTTACCAGACCACTTCCAGCACAACGCATGGGGCAAATTTTGTTTTTCTGGTTTACTTGTCAGCATTTGTAACAGTTGTATTGGTTTAGGCTCCGAGAGCTGTTTTCCCATGCTAGGCTTTGGCAATGAAGCCATTACCTCTCTTGCTCTCCAATATTTCTGTGTAGTGGGTCCGGCAGGTAGGGCTTCACAGGTTAGATGTTCTTCAGTCATTTCCTCTTCTTTGTTGCACAGAGGACAATTTGGACTTGTATAAATTCCTATCCTGTGTAAGTGTTTGGCCATATAATCATGTTCCGTAAGAAATCTAAAACTTGCTACTACAGCTTTACGTGGTATTTCTGGAATAATTTCTGGATTTTTAATTAAAATGTCCCATTTTTTTATCTTTGGCTTTGTTAGATATTGATTGGTTTTGTTTGTTTCTATATTTTCTTTTGATTAATCTTTTTATGGATGTAAAGGGTACGTTTTTACTTTTGTTCTGAATTAAATTTGCACCATTTTGGCAAGAAAATCAGCTGATTCATTTCCAGCAATTCCACAATGTGCAGGTATCCACTGTAATATAATTCTTTTCTGTAGTTTTTGAAGTTGTTGGATCATTTTGTGACATTCTTTAATTTAGATTGACCTCATTTTATGTGAATTTATTGCACATAATGCTGCTTTAGAATCAGAAAGTATGAGAGCATTTTTGAATTTATCTATTCTGTATAGAAGGTGTTGCAGTGAAATATGAATAGCCGTTACTTCTGCATCAAAATATGTTGTGTGGTATCCTGCTGGTTGATAGAATGAGAACAGTGCACACTTAATTCCTGCTCCTGAGTTGTTGTCCAAGTTAGATCTATCTATGTAGATATGTAACCAGGCTCCGAGAATTAAAAATGTTTAAATACTTGGTTTTAAAATCGATATGGACACGTTCAAATGAATAAGAAAGGAAATGTTTAAAATTCAGTAGTTCATGAGATGACGCAATATGTAAGTGATATGATATGTATGTTCTATGATTGGTAGTTTTAAAAAGGAGATTATGTAATGTGTGACGTGGACCAGTAGTGATGGCAACGAGAGAAGGAGAGATCAATAATTTTGGGAGAACTAGAAAAGAAGGCGTCTTTTGATGGAAGGTTGTTAAGGTGAAGGTTAATTGCAATCTGTTAATTGTAATCAAGGTAGAAAGCATTACTCTCAATTATTTTAGTTGTAGGAAATTAATTATTTCTTCACACTAGCCGTAAGGTTTTTGATAGAGTCAACTTGAAAAATTAAAAAATCGTAAGTTCTTGAAGCCTGGGACTCAAGTACTTACGATAGTAAGTCGCCACAAACGGTGTATCTCGGATGCGAGAGCCCCTAGTGGTCTACCAGGGAAATATACGAGTTAAATGGAGAATTTAGTGTCAGGACGGCAAGTTGGCCATGGTAGCTCAATTGGTTAGAGCAACTGGACGGAAACCAGGAGATGCGTGTTTCAAATCCCGGCCATGGGTTTGAATTTTTCATGTTGACTATCTATTACTCTCAAGTTTCATACGAAAAATTGTATATATAATATAAATTAAATTGAACATCTGGATATTTTGAATGTGTAAAGAATTTATTGGTACCGAAGTTTATTTAGAAAATTTATCCTTTCCACTCGCGACCACGCCTAAAAGTTCAACAGTTCTCACAGCTCGGACTGAACCAGATCCGGAGATTTTTTTTATACATCGATACATCTGAGTGCCAGATCTGAACCAAAGATTCCGATCGGGAAGAAGTAGCAGCTCGTGGCTTCATCGTCACCATCCAGAAGGGTCAAATACAACCTACAACCCCAGTCACAACGCGGGAATAATCACGTTACACATGATCGCCACAGACTCCGAGAACACCATCCTACCACCTCCAGTCCTTATGTATGTAAGAAATTTCCTGCTACACACTATAGTGGAGCATTTGTCACACATAAAATATAAATGTATATTTTCGCGAACCCGTTATCTACCATAGCGCGGTTTGTGTACATAAAGAGCCAGGCAAATAAAGATAGCGGGGATAAAAGACTTACTGACATAGATAAGTGAGGTAAATGGGAATTTCTAGTGACTTCTTAATTGATAGAGATTATTCGGTTTCTGGTTTGTTTTAGAACAGTCTAGAAATTATCAATGGAGGTATATATAGGAGATTTTGACACGCCAGAGGAGTTGCAAACAGGAAGACAGTTAAGTGCAGAGGTTCCGCTCCCATTAGTCCTGGACCCGTATGATCAAGGACCCGGGCCTCCTTCAACCGGGGAGCGATGGATAATCTGGGGCTGTTTCCATGGGGCAATACCTTGAGTCTAAAAAGATCCCCCGCTGAGCACAATATCAAGACGGGTGGAAGTGGATACGCCACTTATGCGCGTCAACTCTGCAGGGAAGACTATGAAAACCTCGGTGGGGCCGCCTGGTGATCCAGCACACCTTCTACTAGCTCTGCAGGCTAGTACCCGGGACTTATTAGGCAACCCTCTAACCCCTCCGGGCGGCCGTAGCCTGGCCGGAGGTACTCTATTCCCCGTGGGTGTCGGGAACAGTCCCCTCGAGTCCAACCCAATCCAAACAACTCCCCGATGGGAGGGCCTTGGTAGTTCGGCCCGAGGTACCACGAGTGCTAAGGGTCCGCAGCGTCCGCACCTCGGCAGCTGAAGGGGATGGACCTCCTCCCCTACGGTACGTAAACAGGAAGTCGTGAACAGATGGGTAAGCAGTAGTAGTAAACCGCTGTAGAGATGTTGTAAACAGATGTAACCAGAACGCTGTTGTTGTGATCATCGACCTTGGTGGATTGCGTATGTGACGTAATTCTATTACGTAATTATTGGAAAAAGTGTATCTCTACGAAAATAAAGAACATTTAGAATTTCTGAAAATTGGACTTTTAATTCTACGAATCCACAGTCACAATATGGTAAATAAAATAAAAATATTAAGGATAAATAACTTTATAAACAAGAGCTTCAGGAAGCAATGATACTTTATTATAAGGAATACGTTTTGCACTGAGAAGTGAATACTGTAAATGTAAAGTTTGTACAGGAAGACAAACTGACAACCAAATCATATGTCAGCTCAGAGAAAAAAATGCGCATCAGGGAATGGACTAAATAAGTCAGTGAAGTGTCATAGAATAAATAGTGACTGGAGTGATTAAAATAAGTTATAATAAAATAGACAAAGAAGAACATAAATAAATTTCCAAAAACATTTTTGCCAGAGAGAAAAAGAACACATTGTTCTGTTTTTGAAATTACACACACAATAACCAATGTAAAATTGGTGATATATTATAATGGGTAAATTAGCGTCTTTTGTGGTAGATTACAGAAGGTTGGTAATTCAGAAAATTTGAAATGCATCAAACCACACCGTCATCACAGAACTCGCAGGCGCACCTTCGTTACACTAACTGCAGAATTATAATAACTCGACAACATATCCAACCTACCCAGATACGATAGCTACCACCCTAATATCTTCGACGCAGTTCAGGTCCTTCAAGCTGAAGGTCCCTCTAGTTGCCTCCCGCTATGGAAGAACACCTCAGTTCAAAAGTTCTCATCACAAGCCCCATAGAACAGAACAATAACGGATCACCACCGAGGACACTTGCCACGTCAAAGGAACTTCAGTTCTAGTCAAGGAACCTGAGCACTACATTATTGACTACATTGCCATCATTCAAGACTGTCAAACTTTTCCAGCAATCGACACAACCGCACCAGCCACTGGAGACATCACTACTGTAGGGCCACGTCTGGGCTTAGGTTCAATGTAGAGGTCCTACAATGCACTGTGGAGTTATGATTTGACGCAATCACACCGTGGACTTCGTTTAGGTGGTATGGGGCGTCTCGTTCCCATATTTATCCAAGAAAAAGACCGGGTGGAATGGCTCTGGCGGTTTCGTCTGTGCTTGCTTTCAGGAGGCCCTGGTTCGATAACCGTAGCCGACTTACCGGAACAATTGTTTTTTTTCTTCGGGAGTCTTCAGTGTCCCTATTACATCTTCATCATTTCCCATCTTCTCTCATGTGGTGATCCCTTTCGGGATAGAAGTGTCGGCGGGTATCTCGGTGGTGCAGGATGATATGATCTGAGTGAACCACTTCTTCTTCCTGTAGATAGGTTGCTGGTCTCCAAACTGGCTGCTGGGATCGCTTCCGAACCACATTAGGAGGAACATCCGTTGTCCTGGTCTACCTGGGAAGGTTTCATCTACCCTCTGCACCGTCATGGCTCCTTGGGACGGCCGCCCTGTGACTCCTCTGGCCTCATCCTTCCTCCCACTTGAGGCATAGGTATAATCGATCGTCCCCTCTGTAGTAATCCTAGTTCTCGCCCTATCCAAGAAAGAGCGCCTCCGCTTTCTCGTTCTCCTCCCACACCTCCCCTACCCAAAATTCTATATTACTACATGGCAAAGCGAGAAATCGTATCGGGAAAAATTCTCAACACAGAGATGTTTACCTCAGCTTATCGCACATACACGGCGAGTCAAGTGTATGTATACTCTGTTCAGATATAATCATGTCTTCCTTACAGTAATTTGTCATACATCGGCAGGCGCGAGAAAACATATCATATAGACACACGCAGCTTCCAATCGCTCTATTTGTGTTTCGTAACTTACTGTACGTCAACTTACCAATATTTCACTGTTCTAGTGGAACAGATAAGACCTGATACGGTACGATCGCAGCGCTGTTCACCTGAAGGTCGATACACCTCAACGTTCTGTCGAGTAATACTATTATTCATTAAAACATTTTTTCCTGCCCCTCCCCCCAAACATCTTCTAGAAATCTTAATTCACACAAATTCACATATAGATTAATATTAAAATGAAGAGATAAAGCCAGAATAACACTCATATTTGCTACCTTAATGAACAATGGAAAAATCACCTCAAAGCGTCCAAACCTAGTCCTAAAATGACTTTAAAAAGTTCAGCAGCAAAAATAAAACAATCAATAAATAAAATTAAGACATTTTGAAATCATGAAGTTTAACAAGCCCACGTGTGAAGGAGACGTGTGGATTTAAATATAAATACAATCTAAATCTCGACAGGGGGTTAATGGAAAATAATTCGAGCAAACTGGTTTTCGCAGGTACAATACGTGACTGGCTGGCAGCTTTATTTGTTCATTTAATTGAAAAAAAGAAAGAATACTAGCCAGTATGGCATGCGTGTCATTATAAAGACGTTTCTTCTTTTGGAAAACGCTTGGCTGTGCATTTGTGTCTGAATAGCATAACTTAAAGTCGAAATTTTCGATAAACACCCAAATTTGTATTTATTTTCAGCTAGTCTTAGAAAATGCAGCTATGAATGCCTCATCGGTGATGAAAATATCCTAACATGTAATTTCTTTTTAATCAAAACTGCAGGTAATTTTTGAGAAAGTAAAACAGTTGAAAATTGTTTACTGTTCCATGGAAAGGATAGATTTCTTGCAATTTCTTTGAAAATCTGCATGTTAGAGCCTTGAAAGATACTAAACTTAAAATACAAAGTCTCATATTTCTCCATGTCTCTTCTTTTCATTAAGTGCAAGTAAAAACAAAAACACTGCCTTTTTAAAATGCTTCTTCTGGTCTCAGGAAGTCTTAAAAACGTATTTCCAATGAAATTTTGGTATCGACTTTTTATGCAATATTTTCTGCTTGCTACGGTTAGCAAGTTATTGATACGGTTAGCAAGTTATTGAAAGTGTCCCTTCTCGGTAACAACTGAAGCACAACTTGAAGTTTTAGAAAACAGCCTGTTGACAACTCGATCAGTCAGACCATCGTCTTATAAAGCCTGAATCTCATGTTTTAATGTTATTGTCAGGGTTATCTAACCACTGTACATATATGGTCTGATATATGTAGATTTTAAATCTGTTTTTGCAGAGAAATGGGAAAAACTGGAACAGTACAACAGCCACCGTGCGGTGAAGATTAATGAAATAGCGTCTGAAAGAATTGTAACAAATAATTTAGAGCAGGGTAGAATAAAAAGGTGCTCTCGGGGTGTGTGTGTGTGTGTGTGTGTGTGTGTGTGTGTGTGTGTGTGTGTGTGTGTGTGTGTGTGTGTGTGTGTGTGTGGTTGATGTGTGTGTGGTTGATGTGTGTGTGGTTGATGTGTGTGTGGTTGATGTGTGTGTGGTTGATGTGTGTGTGTGTGTGTGTGTGTGTGTGTGTGTGTGTGTGTGTGTGTGTGTGTGTGTGTGTGTGTGTGTGTGTGTGTGTGTGTGTGTGGAGTCCAGAGGTTCTACTCCCATTAGCCTTGAACCCGTAGGAAAAAGACCCGGGCCTCCTTCAACCTGGGAGTTATCCGAGCTATCCCAAAGGGCGCTCGGCATCCTTCGTGGGGCTTTCCGTAGGGCAAGACCTAGTTACCTAACAAGCCCCCCATCTGGTCCTAGGGACACAAGACGGGATGGAAGTGGATACGCACTTACGCGCGTCAACACTCAAGATGAAGACTACCGATATGACCTCGGTGGGGCCACCTGGTGATCTAGCACACCTTCTACTAGCTAAGCAGGCTAGTACCCGGAAACTTAATGGCTTCCCTCAACCCCGTCCGAAGACGTACCCGATTCCCACGGGTATCGGGAACACACTGCCCCCTCGAAGCTATCCCAATCCGAACAGCTCCCGAAGGAGGGGCTGGGCTGTTCGGCCCGAGGTTCCTCTAGTAACGTCAGAGGTACCACGAGTGCTAGGGGTCCGCAGCGCCCGCACTTTGGCACCTGAAAGGGACGGATCCCTTCCCCTACGGGAATATATGTGAGTAAGGATAGTTCTAATAATACTGGAATTTACGTTTCAGACTGGTTTAATGACTGCTTCTTTTTATCCTAACATCAAACTTGAAGTTGCCGACCAGGGGTTACCAATATATCACTGTTCACATTGACCGTATGCAGAAGGCTTAGTACGCGATAAAATTTAATTCGTTATTCACGTATGAACCGACAGACATCTTCTCTCATAGCTTCTGGTCTGCCTTCGCCCAAGACAGAAGCAGATCACCGTCTTAATGGGCTGCCAGCCACAGTCTGTTTGTCTTCACTACAGCTGCGTGTGACTTTCACCTTTCAAAGCCCTCTTTATTCACACCAAAACTCCTTTTGTGACTATTTTGTCCATTGTGTTTATTAGTCTCTGCCATGGCATTATTAAGGGCCCGAACAATGCCTTTTCAAACGAAGTCAAGTGTTCCCTGCTAGGAATTCCAGCTAAGAATCCGCTTTCTTTCGTCTCTTTTGTTAAAACTATTCAACTGAACTGCACGTGCACACGTTTCAACAAATATACATTCCTTTGAAATCCATGACGATTCTTTATTCATTGCATCTCTTAATTTCGGTATCAGAATGCATAACTGAACTATGAGTTCAATAGTTGTGTTGAATGTCAATAATTGATACAGCCTTGCATCACATTTCTGTTCTCTTCGTCGAGGTTGTAAATGAAATCTTAAGTAATGAATCACTCAAAATATCTAGTCCGCCTCGGTAGCGTGGTGGTAGCATGTCTGCCTCATGTTAAAGAGGTCCCGAGTTTGAATCTCGGTCAGGGTGAGTTACCCGGATAAGGTTTTTTCCAGGGTTTTCCCTTATCCTAAAAGACGAATGTCGGGTAACTCTAAGCTCCATGGACCCTGGTGATACCGAAATTAAAGGATTGCAATAAGTAAAGAATCATGATGAATTTCAAAGGAATGTTGATTCTTTGTTGCAACGCGTGCAGGTGCAGTGGTGTCAAATAGCAGTTGGGGTGAATAGTTGTTTTAACAAAAGAAACGTAATAAACAGTGTCCTTAGCAGATTTCTAAAGGGTAGTACTTGACTCCGTTTGAATAAGCATTATTCGGACCCTTAATAATGACATAAGCATAATCACAATAGACAAAATTGTTACAAAGGGAATCTTTATGTGAAAAGAGGGCTTCCAGAAAGTGAAAGTCACACATACACCCACGCGCAGCTGTGAGGACATTCAGTCCGAGGCGTGAAGCCGATTAGGGCAGTCCTTTTCTTGTCTTGGTCCAGGGCAGACCACAAGTGATGAGAGAATATATTTGTTGGTTTATGTATACGTGAAGAAGGAATTAAGTTTATCGACTAATAAGCATTCCACCTTCAGCCTCTTTAAACAGTGATATTGGTGATCCTTGGTTGGCAACTTCAAGTTCGATGTTCTGATAAAAAGAAGCAGTCATTAAACCAGTTTGAAACGGGCATTCCAGTGTCATTAAAACTATCCTTCTCATATATGCTCACGCATACCCTGTGATAAACCTCATTGCTTTACTCTGAGCTAAACATTATTGTATCAAACTGTAGCCCCAACGTGGAACTGTGCCCCACCCAATTTTTTTGTATCACTGGGATCATTTGAACATCATTTCACCCATCCCACTGATTGTCTGATATGATTTAACGTTGGAGGACGTAAAATTTAAAAAAAAATCAAAGTATCTTCCTCGAAAGTTAAGTTACTGCACTGATAAGTGCAAATTTTAACTTACATGTGGTTAGAAACATATATTTGCTTCGTTTACCTCCACAGTGATGTCTAGGATATTTGCTTCTGTAGTGATTTACTACAAAATCCTTTTGAAGCGTTTAACCGTACGGAATTTGCAGAATTTTGGCTTTAATAGTCGTTTATTGAGGAAATAGAAGTTACTTTTTGGTACATACCGTCCTTATTGTCAATGTTCACACAACTATTCCAAACACAGGTACCTGTATATTTTAAATCTGTCATTTCATTGAAAGCGGAGAAGTAGGAAAAAGTTTTGAAGGATGAGTGTTTCCCCTTCAAAACCTATTGAGATTCAAATTCTAAAGAGGCTTGTGGAGGTAGCTTTGTGAAGCTGATTTGTATTGCTAAGCCGTAGGAGATGTAAGGAAATTAATTTTATCGGAGAACGAGCGGGGAGGACAGGCGACATCCTGTTATAAGTCGTGCAGCGTTCTAATTTTTCCTTTTAATTCCACTCCGCGTAATCACTGACTGCTCTTCATTTTAAAATTAATTCCTCAAACTTGCTTCCACGGCGTCATTGAAGTGACGAGGTAATTGGTTGTGCTGAAGCTGTCGGATGTGCATACAATATGGAACAGCAAGCGTGAGAGCGTGTGTTAATGATTAAAGGATTCTTGACTGATATAGCAGACATGACGCGATTTCATATCACTGTTGATGTAATGGCTATGTGAACCGAAAGCTTTCGGTTTGAAGGTTTGGGAAAGTTTTCTGTTGCAATTAATTTTTTTTTTTCACTCAAACCTTGTGCTAGAAAAGGTTGAAAAGAATGTTAATAATTGTTACGGTGATAATTTTTCGCACTAAAATTTAATATTATTATATTCTGTTAGCTTAGTGTGAAACAAACACGCCGTAGTAGTTTCATTGTTGGTACTCCTGGTTCCCACCCGTGAGGCAAGTTCAGACATGTTCAGTATCGCCTACCGCTGCAATGGAGCTACCATGCAGTTAAAGTTGATGTTAGAGGAAGATCCGGAGTTTCTTTCAAACGTAATCACTGCTGATGAAACTTGGCTACATTCTTTTGATCCTGAGATCAAACAACAAAGCTCAGTGTGGAAATCTCCTTCATTACCAACCCCCCAAAAAGTAAAAGTGGTTGCTTCTGCTGAGAAAGTTATGGTCATCTCATTCTTTGATAATCATGGAATGGTTTATCAACATGTTGTACCTGCACACACATCAGTAACTGCACAGTACTACAGGGATGTCCTGAAGACATTGCAAGTCCACATCAGGCAGTACTTCTAATTATGATACTTGTATTGGAATTAAACTCATTTCCAATCTTTTCCCGCTTTATATCATTCTCTTTCACATTTACCGCATCCGTTCTCTTATTTCCCACAATCCTTATAGTTAGTTACTAATTTATCTAGCAAGCCTTTCTCGATTGATGAGAAATTGATCCCACTGCTTATCTTCTGATTTTGTTCACCCGCCATTTCTTTCAGCTGTGTGTAAACGAAAATAAAAACAAAAGCGCATCGCAGTACGTTCATAAAATAATACGAATCATAGACAGCCTTCTCTATCTGTAATACATACAAGTCTCTCGGCGTTAACACTTGGACTCGGGGGGGGGGGGGGCAGTGGTTCCCGATACCCGTGGGAGATCGGGTACGTCTTCGGACGGGATTGAGGGAAGCCATTAATGATCCCGCGTACTGGCCAGCACAGCTAGTAGAAGGCGTGCTAGATCACCAGTCGGCCCCACCGAGGTCATATCGGTAGCCTTCCCACGGTGTTGGCGCGCGTAAGTGGCGTATCCACTTCCATCCCGTCTTGTGTCTTTGGACCGGATGGGGGGTGCTTGTTAGTAACCCAGGTCTTGCTCTATGGAGAGCTCCACGGGGGACGCCGGGCGCTCTTTGGGACAGCTCGGATACTCCCTGGTCGACAGAGGCCCGGGTCTTAGTCCTACGCGTCCAGGACTAATGGGAGTTCAACCTCTGGACTCAACTGTTTGTTAAGATTATCAGAAAACAAGTTAGTAAAATGCAAGAATTTTAATCTTTTGTTAAAGCTGTACCAATTGTTACGTTACATTTGTTAACGTTGGTGAAATCTGGCATTACTGTATTAGCTCCAAGAGATGTTAATGTCAGTGTGCGGTTTTACTGAGACTGAAACAGACGTTACAGACCAAGGGTTTGGATGTGATTTTACTTTAAATGAGACAAGTGCTGCAACTTTCAAACAAATTAACTACCAGGACTTGTTAATTTCGCATTCTCTTTTGAGTTACAGATGTTGAAGGATATTTCGTCTTTAGCCGCTGTTTGGAAAGCAAACTTCGAAGAAGAGAGTGCGTACGCCATAAAGGAGGCGCCGCAAATGACTAAGAGGCAGAGCCCTTCCTTAATATTCATTTACGTCTCTGTGAGCACGTCTTGTACGGCGTCGGAGCACAAGGCGTTATTTAATTTCGTGATAGCATGTCTAGTAAATGGCATCAGCGTGACAAACGCGTCAAAAGAAACCATTAGCGTTATCCTTTACCAGCAACTGGCGATTCACTTATTGGGGGAAAGAAGGATCCATAGAACATTTTGCTTTTATGTAACCAAAGTTGCATATTTGTAAGAAGTAAAGGAGTCTGGAACTCGTCCAAACATTGGATATATGTGATGAAGAATCAATATTCGTACTGAAAGCTCCAAATGTATATGTAAATCTGCATACCACCGCATCTGGCAGGCCGATGGTGAATCTAGATGTGTTTACTGTGCATCAGCTCTTGATAGAACTTCACTGCACTTACGAATAATTATTTAGATAACAGAATATTTGATATTGTGGCTTCGTTGGGTTTTTAAAATTAATGCCCGATTTCACCAACAAATGTTAAGGCTTAACACGAGTTTAGCGATAGTTAAAACAAAAATTGCATTTCACCAACAAGTGTTAGCGTAACACAAGTGTTAAATCTCATGTTAAACTAACACGCCGAAGTTCTAATGTTAAGTCCTTAGCAATTGCAAATAGTCAAGATGGCGAGCATGAACTCAGCTGTTGATGTCGATCTGCTATATTTAAGACCGTCTAAATGGCATTCATAATAGAGTACGGCCTATAAGGAGAAATTGTTTTGAGGATCTATCAGAAGAAAACTGTTTTACGGAGGTATAGACTGTCGAAACATGTTGATATGAAGGTTACTGCGGAAGTACAAGAGAGGTTAGAACATGCGTCGAAAGGAATATGGCGATCTCGCCTTTGCTTCAAGTATCAATAACTTTGCGATTTTATAATTCACTGAATTATGTGGATAATACATTGTCCACCTGCCGTCCTGAAACGTTCAATTCACTTTTTCTTCGCTCCTCGTTTCAAATTTACGTAATAATGAGCTAGAATATACATCGAAAGGAATATGCCAATCTCGCCTTTGCTTCAAGTATTAATAACTTTGCAATTTTATAATTCACTAAATTATATGTATAATACATTGTTCACCTCCCGTCTTGAAACGTTTAAGGCACTTGTCCTTCGCACCTCGTTTTAAATTTACGTAATACTGACAAGTTGTTTGGTGTTTGCAGTAGTGACACATGCATTTGAATTAATTTCGTTTCCAATATTTTCCCCGCGACATCTTTCTCTTTTACATTCACTGCATCCGTCCTCTTATTTTCCACGATATCCTTACACTTCGTCGATGAGAAATTTGTCTCACGGCTTTATTTATGATTTTGTTCATCCGCCATTTGTGCAGACGAAAATGAAAACAAAAGCGCATCGGAGGACGTTCAGAAAATCTTCCATAACCTTCTATACCTGTGATATTTACATGTTTCTTGGCGTTAACACAGGTTTGTTAACATTTTAAGAAAACAGTTTGGTGAAATGCAAGAAATTTAACATTAGTTTTAGCGCTGTGACAATTGTTACGTAACATTTGTTAACGTCGATTTTAACATCTGTTGGTGAAATCGGGCATAAGTCTTGTTTACAGAAATTTAAAGCACTCTTTATTGCAGTGATAAGATGCTTTGTACAACCCTGGCAACAGTAAAATGACGTAAAATTGAAAAACAACAGTATTCAAGGTCGTCTCGTTACTCCGGCCATACGTAAACAAATAAAAGGTTCACTGCGGCACAGTTCAAACCACTACAACATAGCTGCAACGAACAACTGACTCCTTTTCACACTTTGACGCTTATTTATCTCCAAGTCATTGCTCCAGAATGCAGTAGAACTTCTGAGAAAAATCGCATCGGCGAGAGAAAGATGGAACTATCGAGACATCTGTCTCTCTCGTCAAGCGTTCAGCGCTGCGCGCCACTGTCTGTCTCTTTTTTCCTTGCTCACGCGTATAGCTTGTCGGAGCTCCAACGAAACAATGCGATCGTGACACTGTACCACGATTTTTAAGCAGACTAAAAGTATACAGTTTTATAACTATTCAAGACTTTCGTGAAAAACTCTGACCTCTAAAACGATACGCGTATGGTGCGATAACATTTGAGTGTGAGTAGCAGCTTTTATCGAGTTGGATGACGGTTTCATCTGCGCCTTGCATTCGGGAGGTGCTCGTTCGGTTCCCGCGGACGCCCCACCTGAACCATGTGTTATTTCGAGTGTTCTTCCCGGTCACCATGCGGAGTAGGTTAATTACATACATCCCCGAATTTCTTATCGCTCAATTTCATTTCACATCGCTCATCTGGTGCTCTCCTTCAGGGTAGAAGTTTGGCGGGAGTCCCGACTCAGGGTCGCAAGATAGTGCGCTCCTGGGAAGTACTTCCTCCTCTTTTAAAACGGTCTCTAGTCTCCGAGCCGGTCTAGTGAGGCGTTACAGAACCACGGTGGGTGGCATAGCCATTGTAATCGTCTGCTGAGGAGTTTCCAATTGGTCAAATGTAGCGACCCTGCCCTCTGCACAGTCGTGACTAAAAAGTATTTTTAGTCATAGTAATTTACCGAATTTTATTTTTGTTGTATGACTTTCAATGCTAGCCAATTAACAGCTTGTTAATGTGATTTTATAAAATAGAAGTGCTTTTGAGGTACGTGAACTCCAATGCTTGACTTATGGAAACTACATGATCTTCATTTTCATTCGTTATTTCTCGTTCTCCGATTGAGCAAGAATGACGTCATAGTTGATTGGTGAGTCTATCTTGACGTCATAGTGCCCTCTACGGAGAAGAAGCGGTAATTTTGCGGAACAGTAAGCAATTTACAGAACTCTTAGTGTGGTTGTGCTCGTAACTCATACAGCCAGCTTACTCCGGATATGAACACAGACCACCGCGTCTTCATGGTTGCATGCTACTTTCGTACCGGCATTAAAATTGGTGCTACATATAAATATAATTTAAACCGCTGCATAGAGGAGTTTATTCAACGCTATCCAGCATAATGTTGCCAGAAGTGCTCAGATACTGTCAAATCGACGTATTTTTGTTTGCAACATAAACGTCTTACGTTTTATCGGTATACGATATAAATTTGTCATTCTCATGCTTAATTAAAATGTCTATTAATGTTGATATCCTTATATCTTTTAAAAACAATAGGTGCATCAAATATTTAAAAAATACAAGATCTGTTACTCGCAAAAGAAAGATACTGCACGCTATAAAATGACTGGTTCCAATCTAGAAGTAATAAATAGCGTTATAACAGAAAGGCCTTAAGCATGCCTTCTCCCAATACAGACAGTGTTTAAGGGGAAGAGAGAAACGAAATACAAGAAAATGGGCACATAAGACTATGCACTAAGGATATTTTCTGGTTTAGACTTGGTTAGAGGCCTTGTACATATTGTAACACTAATTTATTTTTCATTCCTAGAAAATGTTCTGCTATTTTCTGGTTTACAATGAAGTTACATTGCGAGGAAACTGTAGGTGATAGAAAAAAATTGAGAACAAATTGAAATATTTCTATTTTATGTAAAAGGTTTACAATGTGCATATATGTCTACTATTAAAAAAGAAAAAAGAAAAAAACAGATGTTAACTATGATATAACTGTTCATTGAATTATCATTTCGTACAGTATTCATGGTCTTCTTTTATGGCTGCATAATTAGTTTTGCAGTGCACTGCATTGCAGTATATATATTTTTATAAACAGTTATCGTATCTGCACACCAGGCGAAATTACGCACCTTTATATTACGCGGGCAGTCCCACCTCTCAAATAGGAGGGCTGTTCAATAAATAATGATCACAATATTTGTTTGACAACGTACATTTACTCATCCTCATAATTTTGATGGTCTATCTCAAAATAGTCTCCCCTGAATGCAATGCACTTATCCCAGTATTTCTGGCAGTCTTCAAAGACATTCTGGAAACTATTTCTTGAGAGATCCTTCAAAATCGTCTCCGCAGCCTTCACCACTTCTTCTGATCATTGATAATGCCTTACACGAAGGCGTTTCTTCAAAGTAGGGAATAAAAAGTTACATGGGGCTAAATCAAGACTACACGGAGGGTGAGGAATGCACTTCACGTTGACTTTTACAAGATATGCAGCAACAACATTGGCAATATGCGGCCGCGCATTATCGTGGTGCAGCATCCAGCCTGTTTCACGGAAATGTGGTGTTTTGCGCCTGATATGGACTTGCAATGTTTTCAAGACATCCCTGCAGTATTGTAAAGTTATCGTGTGTGGAGGTACAACATGCTGATAACCAAATCCACGAATATCAAAGAATGAGATGACCATAAGTTTCCCAGCAGAAGCAAGAACTTTTGCTCTTTTGGGGTTTGGTGATGAAGGAGATTTCCACACTGAGCTTCGCTGTTTGATCTGAGTATCAAAATGATGTAGCCAAGTTTCATCAGCAGTGATTACGTTTGAAAAACTCCAGATCTTCCTCTAACATCAACTTTAACTGCATGCACACCTGCATGCGAATGTCCTTTTGTTCGGCGGCAATCAACAGTCTTGGAACCCATCGCGCACAAACACGTCTCATGTGTAATGTTTCTGTCACCAACGTGTGGGTGGCACCCAATGAAATGTTCAGTATTTCAGAAAATGATCTTAAGGTAATTCGTCGATCCTCTCTCACAATGGCAGCAGCAGTGTTGATGTTTTCTTCCGTAAGAGCAGCAACTGGAGCACCGGGTGCACCTTCCTTTGAAATTGATTATATCTCCCCTATGTAAACATTTTAAACCATCTTCGAGCTGTGCTGTAGGGAAGAACAGACTTTCCATAGGGCTGCTGTAATATTGTATAGGTCTCAACTGAAGATTTGTTGAGACGAAAGCAGAATTTCAAAGCCGCATATTGTTCCTCGCGTGTTACCTCATGCATGTCTAGTTCTCACAGGCGGGAACCAGGAGTACCAACAATTATACTACTGCGGCGTGTTTGTTTGACATTAAGCTAACAGAATATAATAAGATTGAATTTTAGTGCGAAAAGCATGACCGGAAAAAATTATGATCATTCTTTATTGAACTGCCCTCATACTTTGTAACAGACATGAAGTCATGAGGAAGGTTTTGGAGGTCCTTGGGAGAGAGAAACTATAGAATTAGCGCGTTCTGCTGCAGGAAAGGGCAGAGGTGAACTTACAGCTCCCTTGAGACATTCGGCAGTCGTAGTTCAGCATGCCGAAACATGGTCCTGGAAACTTCGTTAGACTCTGTTAGCGAGCCCTTTTGTTTATTGCGGTGCGTGTCCCACCTTTGTATAAGTTAACTTCAGAAAACGAGTCCGTAACAAGCTCAGGGAATAAGAAAGAAAAAAGAAAAGTGAAACTCAAAATGCTCTTTAAAGTGTAGAAAGAAACTTCTCCCATTCGCGAAGTACAAACGTCGAGTTAGTGGAAACTTTGTTCATCATATTGCTGCACCGTGAACTCCGCTATTGGGGAATATAACCTTCAACGTGACGTCCTGGACTAAAGTAGTTTTGGAACCAACATTTCCTGCAAAATGTTATGTTAAAGTAAGTTTTCCTCGTGCAGGAAATGACGAGCGGTTCAAAATAAACAAGGTGACTAGAAGCAGCAGAATATTATTAAAAGCTACGGATAGAATGGGAGGAAAGGCGTCCAGAATTGTTTACTTGCTTGAAGCAGTGAGGAAGACAATAGATTTCCAGAAGAACTCTCTTCCCTGCCTCGCTGAGCTTCAGTTTGATAAATATATTTATGTCTCAGTGCCGCTGCTGTAGGAACTTGAATCTCCAGCTTTGCGTTGCTTTGTTTCCCAGGGATTTATTCGGCTGTAAATATCTGATACATGTTTGTAGCAGAAATAGCGTTAGCAGTACTATATTTCTCTTCTAACAAAAGTTCTGTTGATGTTAACCATTTGTTGAATAATTCAGTAATATTATCTTGGAATATTAGTGAACATTAATGACATGTTAAAGGAAGCTAGTAAATTTTCATCATTGATGGTTAAATTATTTATATTGTGACTATGTGGGTTCGCGAAATCAAAAGTCCAGGTTACAAACCCCAATAATTGCACCTTATTTCCGTTGAAACACGCTTCGTACATAGCAATTCAGAATTACGTCACATACACAATACAGCTTGCAATATCATCGACACAGCTCACCAGCTGTTCTCGTACGCGAGTAGAATTAACGACTGACTGCCTCTTTTGGCGGTCGAGCTACCTTTTTATAGATTACTCACATTCCGGAATTTTCTCAAACAAATGAGACCGGACTATAACAAAGGCATACTCTCGAGAAATCCGTCTCTTTTCCCCCCTGCCGTTTCGGCGAGCTTTTACCTATACACTACACTGCGCCTCCCTTTGAATGCCTCGCCGCCTCGATCAACAATGGGCTCGCGACACTGCTCCCTCGTCAAGGCTGGTCGTCCCGAACAGCACAATCGTAACGGGCCTGACGATCCAGGTGTATCATCAACGTATTTCCTCGGGGCACCTTCTGGATGTTATAGACCACGTCCTTAATCCTCTATACCACACGGCACGATCCTTGCCATTTCTGCTGAAGTCTCGGGCAGTGTCCTTTGTTCCGGTTAGGGTGGTACAACCAGATGTGTTTGGGCGCCGCCGCTGTCTGGACTGCGTTAAGGATTTCTGCGGTACATCCCTGGAGGCTGGCCGTGCGGTCTCCTCCTCTGGTGACCACTTGTGCTTGGCCACCGTGGCGGCGGAAGACTTCGAACGTGGATGTGCCGTCGTACTTCGGCAGGTTGACGCGCGCAGATGTTGTGTCGTGTCCCGGCACGTCGGCCTTCAAGTCCTTCATCCTTCTGCTGACGATGTCCTCCACCATGGCGCTCAGGGACTTAGTGTTGGTCTCGGCCTTTCCCTCAAGGACTGGCTGCTTCTTTTGGTGGGCGGGCTGCCGTTTTATAGATTACTCACATTCCGGAATTTTCTCAAACAATTGAGACCCGGTTAGAACAGAGGCGAACTCTCGAAAAATCCGTCTCGTTTCCCCCCTACCGTTTCGGCGAGCTTTTATCTACACACTACACTGCGCCTCCCTTTGAATGCCTCGCCGCGTCGATTAACAATGGGCTCGTGACAATATGATACCAGTGAGCCAGCCGCGCCTTATTTTTTGGAAGGTAGGCCACCCATCAAACGACATGTGTGCCTTAGTCCAGTTTTGCTCTATTAAAATGTACTGCTTGACGTTTTTAGAAAAAAAGAATGCCCAAAATTCAGAGGAATAGTGGTTTAAGGGGCAAAACGTACTGCTCGCTAAAGTACATGACAAAAACATACGACTCCTTTACTGAAAGCGAATCCCGGTTACCAGGCGATTTTGCAAACTTTTTACTAGAGTATACATGGAAAAGTAATTCAGTAAACGCCTCGGAAAAATTGGACCTATCATATAAGTACACTAACAACGTCAGCTAAAAACAAAATGACAGATTCTTGTACTTAGATCAAGGGTTGGCTGCCAAAAATTAGGAAAAAATTAGAGACACGCCTCATTCAACACGGACGAGTACAGTCAACTGTTTATTTACAATTTTGCTTAAGCTACGTGTCGTGCAACTCAATTAACACGCATAAGAGCTTTTTTCATTTGTTTCATAATATTAAACCTTCCAGCAGTTGATTAAAGGTGTCTTAAAAGGCTAAATCAAGCACGGGAACTCGCGAGGTAGCAAAGGTGTATCGCCAGGCATACAAGTCGTACTGCTGAACCCAGAACGTGCTTTCAGGCAAGTCTCGAAATACGTAGCTCAGTGGGATTATGACGTCTCCTGTGCCCCAACACTCAATGACACAGGTTTGAATCTCAGCGTTGTAATTATTTTTTATGTTCATTAAAGCTTGAAAACCGAATTTAATATAATTTAATTATAAAGTTTCTGTGTGTGCAATAACAAGAAGGTCATCAGTTCAAACATTTGCTTCGTTAGAGGAGTTGTGTTCCAGCAATAGAAAAATCGTCATTCCAACGCCACAAAACATACCAATTTGAAACGACATTTTTAATAACACAATAATTCTATATCTGCAAAATTGTGTTTAACTTACACGTTAAACTCTGTAAAATTCTGTAATTTGCTTGTTTTCTGTGTTCAAATGTGTATAAATGATCCTTATTTCAGTTGCACCTTACCTATAAGTGTTTAAACAACTACCTACTTGTAGTTCCTCAATAAAAACACATCCAGCAATATCATACGTATAATTAAAACAATTAAAAATAAAAATAATAACAATTTTCAGGAAAATAGCTGTAAATTGTGAGTATTACGTGGTAAAAAAGTAGTAGCATGTCTATGCAGGGTATTTGAACCACCTTCACAGCAGTAAGATGAGATTGGAGTTTAACGAAAGTTCTAAATGAGCAATCTAGTAACGTGTGAGGCAAACATTACATCTAACATATAGCTTTTGCTGGTTCCAGTGATCATTTGCAGCTGTCTAATTACGAATATACTACAGGCGATGCAATAACATCTATGTTAGCACTAATTTCCTCAATTGTTTAATATTGTGACTTTGTGGGTTCGTGAAATGAAAAGTCCAATTGCACAAACTCAATGTTCTTTATTTCCACCGAATTACAGTTGGAACACTTGCCGATCACACAGAATTACGTAGCGCACACAATTACAATTCGCCAGTTCGTCTGTTACAGGTCCACTCTACACTCAAAATTACGTACAACTCCTCTGATACACGTACACAGTCTTCCAGTCCGTTCACTAGCACGGCGCTCCTCGCGGCTGCTCGCCAAGAACTCGCTGACTCGCCCACTGCAGGCCTTATATAGAAAGATCGCTGTTTCTGGAAGTCTCGCGGTTCAGTGAATCATCCCGACTGTTCCAGACCTCAGGGGGAGGGGAAAGAGATGGCTAGTGATGCTTTTCCAAACATCCCCTCATTAGCGCTACAAGATAAATGGGTAGGCCTGGCTGCATTATTCCCGTCTGGTCCCTACATACCAGCTGCTGGTTCTCTCGGCAATTCCGATGTTCGGGTGACAATATCTATGTCAAATATGAGGGTAGAACCTAGTAATGGAGTCGATGTTTTCATATTGGAGTATAAAATGCGGATTTCATAGAACTAGAGAATAAGTGGTAGATGACTCAGCTGGTATATTAACTCTGCATAGCTCTGTATACTTGATTTATAAACTTTTGAAAAATTGAACGTCTTTTTCTGAACCATTTTGATATCTAATATTTAATGAAGGTTTATTGGTTTACTTGGACGTCTCATTTACTTTTCACTAATTTTCTGACATACATTTCTGGATTATTAAATAAATGGTTAGCTAAATAAATATTGAAGGCGACCAAATTTAAGATCTGATTGCACTTGCATCTTTCTGCATATCTCAAGTACAAGTGGGTTCGTAGAATTAAAATGCTCTTTGTTTTAGTAAAAAGACGCTTTGTACACACCTTACAGCAGCGAAATGACGTAAACATAAACAAACGCAGTTCTCAAGGTCGTCTGGCTACTCCCGCGGTACAGTTGGAATGTCCACACAGCTGCACACTCAATTAACAACTACAACCCACTAGCAACTGACTCGCAACACTCACATTGCGGGCTTGTATACCTCCAGACATTGTTCTAGAAACCGGCCAACGTTTCTAGGCCTTTCGCGGCGCAGCGAGAGAAAGATGGAACTATCCCTGTCTCTTTCTCTCTCTTGGCGTTCTTGGCAGGCGTTCAGCGCTCGCCCACACTCCGGCTGCGGCTTACGGCATATCTGTCTCTGTCTCTTTCTCTCACGCGTGACCAAGCACTGGTTTGTCGCAACTCCAAGGAAATAATGCGATCGGTGACAATACTTAGTATATGTGCCCAATTCTTTATCTCTATTCTTAGCAGAGCACTATCCAAGACTTTTTTTTGTGTGTGTGTGTGTGTGTGTGTGTGTGTGTGTGTGTGTGTGTGCGCGCGCGCGTGCGTGCGTGGGTGCGGCCAGCCATTGCATCTCATCAAAAGTTATTTCAAACTTCCGTTCAAAGTGGATGTTGTGTTTGAGCTTATTCCTTAGCAATCTACTGACCTCTTTCAAGTATTGTCAGGAGCGAACAAGGAAGTGATGTACGCAAAGAATTAGATATTGCTATTGTTTGCAAACTTCCAGAGAAACCTCCGTCTCACACAAGAGACGGCGTTGCCGGATGTCCGTAAACATACTACCCAGAGCTTATAGTTCTATCACAGCAAGTAATTAAATCATTCCCTTAAGAAAGCTAAGATACAACAGCTTGCAGCAATAAATTACTAAAAGAACACATTTGTTTAGGTTTATTTACCTTTTATATAAGGTACACAAATATTTACTGATGCTGTCATCTAGTGGTGGTAGACACAAATTTTGGCACTCCATAGTTTTACTTTACTCACTAGATGGCAGCGCAATCTAAAATTTGTGTTTAATGCAGTAAAGGCTCGTATATATGAAACTTTATTAGTACTTTTGTTCTCTTTACGACATTTGGCTTAAGAAATATAATCTTTAAACAATTTATGGTTGTTGGTAGTTGAGTCTTAGTTTTGTTAAAGGAATGAATGAATTGGCTGGTATAGTTTACCTGTGAAGTCTATGGAGTTGGATTGATAAGTAAAACAAGTAAAGTTGTTCTTTATCAGCTTTATCCATTATATTGGAATATGCTTATCAGAATGTATTTGTGCATGAACGAAGGATTGCTAGTTTTACCACGCCATTCTCCTTACAAAGCGCCACATCCCCACTGACTGCCCCAACTTCCACTTTAGAGGCCGAAGGATAGAATGGACTAATTCCATCAAGTACCTGGGTGTTCAACTTGATAGAGGCCTAACTTTCCGCGGACACATCAGAGAACTATCGGCAGGGGTACAAGGGGCTATTGCCTCTCTGTACCCAATGCTGGGTTCGGGCTCGATGCCAGTCCGCGTAAAGCTACACCTCTTTCGAGCGCTGATAATCCCACTCATGTTGTACGCCTGTGAAATCTGGGGCATGGCTGCACATAGCTGGATAGCATACCTTCAGCGTGCACAGAATAGAGGACTCCGATCCATCTATTCTGTGGGTCGTTCTTTCCCCGTGAGGTTGCTTCACGAAGCTTCTCTTCTTCCATACGTGGAGGACGAAATTAGGCGCCGGGCGAAAAAATTCTAGGCTCAAATTCCAGCTCACAGAAGAGCCCTGGTTCGGTCTCTAGGAGATTACGACGCTACGAGACACCGCTTCAAGCTTTACCGCGTACCCCGTACGGCATGCGGCACCCAGGTAACAAAGGAGTTATTCCATACAGCAGCATAAGCTGAATTTCAAAAGTCTCCAAATGAGCTGTTTGGCTACAAAATTTAACCCACTTTAGCAAAATAAAACCCCAGGGTGTAAGCAAAAAAGCGATTTGGCATCCTGTACAAAATTAAAGAGGAGCAAAAAGCTACCTAAAAATTCAAAAGCTATGTCATCCTGTAACCATGAAAATTATCAACCTGCGGTCAGACCCAAAACCTGGGAGGGTACGCAGCAAACACCTTCTGGCTATTAAGTCTGTCAGTATTCGACTTGGACTTGGACTTGGATTGTATTCTTGTCAAACTTGGAAATACGGCAGAGGAAGACCAGAACACGGATATTTGCGTTTTGGACCTACTTTCGCTGAAAAGGAAACCGTATCTCGATATGAAACATAAGACAATAGCCTCTTGATAGTAAAGTAACATGGTCGTGGCGATATTTACATCCACGAATCGCTCTCCTTGCCTCAACGGGATCAGCCACTTGTCATAAATGAATCTAATAATGCATTCATGTCTCAAAAATAGATGTAGGCGTTTCTGCACCGAACATTCGCTATATCGTGTTACCAAAATTAGAGATTTAGCAAATTAGATAGACAGATTGGGTATATTTGTTAAATGTGAACAGTATGTTAGTTTAGCAGTTCACTATGAAATAAGGGAGGCATCGTCGTAGGTGGTCCATACGGTCGACACTTGAATAGCAGTGGCTTTCATCGACCCTCCCTTAGTAACTGCTGATCGAAACAAAAGACACAAAGGTCCACATGTAACAAAAGGTCGACTTGAGTAAGGAAATTCTAGTGTGAATAGTACAGTTTCTTGAAAGGATTCACACACAGCTGGACGGCTCGTCCACGACGGAAGACGTGGCTGGAGGAAGCATCCTTTCTTGCCATTCATAAGGAAGCACGTATTTTCACGTTTCACATATGGTAACTACATACAGTAATATAGATTGGGGTATCTTGGTCGGCAGCTTCGCGACTTATGTGATTATAAAAAGAACCAGTGATGAAACAAGTCTTTAACTTGGATTCCAGTTTCATGAGTGTCATCCTTACTCCTAATACACTGTACCTCTGACGTTACTAGAGGAACGTCTGGCCGAACATTCGAGCCCCTACTTGAATGGGAGTTGTTCGGATTGGGTTGGACTCCATGGGACAATGTGTTCCCGTTACCCGCGAGGAATCGGGTACCTCCGGCCAGGCTTCAGCCACCCGGAGGGGGCAAAGGGTTGCTTAAAATGTCCCAGGTACTAGCCTGCAGAGCGAGTATTTGGTGTGCTAGATCACCAGGCTAGATCTACTTCAGACACTGTATGATGTCAGGGAAGCCACCCAAGCACCGCAATGCACTCCTCAGGAAGAGGCCAGCGCCACCTCTGAGGCCTTAGGCTATTGCAAAGTTAAGCTGGAGAAGATAGTTGGATATATCAAGGACACGCGATAGCCGAGCAAGAAGGTGGAGGAGGCTCTCCGCTCAGAACAGATCTTCATCTCCCAGAGCTTCGAATACCTCAGGAGATCCCTGGCCCCAAATGACGGGGCACCACCACCACAGTTCCAGCCTCGCAGAGACCCCCGCATCCGCTGGACGCCACCGCCACAGAACCTGCCTCGCCGCAACCCCCCTCGAGCCCGAGCCCTTGAAGGCTTTAGCCACGCTCCAGATGACTGCCCTTACGGCGACGATTGCCATATTTGCCACTGAATTACACTGAATATTCACCACTGTTCACAGGTCGTAGTCAGGGTCCCCTGGATCATGGCTGCTACCTGATCACCACAGGTGGTTTTACAGCAATCCAAGTTCTTACTCACAAACAGTCGGGTTGTTTCCGCGGTACCGGCCACCACCTTCACCTCAACAGCCCAAATCAAATTAGCACCACAGGCCCCAATAAATAGCATCATCCCAGAACATCCCACCCAAGCCCCATCCTTCTTTTTACCCAAGTACCCAATATACCCTGTTGTTTTTTTTCCTATTACCTTTAATTCCCGTTTCCTCCCAAAAAAGGGGGTCCCGCCGAGGTTTTTCGGTAGCCTTCCCTGCGGGGTTGACGCGCGTAAGTGGCGTATCCATGTCTACCCGTCTTGACGTTGTTGTCGATGGGGGAGGGGGAGGCTTTTTAGACTCAAGGTATTGCCCCACGGAAAGATCCCCGGAGTTTTCCATCGCTCCCGGGTAACAGAGGCCGGGGTCTACGAACTTTCGGGTAGACCTCACTGAACATTGAACATTGTCCAAATATACTCACGTAGACCCCGAGAGAAAACTCTTGCTCAAAACTGAGGCTAGACCGCGCATTGCTTCAAATTTGCATAACGTTACCGGGAAGAGTAGTGACAACGGTCATCATACACTAATAAGACGGAAATAGTTGTATAATTTGAAAAAGAAAATACACTTCGCTTTCTAAGCAAAACTGCTCCAAATGTTAGCATTCTAATTCCATATACCTCTTTCAGCACTGCAGTTACAAGCATTTCTTGCTTAGAAGAGACAGCCTTCACCGAAAATGAGAACAATGATGTCAGAATCAGACACCAGTGTAGTGACCATTGTCCTGCAGGAGTTATTCTTTCTCCGTGCACTTTATTTCAAAAGCGCGTCCTGTTTATCGTACGAGCTGTTATTGTTTTGTTGAAAGACAGACCATTCTCATTGTCTAGAAACTGAGCAATGATGGATAAGCCATCTCGAAAGTACAATCTTAATCAACATAAATGTAAGATACAGGAATTCGCATCCAGATATTGGAGAGTATATTAAATGAGACTATCCGTAGAACAGTGGGTTTTAATTCTGAAGATTGACGCTGACATAGACTGAAGCTGATATTGTATAAATGGACATAGTAAGTAAACATGGCCATCTGTACTTCAACTTAAGTTAATAACCAAGCAGGCCATATAGATGATGCAACAAATGCTTAGGTTTATTGAAATCCCAAATTGTGATGTAGGACCAATCAGAATTAAGTATTACGGTAACTTACCTACAAAAACAGAAAATAGACTTCTTAAAACTACGGGAGGTTATTGGAGTTCATCATTTATGAACATTTAATAAACGTTTAAAATATACATCGAATACGCGACGCTATGATAAATAATTTAAGTACAAAACCGTTGCATCATTTATAAATAAAAGGAGAAAATTAAAATATAGTAAAAGGCTATATACATAGAATTTTTCATGTTGACTCTATTTATCAAAAACCTTAGGCTATATAGGGCTAGGGTGGAGAAATGATTAATTTCCATCAATTAACCAAAATAATAAAAGTTAAATGATGAAGCCTGCGACTTAAGTACTTACGATAGTAAGTCCCTACATATGGTGATGTATGGTCTCGGCACCGGGTTTCGAATCCTATACCTTTGAAACTCTCGTAATTCCTATCAACCCCCAAACCCTCATGTAACAATATTATAATATTTTAATCTTTTTTGGGTTTAACGATTTTGTACACTATAGTCAGGGAACCGTTTCATACTTAGCTTTGCTTTTTGGGCTAATAAGAACGACAGCAATGTGACTTTTGACTCATGTAGCTAAATGGATTTCATAAATTACCGAAAAACCATCTTGTAGAAGCACATATACGAGGCATGTTTTTTAACTCAGTACCGTTTTGCCATTCCGCAGCCGCAGCGCTACGGTCGGCGTTCAGCGCTGGTTACCTAATCTCTTGTCTACGCACTGACCTCATTACAGTCTGATTCTTCATGGTAAACGTTGGTTACTGAGTGTTTAAGATGCCTCCGACAATCGTAAGTCCCGCCGATTGTGAAGTACGGGCTGTTATACGATTTCTTAGTGCTAAAGGCGTAAAACTGATCGATATTCATCATGAGATCTGTGAAGTTTACGGACAAAACATTATGAGTGATGGAATGGTAAGCAAATGGGTGAGAGCATTTAAAGATGGCCGCACAAATGTGCATGATGAGGAACAGAGTCGGCGTCCTTCGGTAGTTACTGAAGATTTGGTGCAGAAAGTGGACGAAAAGGTGAGAGAAAACAGACGCTTTACAATTTCATCATTGTGCGACTGTTTTCCTCAATATTCTCGTAGTGTTTTGTATCGTATTGTGACCGAGAACTTGAAGTACCGGAAATTGTGTTCACGTTGGGTTCCGAAAATGTCGACGGATTTGCATAAAACCCAACGTTTAGGCAGTGCATTGACTTTCCTTGAGCGGTACCAAAATGAAGGTGAAGATTTTTTAGACCACATTGTTACTGGTGACGAAACATGGGTGGCGTACGTCACACCAGAATCGAAACAACAATCCATGGAATGGCGACCTTCATCATCACCCACAAAAGTGAAGTTTAAGCAAACAATTTCTGCCCGGAAAATTATGTGGACAGTTTTTTGATACGGAAAAGGAGTATTGCTAGTGGAGTTTCTGCCTCGTAATGAGACAATCAATGCAGCGTCTTATTGTGATACATTGAACAATCTGCACCGTGCAATCCAGAACAAAAGACGTGGCAAGTTGAGTAAGGGTATCGTTTTTCTGCATGAAAATGCCCGTCCACATGTGGCTAATCAGCCCAAAGATCTCATCAAATCTTTTCAATGGGAAACTCTAGATCACCCTCCATACAGCCCTGATCTGGCGCCCAGCGACTGCCATTTGTTCCTGCACTTGAAACATCTGGCGGTCAGCGTCTTCAAGACGATAACGAAGTCAAAACAGTTGTGATTCAGTGGTTAACACGTCAGGCGGCAGAATTTTATGAGGAGAGTATTCAAAAACTCGTGCCACGTTATGGCAAGTGCCTCAATATTCACGGAAATTACGTAGAAAAGTAGATTAAGGTACAGGCTTTCATGTAAAAATAAAATTATTGCGATATCTATGTACTTTTTTTAAATTCCAAAACGGTACTGACTTAAAAAAAGTGCCTCGTTGCTTAAGTAATTACTAAGAATGCAGACTGTAGAAAGTGAACCAGAAAAATTTATTAATTTTAAGTTTTTTAAATCTTATTATTATAACACTGTAAGAGGCATTTTACAATAGGTTTTTAAAACGTCACAGGCTATAGGTTGCATAGAGATTGTACAACAGAAAAGGGAAGAATGGAAGATAGAATGGAAAGGGAGGAAGTGAGAAGGAGGAACATGAAGAACATGGATAAAGAGGATGTTGATAATAGAGGCGGAAGAAGAAAACAGACTGAAGAAATTTATGCCGAAGGTCACGACAGATCGGATTGTGTTGTATGTTACGTACGTAAAAGACCGTCGCTTCAAGTCCCGCTTCGGGCATTAGTCTCTGTAAATGTCCATACTGAGAGGTGTATCTAAACGGCAAAACAGGAAAATGAATGGAATATGATCGGATGGACAGACGCAGAATTCCCCCACTTAAAGCAAAAACGTGAACAGTGCTGCGGATTCAGTTACATCGGAATATAAACGTTTGAGAGCATCCGGTATTAAGGTATGTTTAGATCTCGCAGCAGAATTCTCTGGGGAGAAACGGAAATATCTTCCCACAAACGCAATATTTCGACACAGATAATCCCCAAGCATCGTAACAACCAACGGTAATTCTAACGGCTATACCGCCCCTCCTCCATCCCTTCCGTTTCTGGTCTACCACAAACAACCTGAGCAAATCCCTTTGACGAAGCTCGTATAGCCCTCAGGGAGGACGGATGCTGTGGAACCTAGCGTCGTATAAAACGAACCTACACACTTCAACCAGTGTTTAAAACATTTTGAATGCATTCTGATAAAACATTTCATATGAACGGAATAGAATAAGTAGTTTATTAAAACAAACAAAAAGACAAGTAAATACAAAAGAAAAAAATCATTAGTGAAAGAAAAAAAAAAAGAACAACATAAGCGGTCTCATTTGCGGTTAGGAAATTAAGGGACACAGCACAGAGGCACATTTTAAAAGATGCGGTCCAAAAAATCTACATACAGTGAAATGAGCTGTAAATCTGTATGGCATTTCAAACTACCGACTTTCTGCTCTACTACACAAATGATCAAAGGAAGGTTAATGGAGTTGATATTTTCCAGTTCTTAACTTCATCCTAAAAAGCCTTGTTCTGCTAGGGCTGTTCAATAAAGACTGATCATATTTTTTTGACGTACCTTTACTCATCCCCATAATTTTGATGCTTATTCTCAAAATAGTCTCCCCTGAATGCGATGCACTTGTCCCAGCGTTTCTACCAGTCTTCAAAGACATGCTAGAAACCATTTTTGAGACATCCTTCAAAATCGCCTCCACAGCCTTCACCACTGCTTCTGATGATGGATAATGCCTCCCACGAAGGCGTTTCCTCAAGTTAGGTAATATAAAAAAGTCACATGGGGCTAAATCCGGACTATAGGGAGGTTGAGGGATGCACTTCGTTGATTTTTGCAAGATATTCAGCAACAACATTGGCAATATGCGCCCGCGCATTATCGTGGTGCAGTATCCAGCCTGCTTCACGGAAATGTGGTCTTTTGTGCCTGGTATGGACTTGCGATGTTTTCAAGACATCCCTATAGTATTGTCCAATTACTGAGATGTGTGCAGGTACAACATGCTGATAAACCATTCCATGAATATCAAAGAATGAGATGACCATAAATTTCCCAGCAGAATCAACTTTTTTGGGAGTTGGTGATGAAGGAGATTTCCACACTGAGCTTTGCTCTTTGCTCTCAGGATCAAAATGATGTAGCCAAGTTATCAGCAGTGATTACGTTTGAAAGAAACTCCGGATCTTCCTCTAACATCAACTTTAACTGCATGCAGTCCTGCATGCTAATGTCCTTTTGTTCGGGAATCAACAGTGTTGGAACCTATCGCGCACAAACACGTCTCATGTGTAATGTTTCTGTCACCAATGTGTGGGTGGCACACAATGAAGCGTTCAGTATTTCAGAAAGTGATCTTAACGTAATTCTTCGATCCTCTCTCACAATGGCAGTAGCAGTGTTGATGTTTTCTTCCGGAAAAGCAGTAACTGGTGCACCGGGTCTACCTTCCTTTGAAATTGATTTTCTCCCCTCTTTAAACATTTTAAACCACCTTCGAGCTGTGCTTTAGGGAAGAACAGACTCTCCATAGGCCTCCTGTAACATTGTATAGGCCTCAACTAAAGATTTGTTGAGACGAAAGCAGAATTTCAAAGCCACATATTATTTCCTCGCGTGTTACCTCCATTGCAGCGGTAGGTGATACTGAACATGTCTGAACCTGCCTGGTTCTCACAGGCTGGCACCAGAAGTACCAACAATGAAACTACTGCGGCGTTTGTTTCACGTTAGGCTAACAGAATATAATACGATTGAATTTTAGTGCGAAAAATTATGACCGTAAAAAAATTATGACCATTCTTTATTGAACAGCCCTCGTATATCGTTTAATACACAGAGTATTTACACAAGAGTATAATTTTATGGAAAATATAGGGTAGAACGGGTCTATTCATCTCATTTCTAATTTATGGTGTTACAAAACAAATAAAAAACAATGTTGTATGTTAAACATAGAGAAGAAGTCTTTATTAATCCCTTAAAGCGTACAGATGTTATAAACACACACATTTTATTTGCTATAGTTGTGATCATATAAAACAATGAATGTTGCACAGAAAGAAATCTCAGAACTCCGCCCGGCCTCGGGGCTATTACCGCTCATAATACTTTTGCATTTTAATTAAATGCATTTGCCACAAATGAAGTTTTCTTACCAACAGCACTAACGCACACTTCGTGAAACCCATAGTCCACATTTCTAACACTTGATTCAAGCTATTTTGGTTGCTGATTTCGGAGAATAAAACTTTTACCCACAAAATCCACATGGTGCATCTTCCTCACTACTGTATTCTATTTGGACTGGAACCCAGTCATCACTCGACTCACTATTCCTACAATTTAGCTTTACAATAGGCCTGCGCTTTTCTTTCTTTATGCTCCAGTGTACATCCAAAGCCTCTTGATGCCAAGTACAGTATGCGCAATTTATCTTGAGCGTTCGTCTCAAAAGTCCTCACTCGGTAGGTTTCGGCTAAATCCGTAAACACAGATGACAACTTAGAAACATGAAATGCGCTATACTAGTACGCTAAACTAGTACACTGACATCTAGTGACTAATATGCTAAGCTTTTACGCGCGCTCTTTGTTTTCTGTGTACATTCATTTTGTGCAAGTTTGAGGTTAATTACTACAGCTTATCCAGTTTGTAATTATGGCTAAGGGCACACCAAACTCATCATTATATGTACCTTCCGAGCAACGAACTCCGACTCGGAAACATGTACGTACAGTCGTACATAGTGATGGCCGCAAAATAACAGCGAAAGTTGCAAAAAGTTGCGATATAGAAAAAGATAACAACCAGTTAATGTTCCCACTCAGCAAATCAAGAGAACGAGCTGCTGCTTACACAGGAAAAAGCGTCAGCACTGTCAGGTGTATTAAATCGTTTTGTACATCTCATCCTAATGAATCTCCAAAAACACCAGGAAAAAGCAAGTAAGGCTGTGATCTGTGTATGGTAATAACTAATAGTGATGTTTTCTTTCTTTCTTCTTTTCCCTTCAATCCTTTCCTTTTTGGCTTCCTCCTTTTCCTTATACCTTGCTCTTTTATCTTTCTTTTTCTCTTGCTCTGAGCCCTTTGTACATTTCTACATAGCTTTCTATTTCCCTCCATTACCAAAGGTACACCGGTATTTAATAGAGGCCAACAAACCAAGGAGCAAGACTTACCTATGTTGTGGATGTTATGGCTCTCGAAAGGGGACACACTGTTTTTCGTTTACCTCCGTATAACTGTGATCTGAATGCAATTGAACTTTCGCGGGCAAAAATAAAGAACGTTTACAGAGGACACGACGTTACTGGTGATATGTCAGCCACAAATCTGCAGAAACTTGCTATAGAAGCATTCTCTTCTGTAATTGCGACGGATTGGGAAGGATACTGCAGGAACTGGAAATGAAATATTGTAGAAATAATGGTGTAATTGAAAATGCGATTGATGAAATTATCAGCAGATCAGAGGATACTAGCGATGAAACTGTTGCAGTGAACTCAGAAATCGAAGAATCACAAAGCGAATGAGTATCTATGGCTGTCATATTTGTTTACTGTTTTTAAGTGTTTAATAAATAGTAAGTATATAAATATTCAACTTATAGGATCGAGTTCAATTTAATGTTTGTCCATAGATCTCAAAATTGCAGCGCATATCTTCGCTTATCTTACGCACTAGTTTGCTGAACTGTATTTTTCAAGGTTGACCACACTGCAGAAACAAAAGAGCGTTTAGCTCTGGCAACTCCCCCTCTACCAGCACTACCCCGTAAATCCAGCGCTCTTCTTATCTTGCGCGTACTGTGTTTTAACCTGGAAACTAAATCTTTCACCTCCTCCAAACTGAGCACTGTAGATGACCAAATGATTCGTACACTCCTCCTAATGCTTCTTGACGTTGATGTGCATGAACACGATCCTTGAGTGTAGAGTAAGGCACTCTGAAAAGGCACACTGTTCCTCTCATACTTACATCGCCGTTTAATACGCTCGTAGCAGCACAAGCAATATCGTCGTCGGCCAGTTTCGTTCCAGCTTCCTTTGTTTATATGTGTGTACCATCTGAAATGATCAAATAAAATTCAGTAATAGTTGTGTAAGAAATAATTGGGTGAAGAGTACAAAAAACGTATATTATAGCTGGGCGAGAATAGCCCCTCTTTGCTTGGGTGGAACTTTTGAAATTGCGCACAATGTGAGAGCTATGATAAAGAAAACGCGCCATCTGCTATGCACGGACGTAATTCAAGCTATAACTTACACTGACACTGATTTTCAATCAAAAATCTCCATCTGCAGATACTAGGCCCTAAGTTACAAACGGTTCTACCGACCAACTAATTAAAAATAATGAACTGAAGGGAGAAGTGAAGTGTCATATGACCTACTGGAAACAAATACATATCTAAAGTCAGTCGCTAGCTGGAGGTCGAGCTAGATCGTCGTACGAACGCACGAAGACAGAAATCGCGTTCATTAAAGCAGTCGGTGACTGAGAGTCAGGCTGAATCGTCGTGCAACAGCACGAAGACAGAAATCGCGTTCATTAAGGTTATTTTGGCTACTGTGGGCTAAACTGAACGGATGAGTAAACTAAAGAAATCGCGTTCAATTAAAGGTAGTGAGTAGCTGGGTGCTAATCCGATGAGTCGTGTTATACACACGGGAGTACAACCACGCCAGCGGGAAGCCTATCATTCAGAGTTGGCCTAATTAACATGTATTTCGAGAGTAATTGAAATACAACCGATCGTCATAAGAGAATTAACCTGTGTTTCTGTCCAAGTACCATAATTGATCCACCCAAAACGACCTGTATCAAGAGATCCTTGCCGCAGATCCTATATTCATGAATATTAGGATAAATCCGAGAGCAGCCGAAGACATCGATATTTTTCAAGTTTTATTGGCGATGCTGACAACCCTAGGAGTCAAGCCCCTGCCACAGTGAGTGTGTGTGTGGTGTTTTAGGGCCCGTCGACAACAAGGTCATTTGGGCCCGAAGTCAACACTAAAACCTAAAAGCTACAAAAATTTAGCTAAAAAGGTAAAATATAATAAAAACACTCAACTGTTAAAAAAAAAACCATAAATAAAATAAAAAACCATCTAAAGACTAATAATTTAAAATCTCTAAAATTAATAAATATAAAATACAAGTCAGACTTGTTTATTAAAACCTATTTCAGAAACAAACCGCAGTGCCTTAACCACGGCCACTGGGTCGTCCCCTAAAATACTGAGCAAGTTAGTTCCCAAGCCCAAAGACTGGCGAACGCGGGCGTACTGCGGGCAATCGAGTAATATATGCTGCACAGTGAGGCGTACTGCACACGGAGCACACAGAGGGGCCGGTTCCCCTCTTAACAAATGACCATGAGTCGCTCGTGTGTGCCTAATTCTCAGCCGGGTGAGTATCACCTCGGCTCGCCGGTTATCCCTGCAAGAAGTTAGCCAGGGTTGTACGCTCTCCTTTATTGCCCGGAGTTGTGTGCCTTCCAAAGCTATCCAGGAGTGCTGCCAAGCAGATAGGAGTTGGCGACGGAAAAAACGTTGTACATTCTGGTATGGCACCGTAGTTGTTAAACTCCGGGGCAAACGGCAAGCGGACCTAGCAGCCGCGTCCGCCTCCTCGTTCCCGGAAATGCCCACATGGCCTGGGGTCCAAGTAAAAACTAAATTGTAGCCGCGACTGAGCATTTGCGAGATCTGGGTCTGTATTTTTAAATCAACTGTGTGAGCGGCAGTTTGAGCCGAACTGCGCGGCAATACTCGCTCGGCACCCTGACATGCCACAATATGCAAAATTAAAAAAAAGTTTAAAGGACTTGAGGCGCTATTTATGCATAAGAAATACAGATTCTATGTCCATATCTGAAAGACATTTCATTTCAATCAAATATAAAAGCAAAAGAGAAACCAAAACGTTACCATAAAGCACTTTTGGAAAGACGTTCTTTTTAAGAGTTATCAAAACATAAATTACAGTGAAGTATCCCAAATTGTTTGGTATATGGTAGGGTAAAAACCAAAAGGATAACACTGAAGACAAAACTGTACAACTTCAGTGAAGATTTATGGCTTCGAAACGCCTAAGGTGAAGGTCATATAAAGAAGCGAAAGAACACAGAAATTTAATTAGCAGGTTAAGGCATGATTGCCTTTTTTATTAAGTTGGTAGCTCAATCTCAGAAGAACATCACCCAGAAACTCTCCCTTAGACGAGGAACAAGAGTTGATTCCAAGATCCTAGCCTGAGGTATAGGTTGTTAATTAGTATCTGTAGTTTATTTTCTATAAATTGAGCAAGCTTCCTGAACTTCTTTATTCCTTAGAAACAAGCGGCTTGGCTGTCTTTTCAATCAAGGGTTACATCAAACATCGATCCGGTCGTTTTGTCCTGTTTCTGAATTCATATTATGTAAGCATTTTCCGGTTTGGTTTTATCGTTCATAAAAAGAGTTATAAAGATATGGGAGTCCGTTCTTTATAGACTTTATATAACACAAAATTTGGTATAGCTCCCCAACCTACACATCCTGGCTTTGTAACGCGCTTTTCATCTGTCTTTTTATGTACATCAGCAGGATTACGTAAGCTCCAGACAGCTGACAAAAGAACACTGCTTCACAGCTGCTATGACAGTTCTAATTCAGCATCATTAGTCTGGTAGATAAAGCTCAACGTTGTCTTTCATGTTTTGAGATTCTCACATCTAAGACTCGTGACAGCTTAACAGTAAAAGGAGTGATACAAAATAATATTTAGTATACATTTTTAAAGCCAAATTTCTCTCCCAACTAATAACTGCCTAACATTAGAAGTAAATTTTGTCATATGAACGCTATTATAACGCAGGTTATCTTATTCAATATCGTACATAACTGACTCCTTATGAAGCATATGTCAGTAATACCAATAATGTATTTCTCATAACAATTACATAATACCGATATTCCAAATTGTCATGGCCATAGAGAAGATAAAAACAATTCTGTGAATATTTCTTCTGACCAACGAAGATGCAAAATCCTCTGTATATTATTAAATATAGAACAGAGTTCTGAAGTTTTTTCCTTACCATGCTGTGATAAGCTATACCACAGTGTGTAACATCTGCCCATTTCTTTTCCAGGAAGGAAATGCAGGTTTGTATTGGTTCAACACACGAAGTAATATTAAACTCAATGTAGGGGGAGAAGCTTTAATGCCTGATTTATGAACATATGAAGACAATCTCACTTTTGGCATTAAATTCCACCCTTACGGTTTTCCTGTAATTGGTGGGTAAAATAGCGCACCTTCTTAACTTTGATTCCCACCTCCAAACCTGATCAAAGTTTAATAACAAAAGCCTTTATTTATCGCGTTGAAAGCGATTTGAAAAAAAGAATCACGTGAATTCCTTCCCATTAAACTACAAAATGAATGGGTAATTTATTCGTGCAATTTGTTTTTAGAATATGTTACATTATTCCTTAATTGTCTATCCCATACTATTTAATCTATTACCTTGTTGCTACCTTGGCTTACATGACACCCTGGCCTTCTGCTCTGCCGGGTGTTAATTATAATGCACGATGTTTAACTTTGCATCTTTTACACTATCCTTATCTAACACGGGCGCTGGGTTTCTTTCCTTGAAATGGTCAGTTCTTTTTAAAGCGTTATTGTATTCCCTAATTACCTGCTGTAGTATGAGGGTAAGCACAAGCAGACATTGGTGGTGCTGCTAGTGAGGTATCGGTTCTTAACGTGTTGGAAATGTGATAAATGTTTTTAGAATTTGAGAATTTTGTGATTATTTTAAACAGTTTTGGTAATAGTGGCAGTATCTGTGCTAGATATAGGAGGCATGGGAACAAAGGAAAAAGCTATAAGATCAGTTGGCAGGGAAATTGTGTTCATTGTTAATAATACGACGGCTCTTCAATAAAGAATGATCATAATTTGTTTACGGTCATGAATTTTAGCACTAAAATTCAGTTTTATTATATTCTGTTAGCTTAATGTGAAACAAACACGCCGTAGTAGTTTGGTTGTTGGTACTCCTGGTTCCCACCTGTGAGAATCAGGCAAGTTCAGACATGTTCAGTATCGCCTACCGCTGCAATGGAGATAACACGTGAGGAACAATATGAGGCTTTGAAATTCTGCTTTCGTCTCAAGTAACCTTCAGCTGAAGCCTATACAATGTTAGAGAAGGCCTATGGAGTCTGTTCTTCCCTACAGCACAGCTCGTAGGTGGTTTAAAATGTTTAAAGAGGGGAGAAAATCAATTTCAAACGAAGGTGGACCCGGTGCTCCAATTACTGCACTTGTGGAAGAAAACATCAACACTGCTGCTGCCATTGGGAGAGAGATTGGACGAATTACCTTAAGATCACTTTCTGAAATACTAAACATTTCATTGGGTGCCACCCACACGTTGCTGACAGAAACATTACACTTGAGACGTGTTTGTGCACGATGGATTCCAAGACTGTTGATTCCCGAACAAAAGGATATTCGCATGCAGGTCTGCATGCAGTTAAAAGTTGATGTTAGAGGAAGATCCGGAGTTTCTTTCAAACCTAATCACTGCTGATGAAACTTGTCTACATCATTTTGATTCTGAAAGCAAACAGCAAAGCTCAGTGTGGAAATCTCCTTCTTCACCAACCCCCAAAAGCAAAACTGGTTGCTTCTGCTGGGGAAGTTATGGTCATCTCGTTCTTTGATATTCATGGAATGGTTTATCAGCATGTTGTACCTGCACACACATCAGTAACTGGGCAATACTACAGGGATGTCCTGAAAATATTGCAGGTCTATATGAGGCGCAAAAAAAGACACATTTCCGTGAAGCAGGCTGGATGTTGCACTCAGAGATTGCGCGGCCGCATATTGCCAATGTTGTTGCTGAATCTCTTGCAAAAATCAAGGTGAAGTGTGTCCTTCGCCCTCCCTATAATCCGGATTTAGCTCATAGTGACTTTTTCTATTCCCTAAGTTGAAGAAACGCCTTCGTAGGCGGCATACATCATCAGAAGCAGTGGTGAAGGCTGCGGAGGCGATTTTGAAGGATCTGTCAAAAAAGGTTTCCAGCGTGTCTTTGAAGACTGACAGAAACGCTGGGACAAGCGCATCGCATTCAGGGGAGACTATTTTGAGAAAGACCATCAAAATTATGAGGATGAGTAAAGGTGCGTTGTCAAAAATTATGATCATTCTTTGTTGAACAGCCCTCGTATTTTAAAGACGAATGCGAGACCCCTAAAATGCAGGAAGCCAACTATATCTGTGTCGAGCATAATGAAATTTAGATTTGTAAAGAACTTAGGCGAAGGAAAATTTCTGACAGAATGGCCAGACGTGTAAAATGATTCGCGTTTTTAAGAAAAACGAAAGAGATAAGGGTTTCTGGTACTCCTATTATTTACTTCGATGAAACGTAGGTCAATATAAATTATACAAACACAAATTGTGGAAGAATGAAGAGGACGATTTTGTATTTCCACTATGCATCCCAATAAGCAAAGGCCAGCGCGGGGAATTTGACGGGTTTTACTACAACGGTCTTTCGAGTTTTAATTCAAAATCAAGCTATCATGAAGAAATGGATAGTGAAACATTTAAAAATTGATTTATTAATCAGTTATTACCCAAAACTCCCTCCAATAGTGCTATAGTAATAGACAAGCATCTTATCATTCTACCCAAAAAATGAAATGTGTAGTGTTTAACGCCCGCTTTTACTACATACGGCATCACAGGCGGTGACACTGATGATACATGAGATGAAGATGGAGCACCGGTGGAATGAGATGGCGGGGGAAACCGGAGATCCCGGAGAAAACCCGCCCCAACGCCGTGTTGTCCATCACAAATCTCACTTTGCGGTCGCCTGGGATCGAACCCGGGCCGCCTTGGTGAGAGCCAAGCGGTCTCACCACTGAGCCACGGCGTGGCCTTTATCATTCTACCCATAGCAACAAGGCCCCAACATCATTTCTTAAATCAGTAATACAGTCACAGCTCTGTGATAATATTGAATTTGATCTGCATTCCAACAATGCTATACTATATATATGAACTAACAGAGCCAAAAAAGGACAATCCCAAAATTAATTAAATATATCATACAGAGCAAATATACGACCACGCTGTAGTACGTCTGCCTCCGCATCATTGTAACTTACGAGGGGGGACCCAAAAGATACCGGACTCCGAGAGCGTTGCCACTCGTAGACGCAGTGCAGGGTTCTCAGGCCAGATGGTGTTAGTAGAGTGCAGACGGCGTCAGTATAGAGCTGAACGTGCACTTGTGGTATTGTGTTTCTCTGACTGCTGGCGGGTTACCTCTGCAAAGTCGTTATGGCAACTTTAAAAGAAAAAAGGGTGTGTGTGAATCTTTATTTCCTGCTCAAAAAAAGAACTGCTAAGGAGACACATCAAATGCTTCAGGAAGCTTTCCAGGAGGACGCTATCGGCCGCATACAGGTTTTTAAGTGGTTTGGTTGCTTTAAACGTGGTGAGATGTGTGTTGAACACCAAGCTCGTTCTGCACGCCCTTCAACATCGCGAAATGACGATAACATTGAAAAGGACCATCAAAAATAGACCAAATTTCAGCAGCGACAGGAAGCATTTGAAGCTTGTGATAGTGAGGATTTGCACATGAGACGTGTTGCTGCTAAATTTGTTCCGCGCCTTCTCACACAGGAGCACAAAACCATCCGCATGAACGTGTGTCAGGACTTGAAAACAGAGATTGCACGTGATCTAAACTTCTTGAATAAAGTCATTACAGTGGATGAGTGTTGGTGTTCCGGGTATGATCCAGCAAGCGTCAAGCCAGTGGAGGACTCCCAACTCTTTCAGACCAAAAAACGAGGCAAGTGAGGTCAAATATGAAGACGATGATCATTGTCCTTTTGATGTTCGTGTAACTGTGCATCGGGAATTCGTACCCTCTGGCCAGACTTTTAACCAGCACTTTTACTAGGATGTTTTAAGGCATCTCCCAGAGGATGTGAGGAGGAAAAGCCCGGAACTTTGGCGATCAGGTGACTGGTTTCTGCATCACGACAACGCTCCAGCACACACGGTCTTACGAGTGAACCACTATTTGGCGTCTCAGAGGTAGTCTGTCGTTCCCTACGTTACGTATTCGCCGGACCTAGCCCCGTGCGACTTTTACCTATTTCCACGAATGAAAAAAATCCCTAAAAGGGAGCGTTATGACGATGTGGAGGCGGTAAAAGCAGCTTTGCAAAGGGCACTGGACAATATCAAACTTGAAGAGTTCCAAACATGCTTCCAACAGTGGTAAAAGAGACTTGACAAGTGCATCGCATGTAATGGAGAGTATTTTGAAGGTGACTGAAGTAATTTTGTAAAAAGGTTCATCAAGAAATTTTTTATGAAACAATCCGGTTTCTTTTGCCCCCCTCGTAGATAATGATACAGAACTTACGTGGGCACAGATAGAAGCGATGTCCCAAAATACGTATCATTTAAGCGTGGTTAAGTAATGGTAGAGTTTGATGGAGTAGTAGGTAAAGTGTCTGAACAGTTCTGGCGATGAGCTTATGAACATATAGAAAAAGTGAACAGTTTTATTGGCAGAAAGATGGATTAATAATGAAATTCGTGATTGGTTCATAATTTACAAGATTATTCAGATAGTGAACATGAAGAAAATTTTGAAATTTCTGACAATGAAGATGAACAGGAACCAAATTTGGAGGACGAAGAAAGGATCATCCGCCACTAATGTGTCTGCCTAGCCTGGCAGGCCATAAAAGAGGGAGGGGTTAGAAAGAGATCGTGAGTACATATTTCTTTCTCTTTCTAAAAATCAGAGACCAACTTAAATCTGGTGCACTATAGCCCCTTTCCTCACCTCACCTAACTTCCTTTCTTCTGTTCTTTACATTTCTTGTCCATTTTTCTTTTACTTGCTGTAAGAGCTCACCAATACTTCTTACCATATTTTCTTCCTTTCCTGTTAACCCTTTTATAGCTACTGTACTCTCCTGTACTTTCTCCCATCTCCCAAAACTTTCTTGCTTCATATTGCTTACTCCTTGCATACTGTTTGTGTGCTAAAGGGTTTCACCCAAAATGCATATATTCTTTACTTTTGGAGTTTACGTGTTAGTACTTATTCATTATTTTCCTCATTTTCAGATTTTGTGGCGTTTCACTGTATTTGATGAATGCGCAAAACCTTTACTCCCATTTTAATACATTTGCAACGAGAAAGAGATTGGAGCTGTTTGAAGCATCTTCATATCTGGTATATACCAAAATAAGCACCTGATACCATCCCTGTTAGGGATAACATTGTCATAATAACCCCGAAAGTCTTATTACATGCATAGTTAAGGGCGGATATATACCACAAGATGAATTAAACAAAGTTGTAATAGATATAGAGGAAAATTATTAAATATACAAGTGCAGATACTAAACAGGCAATCGAAAGCACGAGAACCCAAATAGCGAGGTGAATGAACACTTTTCCTCACAGGTACTTTCTTTGTGTTTCTTGCCGACAAAGGTGGCATTGTTCAGGCTAGACCCTCGGCGCCAGCCATGTCTTGGCCTGCACATGGTACGTGATGATAGAATAGGCACCGGGATTTAAGATACACATTTTTAAACGTGCTTATGCATTAATTAGCTTGACTGTGGGAAAGTTAAAATTGCATAGAATACTCGTTTCAGACACGAGAAATTGCTTTTAGATTTAAGAGTAGGGATGAAACACAACCTATCAGAAACAAGTAACAGGTCACATGACCCCAAAAGTGTCCAAAGTTCGGCGAAAGGAAGGGGAAATTTGTGCAATGGCGACGTTTGATGTTTGCTAGGAAAAACAATCTGTTTCAGCGAGTGAAGGGGGCCAAAAGTACTGAAAATTCATCAAAGTCCGCGTTCGCGAATGCACGAAGTAATGCCCTCGACATTCACAAACAGTGCGTACACAGATACATACATAACATCAAGATAACGGTGACGAGTGGAGAGGACTACTTATATCAATAAACTTGACATTCAACGGTCGTGGTGTCTTCTATATGATAATACCCATACCCTGTCCGGACGTACCCACTCCCTGAAACTCAAAAGAGATAATTCATGCAGATCTACCCTGAGAAAACCCCCGACCTGTTGGAAACCTCCCATTCGTTATCCTCGCCCATCACATATCTTCTTATATGAGGTGTTGAGTACCGGGAGGGCTCAACGAGGTACCTACCGGCCAAGGACCGCCTCACACCCCTTTACTTTTAGTGGATACTAAACTATTAAGAGTAGATCCACATACAGTGCTTTCATTTTGAAACCTTCCATTACAATAACTCAAAAGTAATTTTAGGAACCAGAAATACGTTAATTTATATATTGAAGTGTAAGCTGTACCCAGAGTTAATTGTAACTTAGGTTTCAAATCCAGTCATTCATATTTTATTGTGGGAAATAATTTATTTTTAGTACATTTCATTCATTTATAACTTTTGTGTCGTCTTGACGACCTAGATTATTGTTGCTCTTATTTTGGCTCAACAGTATCGATACAGAATAATTTTCTTAGAACATTTGTTTTGTGTTGAAGTATCTTTTTTTAATGATGATACTCGTAAAGAAAGAAAAAAACTTTGTGCTTCAAATCGTTGCATTTCTAATACAGTTGGTGGAGAGAAAAACTGAAAATAGGGAAATTAAATTACAAATGATTGGGCATTTTCAGCTCTAACGGGTATAAATTCGTTGGTATATCTTTCTCTTATGGTTTATCAGTTATGCAGAACCCATTTAGAATAACAAGCATACGATAGATTATTCCCAACAAATTGAATATATATATATATATATATATATATATATAGTGACTTTGTAGAATTAAAAGTCCAGGTAGCTGAAATTAAATAATGCTCTTTATTGCAGTAGAAAGACATTTTGTACACCCTTGGTAGCAGAATGACGTAACATATAGCAACACGATCTCTCGTGGCTTCTCTGCAATCGTAAATAAAAGGGTTCACTTTCAGATCACAGCTGCACGCGCACAATTATCGTGTCCAATTACGACTGTCCCAACTGGCGATCCCTGGTTGCTTTTATAGCTCCACTCATTGCCCTAGAAATTGTGGAATGTTCTCTAACAATCAAGACGGCAACAGAAGACGAACCATTCGCCATCTGTATCTTTCTTTCTCTGTTTCGGCAAGCTTTTATCTGCGCGCTACACTATCTGTCGCCCTTCGCAACAGTACTGTCATTTGTCATGACAGGATCTTAAATATATGGAATTTTATTAAAATAATATATATGTATATATATATGTATATGTATGGAAACAATATGTAGAAACAAAGTTAAAACTCTAAAAAACGATGACAGTTGCAGTGTTGATGTATGGAAGTGATCCTGGATATTAAAAGAAAAAGATAAAAGTAAGATACAGGTAGCAGAAATAGGGTACTTAAGAAGAGTTAAACAATGCACTAGACGAGATTTAATAAGAAATGAAACTATTCGATAGGAACTAGGCATATATGAATTACAGGACAAAATAGAAGACAATATACAGAAATGGAAAAAAAAAAAACATTGTGACTTTGTGGGTTCGTGAAATTAAAAGTCCAATTGCACAAACTCAAAATGTTCTTTATTTCCACCGACTTACAGTTGAACACTTGCCGATTCAAAGAATTACGTAATGCACACAATTACGATTCACCAGTTCGTCCGTTACAGTTCCACTCTGCTCTCGCAATTACGTACACTCCTCCGATGCACGTATACAGTCTTCTCTTCCGTACACTAGCACGGCGCTCCTACGCTGCTCACCAAGAACTGAGCTCACTCGGCACTGCAGCCCCTTTTATAGGAATATCGCTGTTTTCTCGAAGTCTCGCGGTTCAGTGAATCATCACGAAGGTTCGAGACGGGAGGGGGAGGGTAAAGAGACGGCACAGTAATGGGTTTCCAGCCACCCCTCGTTACTGCTACAAGATAAATGGGTAGGCGTGGTCGATTACTTCCCTTCTGGCTCTACTGCTGGCCGGTTCTATCGGGAGTTCCGACGGTCGGGTGACAATATAAATAGAATGGAGGAAGGAAGAGTACCGGTTTTAATAAGAAGATAAAATCCTGGTGGAGGAAGAGATGTAAGATAGGCATTGTTGATGGAATGCGAAGACGGAACAGGCAGAAATGCCTAATCCCTGAAGTGAAGAAGAAGAAGAAGAAGTTTCAAATAGTTTCAGTCATTTTTGAGAGAATCAACATTTTCTAAACATTTCATGCAGGGATTATTTTGAAAAAAGTTCCTGTGTTATTCAAAAGGTGCTGACTCTAATTGCCAAGTTTGTATTTTAATCTTTTCTTCGCTTTTTGAGTTATGCCGTTTTCCCTCTCTGACTAATTTCTCTCTCTTTTTCACGTGCACGCGGCCTTTTTAATGTTTTCAGGGGTTTTCAGGGGGATTTTTAGGGTGCCTCAAAAGCCATTTGCAATGTAGTTTCAACATTGAGTGTAATACCGAGTTAAATAAATTACTTTCAGTCTTAACATATTGTGAAGACCTGACCATGGATATTAATGGATAAGGATATCATATGACCAGAACTTCCACAGCGGGGGGGGGGGGGGAGCGAGCTCTTAGACGAGATTCGCATGCTTTGCGGAGAGGTTGGGGTTTCCTGTATGATGGTTGAATTACACTAGAAAATACTGAAACTACAATTTAGACATAAAAGGTTAGGTTTACTACAATAACAGGAAATACACAATTGCCCACATGGCCGGTTACCTCACAGTGAGCGGACCTAGGTCCGTCCTTGTCCAGCGTTGGCACACGAGAGAGGGACGAGGCCTTTTACATGCTTCACTAGAGAAAGGGAGAGGTCACGTGACATGACGTCACATGCACAACTCTAGTCATAAGGATTACCCAACATACTGTCTGGATCCATAAAAAAACAGTCACTTGTAACAATATACAGTAGATAATGTCACAAGTTCTGTGCAAATTCGGGGATTTGCATAACACGCGCTGATGAAATGAAAAGCTTGCTTAATTTGTTCAAGGCAGAGTAAGAAAAAAAACGAGAGTTAGGTGAATGTATTCTTTTTGTTTTTTTTTCCCCTGAACTCTGTAACCTTTGCTCAAATAATAACAATAATATAGCGCAGATGGTAGCATGTCTGCCTTACGTTCAAATGGTCCGGAGTTCGAATCTCGTTCAGGGTGAGTTACCTGGATAAGGTTTTTTCCAAGGCTTTCCCTTATCCTGAAAGACGAATGTCGGGTAACTCTAAGCTCCATGGACCTTGGACTCATTTGAGCAACCTTTCACCCAACTTATTCACCGTCCGATATGACTTAAAGTTGGACATTACAAATGACAATTAAAAAAATAAAAAAATTGCTCACAAATTTGAGATCTTATGAAATTTTTCCCTTTTTTCGAATAATTCTTCGAATGTGGCTTTCCAAGTAAACTCTTGTATTAGCTATGCTTGTTATGTTTCAACTGAGATGTATTTTTATATGGATATACGTCGATGAAATTTGTCATTAATATGAAAGATATTTTTATAACTTGTTTGACGGGAATAATAGAATAACACTTTGTTTATGAAGCCATTAAAAGAGATTTTATCTTGACAAAATATCTTTTGTGAGATTTTCAGACAGCTTTTGTCAACATGACAAATGTCCTAGAAAAAATTCGTTTCAAGAATTTCGCCACTGACAAGGCGTCAAATAGGTAAACAAGAGCCAGACTTATTTTTTGCCTCTAAAGAAAACAGTAGACGGGGAGAAAGCATCCCACAGCATCTTGTTAGTCCCACAGGACGATGAGAGGGAGGAAAAGAAAATAAAGCCGTTGGAGTGATGGCCAATATCCAATAAAAATACCCGGCTAAAGCCTGAGATAAAAGAGTTTTGACATAAAAAAGCTGTGACATGTTTAAATCGTTTCAAATTGTGTTTGTTTACTTGAGTAAACGCTGCAGTGGTTGCTGATTAAGGCGATACCTACGCGTACTGTTTCCTTTGAAAAGATTCTGCGAGGTCTTTAGAGTGTATTACATTTACATATTTTCGGTTAAAGTTCCACTTTAGCAATATATTGATGTAATGTGACTATTGCTACTGTAGCTTATACATTCTAATTCACGTAACCTACAAAGTTCCAAATTCCTGTGTAATATCCTCCATTTTTATTAATTTTTATTTTAGCTGACAATTATAACTATTATACAAGGGGCGCCCAGAAAGTAAGCTCTGTTTCAATTTATCTCCGCTTCAGCGCCGCGATCGCAGTTCCGCAACTTCGCGATAGACGCTCTGTGTCAAGGAGAAGAAACGTGTGCCATTGTGAGATCGCTATCAACCACGTACGCTTTGTTGTGCTTATTTAAAATGTCAGTGTTGATTGAAAATACCGCCGCTTGTGAAATTAGATCTGTGATTCGTTTTCTGAATGCTAGAAAAGTGAAACCAACTGAAATTTATCGGCTGTCAAAAGGTATTGTTTCTTCACGACAACGCACGACCACACACTGCAAATGCGACGAAAAACATACTACATGGATTTGGCTGGGACGTGTATGCCCAACCCCCGTACAGCCCTGACATCGATCCTAGCGACTTTCATCTGTTTTTGCATCTCAAATCTTTCCTGGGCGGTCAACACTTCAACAATGACGAAGAGCTGAAAGAAAATGTTTCCAACTGGTTGAAGACACAGGCGGCAAACTTTTATGAAGAAGGTATACAAAAACTTGTCTCGCTATGACAAATGCCTGCAAAATTTCGGCAGTTAGTGGAAAAGTAGTTTTAAGGGTTGTATAATTTTGTGCAATAAATATTTTTTTTGTATCTGTACACAATTTAATTTTATTACCAAACACAGCTTACTTTGTGGACGTACCTCACATTTCGTCATAAAATTGATGTCAAAAAGACTTCCTCCGTGTCCTGCTGTTACTTAATTTACCGTCGTCTAGCACCATTTAGTGAACTTTGGCGATGTTTTCGTCGGTAGTTGCAGCTTTTTGGACGTCCCGAACGTTCATCGTCTCCCAAGCTCTTACGGCCACGTTTAAATTCAGCTGCCCAAAATTTCACTGTAGTAAATGATAGTGCAGAGTCCCCATACACAGCACCTAACTCATTTTTGATTTGCGTAGACGCATTGGCTTCCAAAAACAAATATTTAATGACAGGTGGTTATTACGAGGGCTGTTTAATAAAGAATGACCATAATTTTTTTACAGTCATAAATTTTCGCACTAAAAATCATTCTTATTTTATTCTGTTAGCTTAATGTGAAACAAACACGCCGTAATAGTTTCATTGTTGGTACTCGTGATTACCCCCTGTGAGAACCAGGTAAGTTCAGACATGTTCAGTATCGCCTACCGCTGCAATGGAGGTAACATGCAGTTAAAATTGATCTTAGAGGAAGATCTGGAGTTTCTTTCAAGCGTAATCGCTGCTGATGAAACTTGGCTACATCATTTTGATCCTGAGAGCAAACAGCAAAGCTGAGTATGGAAATCTCCTTCATCACCAACCCCCCAAAAAGCAAAAGTGGTTGCTGCTGTTGGGAAAGTTATGGCCATCTCGTTCTTTGATTTTCATGGAACGGTTTATCAGCATGTTGTACCTGCACACATATCAGTAACTGGACAATACTACAGGGATGTCCTGAAAACATTGCAAGTCCATATCAGGCGCAAAAGAGCACATTTCCGTGAAGCAGGCTGGATGCTGCACCACGAAAATTCTGCGGCCGTATATTGCCAATGATGCTGCAGAATATCTTGCAAAAATCAGTCCAGATTTAGCCCCATGTGACATTTTTCTATTCCCTAACTTGAAGAAACAACTTCGTGGGAGGCATTATCCAACATCAAAAGCATTGGTGAAGGCTGCGGAGGCGATTTGGAAGGATGTCTCCAAAATGGTTTCCAGCATGTCTTTGAAGACTGACAGAAATGCTGGGACAAGTGCATCGCACTCCTTCATCTTCCCAGGAAGAAGGAGCCCAGTAGGCCACGTCCCACAAGCCCGATTGATACTTTATATTATACCTCGTAGATTATGTCCATTTTCATAAAAACTCACACCAACTCACTTAAACTACTGTTACATAACAACTGAGCGTCCAAAAGGGCTGAACATTTGGTAAGTAACTTCAACAGAAAAAAAAAAAAAAAACGAAACGCACTGGCTTTTATTTACGAGTGCTGCCATCTTAATGTTGAGGTCGGAAACTTTTCAGATCACCCTCGTAAACCCACTCAGGGTTATTCCAGGTAAATATTCGATTCTGCATTATTGCAGCAGCCGATTTATAAATAGGAAGGTATTTGAGAAGGCACCTGCTTCGGCTACCCATGCGCTGATTTTAAAGATTGCTAACAATATAATAGTCCAGAGAAGATAGCATTGATGAAGTTGAGTGTACACGAAATTTCTTATTGAGCTCCTAGGTAATATTTCTGTATTAAACGTGTTTCTCACTGGAACGTAATTTAACTGAGATCGTTGCTTCACATAGTATGACAGTGTAACCAAAGTACCAGAAAACAGGCTGCATATGAGCTGTATACTGTAGGGGATGCATCATAAAGGTAAATTATCTTGATGAATAAGCTTGCTAAGGCCAACTTCATTTGCTTTTACTGTTAAGTGCTGCCAGGCAGATGCATACAAAAATTAGACATTTTATGAGTTATATAGTAGTTAGTACGTGCAGCATTGGTTAGCGCTTCTGGCTAGCAGTAGAGCAGAAACATCAGCAGCTAATTAAGCTCGGGAAATGTAAATAAAAAATATTTCAATGCATAATAAATGAATGCAGTACACTGGGTGTTCAATTTTAAACGTTTCCTCTAAAGGCACCGCTTTAAGTATACCAGATGAGTCAGCTGCCCCTTATGCAATACGTAATTTATACTCCCAACATGAAAACATCGACTCCGTTACTAGATTCTACCCGCGTATTAACATGGTTGTTAAACACTTGATGAAATTAGAACTACAAATTCAATCTTATATTCTGTTAGCTTAATGTGAAACAGTTAGGTTAATGCCAGAGGTTTTACTCCAATTAGTCCTGGAACCGTAGGATCAAGGACCTGGTCCTCCTACCAGGGAGTTACCAAGCTGTCCCAAAAGAGGGCGCCCGGCGCCTCCGTGGTTCTTTCTTTAGGGCAAGACCTAGAGACTAACAAGCCCCCTCATCTGGTCCTGTGGACTCAAGACGGGATGAAAGTGGATACGCTACTTACGCGCGCCTACTCCAAAATGGGAAGACTACCGATATGACCTCGGTGAGGCCGCCTGGTGATCTAGCACACCTTCTACTAGCTATGCTGTCTAGTGCGCGGGAATATTAATGGCTTCCCCCAACCCCGACCGAAGATGTACCCGATCTCGCACGGGTATCGGGAACCACTGCCCCCTCGAGTCCAACCCAATCCGAACAACTCCCTATCAGGGAGAGGCTCGAATGTTCGGCCCGAGGTTCCTCTAGTAACGTCAGAGGTACCACGAGTGCTAGGGGTCCGCAGCGCCCACACCAGGGCAGCTGAAGGGGACGCATCCCCTCCCCTACGGGAAATGTGAAACAAACAAGTCGTAGCAGTTTCATTGTTGATACTCCTGGTTTCCGCATGTGAGAACCAGGCAAGTTCAGATATGTTCAGTATCGCCTACCGCTGCAATGGGGGTAATATGCAGTTAAAGTTGATGTTAAAGGAAGAAGGTAACAATGACATAAACATATATTAAGAATGGAGGGTGGAAGATATCCAAATCTAGTATTAAACTATAGTCCAAAAGGAAGAAGAGACAGAGGACGACCCAGGAAATGCTGGAGAGATCTATGAAGCCGGAACGGGTGATATGCCCAAACCATGGAGTGAAGAAGACGAAAAAGAAGAAGAGTTTAATATGACTATCTTCAAATAAAGTAAAGTGATAGTTTTTAAAGGCAAAGAGAGGATTAGATTAGAAATTGTAATAGAAAATAATATAGAACTAGTAGACAAGTTCAAATACTTCGGATAAAGATAAAAGAAAAAGTAAGGCAAGTGAAATGAAATTTCTAAGAAGCATTGCGGGATACAGAAAAATCGACCGCAAACAAAATGACATACATGAAGAGCTAGAGATATTCGACCTGAATGACAAGGGTACAAGAATATAGAAGTAAATGGGTAACCCGTGTACAAAATATGGAGAAATGGAGTTTACCACCGTATTTTATGAACTAGACCAGTAGGTAAGACAAGCATGGGAAGACCAAGAAAACGGTAAAATCAATAAATTATGTAGACTGCAACATGCAGTAATGCCTAAAACATGAAGGAAGAAGAAGAAGAAGATGAAGATGATGATGATGATGATGATGATGATGATGATGATGATGATGGCTTATAGACGCTCTAACTGCTATGCTTCTCTATTGGGCTTGAAAAACCATTTAATATTACTAAGAGGCCTCTAACAGGCTTCAGACACTTAAGTGCCGTAAATTTACGTCACGGACCACCGCTTTACTTCTCTTTCGAAGGGAGCCATGTTGCGGAGTTTTAGCTTCCGAAAAAATCCATCGCTTTTTCGTTGTTCTTTAATTCCATGACCTGTTTAATCAGAAGCTGATAATCTGCATAAATGGGTTGCTAGAAGAATGTATTTTTGGTCTTAAAGATTTGAAAGGGTTAAAAGAATATATACGAGGGTGGGTAAAAATGTAACGCCTCCTATTTTTGTTTCCTTAAATAAGTATGTTGTTTGAAAGCTGAATTTGACGCAATTCCTCAAACCTTCTTCTCCAATTCCTTGCAGTAGTAACTTCCTAAGTCAACAGGTGGCAGCACTGCATCCTCTTGCAAAATGGCTGACACCGACATTCGTATTAGACAGCGTTCTGTGTTTGAATTTCTGACTGCGGAAGGTGAAACGCCAATTCGCATTCACGAAAGGCTAAAAAATGTGTATGGTGATGCAACGGTGGATGTCAGCACTGTTAGACGATGAGTCCGTCGCTGTAACGAAGCTGAAGGGCAAACACCATTGACAGATGAAAAGCGAAGCGGCAGGCTGGTGACTGCATGCAACATTCAGCGAGTCGTTGACATCATTCGTGGTGATCGCCGGGTAACAATAGGTGAATTGTGTCGCAATACCTCCCTCAGTAAAGGCAGTATGATGACGATTATTCAACAACTGGATTACTCAAAGGTTCGTTCACGTTGGGTATCAAGAATGTTAACCGCCCAAAACAAAGAAACAAGGAAAACAATAGCCTCGGAACACTTGCAGCGCTTCAATTTGGAGGGAGAGGAGTTTCTGGAAAAAATTGTTACTGGAGACGAAACGAGGGTTCATTTGTTTGAACCTGAATCAAAGAGGAGTCAATGGAATGGCATCACACAACGTCACCGAAGAAAAACAATTCAAAACTCAACGGTGGCAGGGAACGTTATGGCGACAGTGTTTTGGGATGCAGAAGGTGTGTCCATGATTGATTGTTTTGGAGCAGGGATGCACAATATATTCTGTCCAATACGTCAGAACTCTCAAAAAGCTGAAAGCACGTCTTCGCCGAGTTCTCCCAACAAAAACTATGGCGGATGTTCTTTTGCATGAGAATGCAAGACCACACACCAGCCGTTACACCACTGCAGAAATTGAGAAATTGGGATGGCAAGGCTTACCTCACACCCCATACAGCCTTGACCTGGCACCATAAAACTTCCATCTGTTCGGACTACTAAAGGAAGCTCATCGTGGGATTCATTTAGAAGATGAGGAGGCTGTGATAACGTACGTGCATCAATGGCTTAGGAAGCAAAACCGTGTGTTTTACCACACTGGAATACGTGCCCTAGTTAAAAGGTGGACCAAAACTGTGGAAAAGGACGGAGATTATATTGAATAGTGACAAATTAATCGTCAATGTTTTAGTTTTCAAGCTATGTCAACTGAATTCAGTTTTCTTGGCAATTAAAAGAGACAAAAAATTGGAGGCATTACTTTTTGACCCACCCTCATAGTTTCAGAAGATAAGAGAAATGTCTACACGTGCCAGATCTAAGCAACAGACGATATGTTTGTACCCTTCTGGAGTCATAAACCGATGATATCGTTTAGCTGTTTGTGTAGTGGTCAGTTACAATTACTGTAAGAGCCTCTTGCAACTGTGCTCTTGGAGGGTAGGAAATAGCTTTGTCCAGCTGGGCGTTGTGTTTTATGAGGCTCTTAAACTCCGACTCTCACACCCGAAGCTAAAAGATTAACGACGTGACGCTGTGTCTGACAAAAATATTTATGCTTTTTCCTTCCTACCTGAAAAACTTTATCACCAGCTTTTGAAACCTCGGAATTTTCCACTTGTCTTGAGTAGCCCATGAACCATTCTAAATGTCGTGGGTGTTAAATGTGTATCATTTATGTGCTCTACCAATTTTAAATAATATTTCACTGTGAGACTCATTGTACAAAATGCTCTAGTGGATTTAGTGAATGAATTAACACGAAAATGTTCTGCTGGTGTTACGAAAGATGAACTCAATTTTACATTGAACAGAAATCGCAAACCTCACGTGTCTACTTTAGTTAAAATAGTTTTACTTTCTTAATATCTATTTGAAAGCTATGGAAGCTTAAGATGTCATGACGTACATTTAGCTGCTTTTTTGTATTACTAAAATACAGCGAAAATAAATACCATGTGTCACCTTTCTCCCCTGGAGTGCTTATTTCCAGGGGAAAAGTTGTAATATTTGACCAACGACTGCGATCAGTTGTTCAATAGTTAGCTATCTGGTAGGCGATAAACTACGTATGAGCCGCAACCACACCAAGTATCTGTGTGCAAAGCCCCACTAAAGATAACTGACAACTAAGAATGCATGTAACGGTGAGAAAAGCGGCCGCTATTCCTTTTCATGTCCTCCCAGGGAACTTTTGGTCCTATGGATTAATTATTAATTTAATTATGTTTAATAATTATATATATATTTCCGAACTGTGAAAGGTATATCTGGCTATGTTTGTAGAACTTAAAATGTATGTTTATACGTAAAATATTGTAACGTGGACCTGGGTAGAGAGATGTGACAAACCTTGCACTCTTGGGCGAGAGTGAGTAGAGTAATTTAAAATTGGTAGAGTTTATAATTAATACACATTTAACACCCACGACATTTAGAATGGTTCACGGACTACTCAAGACAAGTGGAAAATTCCGATGTTTCAAAATACGGTGATAGTTTTTCAGGTAGGAAGGAAAAAGGACAAATATTTACAAGAATACGTATTTTTGTCAGGGGCGGATGTAGGACAATAGATTGTCAGCTATTGAGAGGTATCATTAAGACAGGTCAATACTTTGCTAGTTTTTCCTTGTGACGCCGTGTTTCAGTATATAAGGGGGTAGATGGACCATTAAGCACCATGCCATTAGCATCTAGTTTTTTTCATTTCGTCTGGTGTGTCCACAGGCTGGTTTAATTCTTTCACCATGCGCCATGTGCCGTTAAGTTCAAATATAGCAGATATATTGTAGGCTGTCATCGCAGGTGAAAGTGCAATTATTTGACGGTGTCCGGGTCCCACATAAGTGTTAATAGACGATTACAGTAGTTCAGAAAATATCAGATTTTGTTATCTAGACGTGAAACCCTTAGAAACCAAAGAGTCCATGCAGAAAACGAAGTTTGCAGCAGCCGGAGGCTAGGGCAAAACAGACCTCGGACCAGCGAGGCGGAGACTGGGGAAACAGGTACACGGTGCAGCATGAGGCGGTGAGAAAGTACTGCCGCAAATGAATATATTCAAAGGGAAAGACAACTAAGGGAGAGAGAGAAATTATACATTTTTGTAAATTATCTCGTTTAATACATATATCCGAGTATGCAAAGAATTAGATTTTACACATTTTTAACCTGTAAGTGCATTTTTTCTTGTCAAATCTGGGTCCATGGGAGAGAAAGCAACTGAACTACCTTTAGAACCTCTTGCGTCAGGTTATATAATTCTATTTGAAGTTTTACAATAGCTTTCATTAAAAAAATCTCAGTTGGATATGTAGCATTGACAGTTGCCACCTGTTGGTAATAAATATTTATCCTGCAAGAAAGTAATTAGAAATTTAAACCGGAATTTCGATATACTTTGATGTGACTTAATGTGGCGTAAGTAACGTGAATTTAAGAAAGACATTTTCTAAATTAATCTAACGGTTCTTTATTTACTGTAGTATGATTATAATTTAAGTGATAGGTTTTACTTCTCCAGTCACTACTTCACGTAGATTGATTCAAACTAACACACAACACTGGGTGAATCTTCCACGTTGCCTTAAATTAATCGTAACCCACACTTTTTAGCGTTATTTGTTACATATGCACTAATTCCACTCATGAGGCATTTATAAAGAAAGTTTCTCACTTTAACTGCGGAATATTATGACAAGAAAATGAACATTTAATTAACTAGGGAAAGAGTAGGGCAAAATAGTATATTGACCTCAGAGGGGCAAAAAATGTATATAGTATGCCGTTATTCGAAATGAATGAAAATCAAACAGGTATTTCAATGTTAATACATTACCTTTATTCCTCTAACACCAGAGACATCTTTTCATTGAATTTGTGTAAGCTTGAAGGGGTTTTAGTTTTAAAAATGTATTTTTCATCTAATACTAGACAAGTTATTCCGTAAAATGAAAATATTGGAAATCGCAGTTTTCCTAGAATGGTTACGTGTGGTGCCCGGTTTGATTCCCAGTATGAAGATTCCCAGACGGGCTTGCATACAAGTTGTGGCAGCGGCTGTAAACGCTTTAAAAGTTTATAAAAAGTTTAACTAAGGTAGAAGATAAAATATTCTTCAATAAATATTCCCCAAAACGCTAATTTTATAGAAGAAAATTAATTCATTCCACCGTTGTTGTTACTTGCAAAACCAGAAGATAAAAGCAAGCTAAAGTAACAAATGAAGAACGTAGAACATATGATCCAAAATCAAGCCCATAAGGCACTAACAAAACAAAGCTGAACACTTCAAAATGAACCTTCAAATTAATGCTATGTAACGCATTCGCACTACATCGCCCTGCAGACTGATTCCCTAAGCTGCAGGAATGACGTTTCTGTTAATTTCCGTAGCCTCTGGTCCCTATATTTAACATTTAATTTATTCCTCTGATACAGATGTTTTAGATGCTAATTTCATTTACTAGTTTCGTCCATAATTATTATCCTATAGCACATAGCCCCATAGCTGGAGGTGTTTTGAATTACTCATTAAGGATATGTATCACTAAAAGTTTGAAATCCTAAGATTTATACTAAAGCTGTTACAGTGCAAATATAATACAGCACAAATTTTATGAATTTCACCTTGGTAAGTTAGAAATTATGGCCAAGTTTATTTTTGTTACGTCACCAAAATAACTAAAGTTTTGGTTTAATATTATAACATCAGATTCCCAATGCATTCACTTTTTAAACTGCTCTAATTTTCTAAGTGTCTTAATAAATTTAGGCTCCAGAAATTTTTAAAGTCGTGTAAATGCCTTTTTCTACCCAAAAGGTTGACATTTTTGTTTTTTTTAAGTAAAAAAGAGTGCTTAAATGCATCTCACAATAAAACCCAAAGTAATTTCTATTCGTCCGGCTAAAATCTATGAAGATTTTGAGTAGCAGAATTTTTAGAAGGTTGGATTACCGGTCCGATGCTCATATATTCAAAAAAGGAGATCGCTAGAACTGTGGAAATTATAGAGGGATAAGTTTAATGAACACAAGTTACAAAATATATACTAAAATAATAAATAATAGACTGAAAACTATTACAGAATGCCTTATAGGAGAAGAGCGGCCGGTCCTCGTAGCCATGGTCGTTAGAACGTATGTCTCTAGCGTTCCACCGCGTAGAGGGTCGCGGGTTCGAGTTCCGCCGTGGGCATGGGTGTTTGCGTATAGTGTATGTGTGTGAAACTACAGAAAACAGATAGCTAATTAAATGGAAACAATAAAAAACGGTTAAATAAGGTAAAGAAAAAATATATATCTATATACATAGATACCTATATATTTTTAAATGTATAAAAAAAAGAGCAGAGTGGATTCCGCAAAGGCCGATCCCGTACAGATAACATATTTGTCCTTAATCAAATAATTGAACAACGAAGGGAAAAGAATTTGGAAACACACATCACACTCCTTGACCTGGAAAAGGCTTTTGTTATAGTAAATAGATCAAAACTGTGGCAAAAATTAGAAAGTAAGGGTTAGCCACCACATATTGTTAATGCAATAAAAGGCATATACACAAATTCAACTATAAGAATTGATACTGGGGATAGGTTAACAGAACAAATTTCTACCAATACTGGACTAAGACAAGGGTGTAGCTTATCACCTGCTCTTTCTAGTATATATATATATATATATATATATATATATATATATATATATATATATATATGGACGATATTCTAAATGAATGGAAGATTTTAGTAGACCCAGGAATCAAAATAAAAGAAAATATTTATATTAATACCCTGCTGTTTGTGGATGACCAAATATTGATTCATCGGAATGAAAATCAACTGCAAAAATCAATGTATATTCTGAATAATATAGTACAAAAGTATAATTTTAAAATATCAGAACAAAAAACAAAGTGTGGCCTTTAAAGGAAATTATAATATAGGATCAAAAATTGTTTTAGGAAATAGGGTTTTAGAACAAAATATCGATGTTTAAATATTTGGGATATAACAAAAGTTTTAAAAACAATGCTGATATAGAAGAAAAAGTAAACAAATTCCGAGCAATATGAGGGACAATCCAAAGAACTTTTAAAAACAGAGTGAGAAAGGATACAAAAATGAAAACGTATAAGATAATGGCTATTCCAACTTTACTATATGGAAGCGAACCCTGGGGGCCAACACAAAAGGAGTTAAATAAAATAAAAGCTGCAGAAATGAAATTTTTAGGAAGTGTTAAAGGTTGTACAATATTGGACAAAATGAGAAATGGGGATATTAGAAAGGAATTAGAAATGGAAACAATCCATGACAAAATATCAGAACGAAGGCAACAATGGCATGAACAATTTTTTTTATTTATTTGTCAATAGACTGCAAAGCAGTTTCTGACATTTTCAATTACAATTATAGGATATAGAGCAAAATATAAACAGTATGAAACATATTTACAGATCATAAACTTTGTACAAACATTTATGCATTAAAAAGTATTTTAATTTGTTTTGAAATTGCTTCGTACCATTTAATGGTTTAATTGATGTTGGCAGTCTATTAAATAAAATCTGTCCCATTATAAAACATCTCTATCAGTAGATCGTTTAGAAGTACAGTCTCTAAAATCGTCATTGTTGTGTCTGGTATTATAATTGTGTACTTCAAATTTACCTTACAACAAAAAGAATTGATTTATATACATATAGTGAGTACAGTGTGAACATTTTGTTTTGTTTGAAAATATCTACACAAGAATCAATATTTTTTAAGTTAAAAATTATCCCAATACACCTTTTCTGTAGAATGAATACTCTGTTCAGATGTACCCTTGGAAAACTTCCGTATATTTCAATTCCATATGATAGGTATGGGAAGAGAATACCACAATAAATATTTTTATTAATAATGGAGGATGGAAGATATCCAAATGCAGTATTAAACTATAATCCAAAAGGAAGAAGAGACAGAGGACGACCCAGGAAACGCTGGAGAGATCTGTGAAGCTGGAACGGGCGATATGCCCAAACCATGGACTGAAGAAGAAGAAGAATAAGAATTTCTATTCACTGTATCTTTACGAACGTGTGTAGCAAGTTTCATTGGGCAAACGCCAAAACTGCGACGCAAGGAGCTTTTCAATGAAGGAAAATGCTGAAAATCTCAATAGCGAGAGAAAAAAAAGGATAAAGAATTAGAATTTATATCTAACACTAGCATTCTCGGAAATTTCAAAGTCGAATAGAGCACTTCAAAATGGAGCGTGAAGGTTACCTAAGCATTCTTTACATTCAGAAACGCCTACACTATTTTATAGATTAAAAGGAGGAAAACGTGATTTTTTGCAAATGTTCGTTAAATTTCTGTCATACATATTGTCACCCAAACGTCGGAACTCCCGATAGAACCGGCCGGCAGTAGGGCCAGACGGGAAGCATTCAGCCCACGCCTACCCATTTATTTCGTGTCACTAACTGAAGGGATGATTAGGAGAGCGGCACGAGCCCTGTACCGTCTCTTTCCCCTCCCACCAGACGTCTGGAAACCTCGGGATAATTGTGTGCGCCGCGAACCTTCCAGAAACGGCGATCTTCCCTATATAAGGCCTGCAGTTGGCGAGTCAGCTCAGTTCTTGGCGAGCAGCCGTGAGGAGCGCCCAGTGAATGGACGGACTGGAGGACGGTGTACGTGTATTAGAGGAGTTGTACGTAATTGTGAGCATGGAATGGACCTGTGACATATGAACTGGTGAAATGTAATTGTGTGCGCTAAGTAATTCTATGTAATCGGCAAGAATTTAAACTGTAATTCGGTGAAAATAAAGAACATTTTGAGTTTTTTTAATTTCACGAACCCACAAAGTCACAATATCATTAAACATTTTCAATGTTGAACAAGACCACTATGTACTAGTTGCAGAAGTCTTTTAGTTCATATACGAAACACATTAACTGCCACGAAAAATAAACGAAATTTGGAATTGCATCACTTCATGCGAACATTTCTGCCTCGCACATCTCCTGGAGATTATTCATATGAAATCATTACTTCCATAAAGTTGCTTTACAACTTTAATATAAAATAATGGCATGAACAATTTCTACTGCAAGGAGTACAATTTTGAAGCTCAGTATTCTTAATAAAATTAGGAACTTCAACTTTTACGACATACTATGAATACTTTGTGTTCAGTGTATGCCCTAAGCTTTGGTATTAGAATACATTTTCATTTTTATTTCGCAACATTGTTGGCTGTAAATTTTTTTATGGTTTGTAAATAAAATCGCTACGCAACTTGTGCAACACGGGGTTCCTGGTAAGATATTTCCATCTGTAACATATCCCACTACAGCCACAGGTTGCTTAAATCGGCAACTATTATTGTAAGCATATTGCTGTAATTTTTATATAACGGTACTTCAATATTTGTAAAAGGTACGATACTTTCACTAGCAATATTAGCAATTTTATACGAAAGAAAAGCAAAATAAACATTTACCCTGAAGGAAGTTTTGTTTTATCCCCTCAATCAATTTTCTCTGAACAGGGTCAGCAGTGAATGTACCTCTTTTCCAAATTTCCACATTATACAGCCTAATATTTATTTATTAAAAGTAATTAAATTCCACATAGTGTGAAATAAAATCGAGCGAGTTGGTTGTATACTTGTGTGAGGCTCGTATATGGGAGTCCATGTGTTGGATTCCAGTCGACCTCCATTTTTTCTTGGATATCTTTAAAACCAGCGTCTTAATCCGGGTACTGTAAATATTCCGTCCTATAGATGAATAGTAGAGAAAGTTTAATGCATTTTCAGTCAGTTCTTTAAATATTTCTGCCTTTGTAGCGTGTCTAGGTGTCTACCTAACGATCAATAGGTCCTGAGTTCGAATCTTGGTCAGGTTATGGATAAGGCCTTTTGGGGTGTTTCTCCCTTGTCCTGAAGGTAAATTTCTGGTAACTCTTAAGCTCTATGGACCTTGGGCTCATTTGAACATCATTTCACCCATTGCATTCAACAGAATGGAAATATTGGATGGAATGCAATCTTAGCTTTACGTACCTTAGGTGACCAGCGGAGAAATGGAGAAAGAATGAATCGATGTGGTAAACATTGAATTTATGTTGAATTAAGAGTGGGGAATAGCCGTAAATCAGTTTTTAATTGTGAAATTATGTATTCATTCCCACATTTAACACATTTTAAACCTTACTTATTTTTGAGAGACTGCATGAAGTATTTATCCTTCAGATAGATTGGTAAAGTATTCTAGATGTGGAAAGGAAAGCAACAGCAGTATAGATCGACAGTAATATATCTAGAATTAAATTTACAGAGAATTAAATAAATAAAATAGCGAGTCTGCCCTGCAAAAATCTATTTTTTAACTTAGTGAACTTTGTAAGCAATATAATATGAAAATTTCTTTTATAAAATCAAAGGTAATGGCATTCATTGGGAAAGAGCCAATTAGAACAAAAATAGTTATAAATAATCATTGTGTTGAACAGGTAAGTCATTTTAACTACTTGGGAACTGATGTTAGTTATGACAAAGAATATGATGTCTACAATAAAATATGCAAATTTCAAAGAGTGTGTGGAACAATAAATAGAACATTTAGAAACAAAATGCGTAAAGAAACAAAATTAAAGTTCTACAAAGTTATGGCTGTACCTATACTGACATACGGAAGTGAGACTTGGACGTTAACTAAAAAGCAACAGAGTAAAATACAGGCTTCAGAAATGAAATTCTTGAGAAGTGTGAAAGGATGCACGAAGAGGGACTTAATAAGAAATGAAAATATAAAAAAGAGCTGGACATTTTTAGTATGAATGACAGGCTAAAAGATCTCAAACAAAAATGGAAGGAACATGAAAGAATGCCAGATAATAGACTTACAAAATAAATATTACAGTATCATCCTAAAGGTAGGAGATCGGTGGGTAGACCCAGGAAACGATGGCTGGAGGACTTCGAAGGCGCAACAGGCACTTGATTGCCTATGCCATGAAGTGAATAAGAAGAAGGGAATTAAACAGAATATCACCTATCAGGGATTCTCTGGTAGGTGAGAAATAAACCTTTGTAATCATCTCGACTGTAGGGAGTGATTCCATAATAAGCAAACTACGTCCTCTTTCTTGTCTACAAGGACGTTAAAAGGACATATTTTAAAGTATCCACGTGCACCTTCTTCATCCTTAGTGTGGTAATTGAGAAAGGAGGTATAGTGTATCTGTCAGGTACCTCGGTTGCATGCTTCTTTCAACTCTTTTTTCAGTTTAGATGTGGCCATTTCTAATCTATACCGTTTTAAAATTAGTCAAAGAGTTGACAGAACCAGCTTAGATACACAGACTTCATTAGGTACTCATTTGTTTATGCCTAGAAAACATTAGACAGCGCATTGTTTATTCTTGCTGCATGCCACAAGCGGGTCAGTTGTTACTGTGGCCACATTCACTTGTCTGCATTATTCTGCCACGTTGTGGGCATTCCTTACATCACTGGAACTGTCCACCAACGCAAAGTATGTCCCTAAAAGGAATGCGCCCCCTTACATAGTGGGGCAATGACAGCGAATGTGTGTAACAGAGAACGCATGCTACACAAGGAGTAGAACCGTTAAAAACATGCACCCTATTCACTCTGTGAAGTAACACCGAGAAGATTCATTCACAAAAGTAGAAGCCGTCACAATGTTTTTGAACTGTAATGACATGGGGTGTCATAAACTACCGACGGAGGGTGTAGCAACTTTTCCAACCCCCCTGCGTCTCATCCTCCGGAGACTTTCTTTCCTGTGATGACATGGGGTGTCATAAACTACCGACGGAGGGTGTAGCAACTTTTCCAACCCCCCTGCGTCTCATCCTCCGGAGACTTTCTTTCCTGTGGTATACTTTACTGATGGCTTACAGTATAATGGCGCAAAATGTCAATTTTGATTGAATTTTTATGGCTTTGACTCCCCTCGATATATCTTATAATTTAAAGGTTTAAACTGATGGTGCATAAGAAATGTGTGGAAAACCTAAAATTTGAAAGAAAGGAGATAAATAATACTAATTTATTATAGAAGTGGATAAACAGAGAGTTCATTCATGAGTAGAACAATTTAAAGCGCGACACGAAGAGGAGTAGATAATAGAGATTTGAGTGAATTTTGTTTACCTTATCCCATCGTTTCTCTAATAACTATCACTTTGATTTAAAGTCCAAGTTTTCTTATGTCGTTTTTCCACAGCAACGGTGTCTATTACAAGTACGTGTAGGATAAACTGTATTTAAAAGACCAGTTCTCTTTATAACATAACTAGTATACTTTTACATATTGATTTATACTTATAACTATGCCTACAGGCTGTAAGTTGTATACAAAGGTCATAAACGAACTCTAAGTGTAATTACAGAACCGTTATTATTAGAAAAACAAATGGGATTTAGAAAAGGAAGATCTTACATAGATAATATATTTTCTATTAATCAAATTATTGAAAAGAGAAGATAATATAATTTAGAAATATATATAGCCTTTATAGATTTGGAAAAGGCCTTTGATAAGGTGAGTAGGACTAGGCTCTGGATAATATTAAACAAGAAAAGATATCCAAAACAATTGGCAGATGTACTCAGGAAAATATATCAATAAACAAAAATAAAAATAGTTTTAGTAAATGGACGATTATCAAAAGATATGATAATTAATGGTTAAAGACAAGGATGTATTTTATCTCTGCTATTTTTTTTAAATATTTATGTGGACGATATTCTCAGAAAATTAAAAGATGAAATACCATTTGGAATACAAATAAATAAAAATAATGGGTTAATTATACTACTCTTTGCGGATGATATGTTAGTACAATATAGAGAGGATGAGCTGCAAATAAGTATGTACAAGCTACAAAAGTTGATCCAGGATTATGGTTTAAGTATATCCATAGAAAAATCAAAGGTTATGGCTTTTATAGAAAAACAAATAAGTAGATATAAGATAGTGTTAAATAATGAAGTGTTAGAACAGGTGGAAACCTTTAATTACTTGAGCGGTAATGTATTCTATTAAACGAACAATAAAGAAATAAGTAGTATATTAAGCAAGTTTCAATACATTTGTGGGGTAATAGTTCGTAACTTGAAAAAACCGAAAGAATACAACCTACAATTTGATAAGACAATGGCTGTTCCAGTTTTACTATATGATTCGGAGACATTGACACTTAAAAAGAAAGATTGGAGCCAAATACAAGCGGCAGAAATGAAGTATCTCCGAGCAGTAAAAGGATGCACCAGACAAGATCGTATTACAAACGAAGACGTAAGCAAAGAATTAGATATATTGTCATTGCAAGAAAAAATACAAACAAATAGAGAAAAATGGAAAATCCATTTACAAAGACTCGATAACTCTCACATTACAGCCTTACAAACACAAAGCTTTGGGTTATAGAACAACAGGAGGACCAATGAAACGATGGGAAGAAGAATGAGGCCGGAGCACGAGAACTCTACTAAACCATGAAGAGTTGATGATGATAATGATGATGATGATGATGATGACGACGACCTATACGGTTGTAGTTGTTCCAATAATGACATTAGTTGTAATCCTATAGCCCAATATTCAGTCAGATTCACTCCAATAAGATTTTAATAATTAGAAGTATGTTGTATGCATTTTATTGACAAATTCAAGTTTTTCTGCAAACCCCTAGGTCAAGCATCTGATTATTTATTATTTATGGATATTCATTATTGTTTAAAGTTCAAGTATCTCTTTCTCACTGATTCCTTACGATACGTAGGCTAAGGATACACTTAGCTAAGGGAATTAATAGAATGAGGAGTGGTTGTAGGCGTTTTGAAGATCCACTTGGAGGCATAACAGTTCCATAAAAGGATAGAAGGCAGTAGCTTTTTCTATTTACGTCTTCAAACGTTATGTCATATCGGACGGTGGATGAATTGGGTAAAATGATGCTCAAATGAGTCCAGGGTCCATGGAGCTTAGAGTTATCCGACATTCGTCTTGAAGGATAAGGGAAAACCCCGTAAAAACCTTATTCAGGTAACTCACCCTGACCGAGATTCGAACTCGGGACCTCTTGAACATGAGGCAGACATGCTATCATCTACGCTACCGAGGTTGGCAGGGCAGTAGTTGAAAACAAAATTAATAAAGTATCTTCTTCTACCTCCATGGATTAGTCTGTAGCCTGTTCCGGTCTCACATCGATCCATCGTTTAGGTCGTCCTATCGATCTTCGTCCTTTCGGTTTATATTCCATTATTTGTTTAGGGATTCTCTCTGTAGTCATACTTCCTAAATGTTGGAGCCAATTTTCTCTATATTCCATTAATTTTAATAAAACAGAATTGATGTTTAATTCATTTCTTATGTCTTCATTTCTAAGTTGATCTTCCCTTGTACATCCCTTAACAGATCTTAGGAAACGCATTTCTGCTGCTTGTATTTTACTAACATCTTTGTTTCTTAATGTCCATGTCTCGCTTCCATATAGCAAGACAGGGAGTGCCATGACGGAATAAAATTTTAATTGAGTTTCTCTTCTTGTTTTACCTTTTAATGTTCTCTTAAATGTTCCAGTTACTGCTTGAAACTTCCTTATTTTCTGATTTATATCTTGATCCATTTCATAACTTAGGTCGCATCCAAGATACTTAAAATGTGACACTTGTTCAATAATATTATTCTCAATTAGAATTACCAGCAGAAGAACCAACAAAAGAATTGCATAAAAAACATATAAATATACTTGTTACAACAGAAACAGAAAAGAAAATTAATAAAATATTATAACGGAAACTAATGTGTGGGAGAAATTTGTGTGCCGAAAGAATACGTAGTCAGACGAGTACAACCGTTTTGCGGATGTATTGTAGAGCGTAACATTTTAAATAAAAAATAGCTGACAGGATTCGAAACAAAACTGTGAAAGCATGACATTGCGATTAAAATATGAGATATAACCGCAAGGCTGCATAAAAAGTGGTAAAATAGAGAAATATCAGGAAATGTAGAATATCTAACCACTCTATCACAGAACACCGGACAATGGAGAGGCTCTCGCTGAATAGCTGCTTGTCCAGCAATTAAATTACCTTTAGAGTGACCAACCTTTGCACGAGAGAGATAGAGGGAGGGGGCTGTAAATGTGCTGACATTAAGCTTCCTCCCAAAAGGATCCGTTGTCGAGAGTACGAATTGTGGTTCCTATGCTACCGTGGATTTATTACAGCGCAACGACTACTGCAAGAGCTAAGTAACAAAATTGATTAGATGAAGGAAACCAAAAGCCTACAGTTACTGTGTACAGCTTCCATAAAATCGCAATGAGGTCTCCAAATGGCAAATATCGCTGTAGAGTAAAAGACAAAACAACAGCGGTAGTGTGCTTTCCGTAAAATTTAAAGGAGATCATAGTTGTTCACTGTTTTGTTTTCTATAGTTGAGAATGAGGTTAAGTGTGCCTAAAGGTATGTTATGTCTTCACAATGACGACATTCAGATATATAGAATGATGGGGTAGTAGTTAATATATTGAAAGGTTTTATAGAGTTACATTTTTTGGAAGCTTCCCTCTCAGAGCGTTAGGTTTTAAGAACATCTTGTTAAAATGTCTTTGAATAAAGAAAACATATGCTGACAAACGAATTGAAGTAAAATTGCAGGTACCCTTTTCTTTATTACATCCTAGAGCACCTCTTATAAAATTAGAGGACGATTGCACACTATTAAAAAAATTATCAAGATTTTACCAAAAATGCATATTTAACCCTGCTGTTCAATATGACCCGACAAGAAATATGTCTTTCCGTTACTCATTTAGGTGTAATTTTGTAACTCTACGTATTTGTTGCTCTTCATAACTACTTCTTATAAACTGTTGCAATTTTGGAAAAATTTATTTGATTTTTCTTCTACCTGTATGAAATTGTTACTCATGTTTCCCGGGTCAATATGACCCGATTGTTTTTAATAATCATTTAACATAAATAATCCAGTCAGGTATGCTGCGTCCAGAGTAAGTGATATCAAATCTGTGAAAGGGTAGAGCCAGACTGAAAAATTCTATGCCATAGCTGGGATTTGAACCACGGATCTTCTGGTCTCCTTCCTGCCGCTCTAAGCCATTGAGCTACTATGGCCACCGTGTCACTATGACATTAAATTCTCCAACTGCCTCGTGTTTTTCCCGGTAAACCACTAGGAGTTCTCATAAACACATGAGACAACTACCTTAATGGCGACGTACTATGCTGTAAGTACTTTAAGGCCCGGGCTTTATAGTTCGGAGCACTATTAGGTACAATTAATTGTTCTTTCACACTAGCCGTGTGTAGGACACACTATGAAAGGGTAGAGCCGGACTGAAAATTCTATGTCATAGCCGGGATTTGAACCACGGATCTTCTGGTTGCCGTCCAGCCGCTCTAAACCCTTGAGCTACTATGGCCAACGTGCCAACATAACACTAAATTCTCCAACTGACTCGTGTTTTTCCCGGTAAACAAGGAGTTCTCATGAACACATGAGACAACTACCTTAATGGCGACTTACTATGCTATAAGTACTTTAAGGCCCGGGCTCAATGGCTTAGAGCGGCTGGACCGAGACTAGAAGAACCGTGCTTCAAATCCCGGCTGTGGCATAGAAGTTTTCAGTCTGGATCTACCCTTTCATAGTGCGTCCTACACACGGCTAGTGTTATAGAACAATTAATTTGCGATATCAAATCTGCCTTTCAAGTAATTCTGAAGAAAAACCTTTGCAGTATTGTGTTGAAAATAACTAATATAGATAGCCGAAGAGTGTATAATGGTAAATGGGAAGATTTGGATGAAATTACATTGTTGTCTTATTGCTAGCTGGCGTTTAAAAATCACATTGTGAACCAAACAGCAGCTTATGTGATGCAGAATCAGGTAGAGCCATTTTTCCTGCTACAATGTCACTAAAGATGTTCTTTCGCATCTCTCGGGTCTTACGTTTTGATGATAAATCTGATCGATGATGCAAAGGGCAAATGACAAACTAGCTCCTATAAGGGACCCATGGGAACAGTGGGTGGAAATACTAGCAAAATGATATAATCCTGGATCAAACGTAACTGCTTAATGCTTTACCTGTTTGAAAGAACAATTAAATTACATTAATTTTCATGTGTTACCATTTTCTTAATGTCTTATCTTTGAATTTTGCCCGCCGGGTCATTATGACCCGTAAGACCAAGAGTGTATACTATTTATAAGGAGAACATAAGGGTTAAGGAGTGAGAGAGAAACAGTATTACTTAATGATGAAAAATCATGTATATATCAAATGTAAATATTACGACATCTTTCAAAGATGAACATGTATTTCTTTTTTTTTTTTTTTTTTTTTAAAAAAGGCTCCATTTACATAAAAACACGTAAACAATGGATAGTCAACATGAAAAATGCAATGCCATGGCCGGGATTTGAACCACGTATCTTCAGGTTTCCGTCCAGTCGTTCTAACCCATTGAGCTAGCTACCATGGCCAACGTGCCCTCCTGACATTAAATTCTTCATTATATACGAGACATATACATATACGAGTCAAATGGAGAATTTTATTATTTTATATTTCATACCAGACATATATTACACACGAGTGAAATGGGGAATTTAATGTCAGGACGGCACGTTGGCCATGGTAGCTCAATGGTTTAGAGCGACTGGACGGAAACCAGGAGATCCATGGTTCAAAACCCAGCCATGGCATTGAATTTTTCATTTTGGCTGTATCCATCAAAACCCTTAGCTTCTATACGGTTAGTGTGAAGAAATAATGATTACTGCCGTCAATTAACTAAATTAATAAGAGTTAAATGATGAAGCCTGGGACTCAAGTACTTACGATAATAATTTGCCACAAGCGCTGTATCTTGGATGCGGGAGCCCCTAGTGTCTACCGGGGAAATATGAGTCAAATGGAGAATTTAATATCAGGACGGCCGTTGGCCATGGTAGCTCAATGGGTTAGAGCGAATGGACGGAAACCAGGAGGTCCGTAGTTCAAATCCCGCCATGGCAATGAATCTTTCATGTGGAATCTATCTTGTCAAATACCTTAGTCTATATACGGCTAGTGTGAAGAAATGGTACGGCTAGTGTGAAGTAGTCTACGAAGTAAGACACTGAAAAAAAAAGTATTTTGAATAAACAGAAGAACATAGAATAAAATGCCATTGCAAGGAAAATCAAGTTCCTACTCATTAAATAACATCTGTTTTTCGTAGCGTTAGCCGTTTCCTTTTATTTATAAACCGTGGTGTTTTCTTTAAAATATTTGCTTCCCCTGTTTCCTTTCTATTTGTATGAGGTTGTGTTTCTTTTTTATGAATTTATTCCTACATGTTTCCTATAGACATATAAGCGGTGTTTCCCGTGTTTTATATACGTAATTAGGTACATGTTTAGTATGAAGTAATTTATAGACAATCATGCATTGTAAATAAGGGGATCATGAATAGAATAGTAGCATATGAATGAATGATTTAATATGCGCATACGTATTTGCAATGGATTACAACCCTGCATTACTATTAGATTACATTAGGTGACGGCAGGAGCACTTCGAAACCAGTGGATCTCTGTGAATTCTCCCTCGGGTGGAAGAGATGAAATGAGTGAATAGCAGCACACGTAAGGACTGCAGAACCGGCAGTCGAGGCATGCAAAGTTCCCTAACACTTCCAAGCCCTAGCCACCGGGCCGGAAGTCGCTCGGTCATTCCAAGCCTCTGAGGTTGGCTTTTAAGTTCCCCTCATCGGAGACCAAGGACTTGACAGAGTATTGGAAGCTCCAACGGCTATAGTAGCCGCGCTTAAACCATCCCCAACCGGCTCTCTTTGTAGGGAAAAACTGTTCTTCCCCTAACCACAATGTTATTAACATCTTAGGAAACACCAACCGGGGTAAGAGGTGAAGAATGTTAGGCACGTGTTTACAGCTGAGAATACCCAGGGTTGCCGTTGTTTAAAATAACGTTTAGAGGTAAAATATAAATATATAAAGGAAGGGAGGAAGGGAGGGAGGAAGGGAGGAAGGAAGGGAGAGAGGAAGGAAGAGAGAGAGAGGAAGGAAGAGAGAGAGAGGAAGGAAGAGAGAGAGAGAGGAAGGAAGGGAGAGAGGAAGGAAGGGAGGAAGGGAGGGAGCAAGGGAGGGAGGGAGGGAGGGAGGGAGGAAGGAAGGGAGGGAGGATTCACTGTAAGAAATCGTCATTGATCTTTTCAAATAAATTTTAAATGATTAATGTTTCCTATAATACATAATGTTACAACTCTTTATAACATAACTGAAAAGAGATATATTACCTATGCTGTTATGGTATTAGTACTTCTATTACGTACAAGAACTAAATGCGTATTGTTAGCATAATATCTAAGGAAAGTTTAGTAAAACATCATTGCAATTTTAAACGGGCTAAATTGCACCAGTGTGCATGAATTTGCGAGGGATATTTACTTGCAAATCAAAGAAGCACTTTGGATAGGTATTCTGGCAGTTAATAATAATGTATAAGCAAAGATTGCACGTTAGAGCTTTGTTTATTGCAATCGTGAGCCGATTTATCCTAAAACAATTTCCTTTATTCTATGGCAGCTACAGGTGGTGAATATCTGTTGATTTAACAAAGCAATAAATACTTCAAAAGGGGGGGGGGGACGAACCAAGGAATTAAAGAAAAACTAGTAAGGAAACACTCTTACTCTTTTCAAATTTTCGAAGCTTTTTACAAGGATATCTGCCAATTTTACAAGTTTGAATAAAGTTAAGCAGTATATATATCTTTGGGGGGGGGGGCGGGTTTTCTGCTAAACACAACTTAAATAAATAATCACGTACATTCTGCATAATAATTAAATACGTCACAAACCCTTTAGAACTCGAGAAACTTTAGAAATACCTTTAGATATATGTTACAAGTATGAATGGAAATCCATGTTAGCATATCCATGTTAGGTTCGATACCCACGGTCTCCACATCTTAATTAAATTACGTAAGTGCTAAACACCAATAACTATTTAACACTAATAAATTTATAAAACTATAGTAAGTAAAACACTGTGTAACTTCTATAAATATAAGCTTAATTAACACACATAGGAAGCACGTTTGCACAGTCTAAGCTAATTTCTGAGGACACAAGAATAATATTGCAACAGCGCCTTAACTTGGTGAACGTATTAAGAAGGACCACCCATATGTTTAAGGGTGGAAAACACTTAAAACTGCTTACATGTGAGGAGGCGTGGTCAGAAAGGAAAACTTTTGACACTGCATGGAATTCAATGCACGAGGCACTTATACCATTTGACGGGGTCGAGTAGTTACAAATCACAAAACCGCTATCACCAGAGCCCTGGAAGCAATCTGTTATGTGAAGAACGGAGATAAAGTGAGTGGAAATGGAGTGGCTGGAGACCCAAGAGAGACACCACTCCAGCATTTGACTTGCTAACCAAGAAAGCAACAAAACACCATGGTAAAATGTGGCGGCCACCAGCAATCGAATCTGCTTCTGCATTAATATAAGTAATGAATTGTTCAATGAAGCATAAACTAAACTCTGTTTCATATAACCTTGCCCCGCTGACATGTATCACTCCGCGTGCAACTACCTTCCCCCTCATCCTAATTGGCTAATACTTTCGCGCCATAGGCCATAGGCGGTGCCTTCCCGTCACATTTAAACCTGCAGTAAACGTCATAATAATTGCCAGGAAGATAGATAAAATCATACAAATAAGAATATGAAGGCATGCAAAAATAATGAAGTTTATAATGAAACTGAGCAAGTTGAAACTGAATGAATGAGCAATGAAACTGGAACAAGTTTATAATGAAAGGCCTATGGCCTTTTCCACTGGGATTTTTTTAAACCAGCACACATACCTTGCAAAAATGCTTGTCTTTCAGTCTTAAAAATCGTGTCACGCCATTCTTGTGTGCCCTTCATTCACCCAAGTCTCGTCAAGTTAGTATATTTTGCGATTTGGACAATGTGATTGGCCTTAAATAATGTCTTGCTACACAGCAATATCGCCCCTGGAGTGGCAAGTTTTCCTGTTTTCTCAATTTCATGTCGCGATGTTCCTACGCATCTAACACACCTGTAAGTTCAGAGCACAGCTGTTCGACTTCTCTCACTGACAAAGACGGATTCTTCTCTGTGAGTGCATTTAACACATGCAACACAATTCTTTTTCGCCGCTTTTTAAAGGTTTTCCCTTACGACGCTTCAGCGAAAAACTGGCGCTAGACTCTACCATTATACATATAATAAGTACACGCGCAATAAACGATCAATAAAATAATTTAGCTCTCGCATTCGGCATAGCACACCGTCGAATGGCGATATATGACTAATTCAGTTCAAAACAAGGTCAGTGATAAAAGTCATATAAACAAATGTCATCACCACCGCTAAATCACGTGCTATCGTGCCATGTGCTTGAGATCAAAGGAACCTCCTCTTTACTTCGTTTAAGGATTAACATGCATTTCAGATAAATCAACTCTGCGGCGTAATATATTTCATTAAAACCGTTACGAAAATATAAATTTACAATTATCTTCCAACATATAAAGATATATCACCATGTTAAATAACGAACTAATTTTTACCGTACAACAGTCTGCATCACAACAGCAGCCAATGAGAGGTTATAAGGTCACGTGACCGTTAAGAGATACGGGGCAAGCTTACGTGAAACAAGGATTAGTTCTTGAAAACCGCCATTTAGGTTTACATTAATATAATTGAAATAAGAGAACTACTTGCCCAGAAGTACTCCGACTTGAAGCCTGGTATGCGATGATGCGAGGCGCCGACCTGTGTGAGGAAATCGAAGAAGGCGTCGAGGTTGTCAAGCCCTTTGATGCCTTCATCCAGCGTAGCCATCACTGTGTTGGCATGTTCGGCCAGCTCCATTGAGTTGGCCTGTTCCTCTTTCGTCTTTAGCTCCTTGAACTTTTCGAACATGTTGAGCAGCTCCTGGTGTTCCTCAAAAAGCCTGAAACAGAGAATTTTTAAATTTATAGTCAAGAAACTTTAATGAATGGGAAGTAACTGAGATCAGCATATGTACTGAAGTTAACACCAGAAGAGGCTAGTGATATAGGGTTCAATAATCAGGTTTTTTGTTTTTTGGAGTTCAATATTTGACAGGCTTGTTAAACTATCCAATATCCTGAAAAGTACTGTGGTACTGAGAAACAAAATCTTGGTCGTTGAATCATGCATTTCTCACCTACAATAATGTGGAAAAATTAATAATCGATGCCAACAAAGATTTATATCACTAATATATAAAACAACTGTGAAAGGTGAACAGTGTTTATCGCAGGGTAAAACAATGAGATTTCTCTCAGGGTATGTGTGGGTATGTATGAGTAAGAATGATTCTAATGACACTGGAATGCCCGTTTCAAACTGATTTAATGATTGCTTCTTTTTATCATTATATCAAATTTGAAGTTGCCGACCAAGGGTTACCAATATATCACTGTTTAGAGTCACTGTAAGTGGAATGCTTGTTACTCGATAATACTTAATTACAAGACATGTTTTTTAAGTCAGTACCATTTTGCGATTCCGCCGCCGCATTGCTACAGTGGGCGTTCCGTGCATGCGCGCTGGTTATCTACATCTCTTTTCTACGCACTGACCCATTACAGTCTGATTTTCATTGTAAACGTTGGTTACTGAGTGTTTAAGATGCCTCCGACAATCGTCAGTCCCGCCGATTGTGAAGTACGGGCTGTTATACGATTTCTTAGTGCTAAAGGCGTAAATCCGATCGACATTCATCGTGAAATCTGTGAAGTTTACGGAAAAATCATTATGAGTGATGGAATGGTAAGGAAATGGGTGAGGGCATTTAAAGATGGCCGCACAAATGTGCATGATGAAGAACAGAGTGGGCGTCCTTCGGTCGTTACTATAGATTTGGTGCAGAAAGTGGACGAAAAGGTGAGAGAAAACAGACGCTTTACAATTTCATCATTGTGCGATTATTTTCCTCAATATTCTCGTAGTGTTTTGTATCGCATTATGACCGAGAACTTGAAGTCCCGGAAATTGTGTTCACGTTGGGTTCCGAAAATGTTGACGGATTTATACAAAACATAACGTTTAGGCAGTGCATTGAACTTCCTTGAGCGGTACCACAATGAAGGTGAAGATTTTTTAGACCAAATTGCTACTGGTGACGAAACATGGGTGGCCTACGTCACAACAGAATTGAAACAACAATTCATGGAATGGCGACATTCATCATCACCCACAAAAGTGAAGTTTAAGCAAACAGTTTCTGCCCGGAAAATTATGTGCACAGTTTTTTGGTACAGAAAAGGAGTATTGCTAGTGGAGTTTCTGCCTCGTAATGAGACAATCAATGCAGCGTCTTATTGTGAGACCCTGAACAATCTGTACCGTGCAATCCAGAACAAAAGACGTGGCAAGTTGGGTAAGGGTATCGTTTTGCATATGGCTAATCGGACCAATGATCTCATCAAATCTTTTCAAAGGGAAACTCTAGATCATCCTCCATACAGGCCTGATCTGGCGCCCAGCGACTACCATTTGTTCCTGCACTTGAAGAAGCATCTGGGCGGTCAGCGTCTTCAAGACGATAAGGAGGTTAAACAGTTGTGATACAGTGGTTAACACGTCAGGCGGCAGAAATTTATGAGGAGGGTATTCAGAAACTGGTGCCACGTTATGAAAAGTGCATCAATATTCACGGAAATTATGTAGAAAAGTAGATTAAGGTACAGGCTTGCATGTAAAAATAAAATTATTGCGATATCTATGCACGTCTTTTTTTAATTTCAAAACGGTACTGACTTAAAAACATGTCTCGTAGTTACGTATGAACCGATATATATTTTCTCTAATCAATTCTGGTCTGCCTTGCCCAAGACAGAACCAGATAACTGCCTTAATCGGCTTCACGCCTCGTCCTCACACTATACACAGCTGTGCGTGGGTGTAACTTTCAGTTCTGGAAGCCTTCCTTTCACACAAAGATTCTCTTTGTGACTATGTTGTCCATTGTGATTATTAGTCTCGGCCATGCCGTTATTAAGGGTCCGAAGAATACCTATTCAAACGAAGTCAAGCGCTACCCATTAAGATTGTTAAGAAAACTGTTTCTTATGCTTCTTTTGTTAAAATAACTATTCAACCCGATGCACCTGTACGCGTTTCGCAAAGATATAAGATTCCTTTGAAATCCATCACGATTCTTTATGCATTGCTTCCCTTAATTTCGGTATTATTTATCGTCTGATGTGACGTCCTATTGGAGGACGTAAAAAACTGTGAGAGGGAAAACTTCAATAAGGCTTCCAGTAGAGAAGATGAAAAAAGTGTAAAATACTCGTACACATATTCAAAGTTCACATAACTGCTGCATTAAAACGAAAGAACTAATGACGTTCATTTCGTAGCCTGCTATACTTTCCTGAAGTGACTCTCTTGAACCTTTGTAGCAGAGATCTTGGTGAATGATCAAACGTTACTTTTTGGTAACCTTAATTGATTAACTGTTTAAACACCAGTTTGTTTTAGAAAGTAATTTGCGGCAAAGCTTTAATGAAGTGTTAAGTTGCAATCAGTGAATGTCAACATTGGGACTGGACGGGACCTTCGAAAGTGAACGGAAGTAATCAAACAATCTCATGAGTTGTGTTCCGGTTCGGCTTGTTTGACCATAGGCGTATTAGTTCGCGGTTTACAGGTTTATTGTTCTAGTGCCGTAACTTGCTTCCCTAAAGCGGAGCTGTCAAATAGAGAGGGCCAACTCGGTTATCATTTCAATCGTTGCTATTCTGTTTCTGGGTGAATATCTTTCTTCACTTGTTAGCAAATCTCTTATTTACAATTTCAGATTCTGAATCTTATACCAGTAAATTTTAATAGTTGTTTATGAAACAAAGATAAAAGAGGCTTGCTCCGTAGCTCAGTCGGTAGAGCACCTGCCTGCCGTGTTAGGGGTCCCGGGTTCGATTCCCGGCGGTGGGAGTGGGGATTTTTCTCCGTCCAAGATAATTCCTCATCTTCCCCAGAGTCTGGAAGTATGAATGAGAGTGTGAATGTGTGTGTGAACTAACGATTAAAACCAACCTTCGATATGCTCCAAAAGAGAACGGCTGCCGATATGACCATTGCAGTTACAGTAGCGACGATAGTTCTGTGCCGGTGACCTACTTTCTTCGCGCACTGGAGAGAGTCTATGCCCAAGCGTAACTTGCATCTTCTGCTAGTGCTAGAAAATAGAAGACAATGCACCAAGGCCATATTTCAGATTGGTCTTTACTAAAACGCATACCTTAAGATATATGAGCACTCACTCGTCTTAGCTACTAAGAAACAACAGAGCTTCTTTACTGTTTTACTTCTTTGCTTTCACAAATGTTTTAATTTACATGAAAATAGAAATCTGGGGGATGCCTTTATGGCTTGTAGCACATGGAAGAAAGCCGATTCCCGCATGAAGATATGTTTCATCTTTATGAATAACCGACCTTCCTTCTTCTCTAAGCCATTTATGGAACGTAAATATAACATGTGCCAATTTCTCATATACCTTTCCTATAACAAGACCTTGTTGTTCCTTGTTTTCTTCCACTTGAAACCTAAGCCACTAGTGCTTACCCCTTTAAAGTTACTGGAACCTTGATGTTTCAGGAGGCCCAAATTTTGACAGTGGGTACAGTTTTCTCCTGAACATACAAATTATAAATTGTATGGTGCATTACACACCTATCAAACTCCTCAATAACAGTGATTGTTTTTGGTACACGATGTACTTTCCAGATGTTTCAAAGGAGATCAGTTGTGCCTCACATTTCTCCCCTTCTTTACCTATTTTACGGAATTCTCTCTCAGATACTTTTCTTGCTGCACCCACGCTCCCTTGCATTTTATTAGCATATCGCTAGAAACTAATTCCCGTTTCAGAATAGATTGATATTATTAATAACTTCGCGGTTTGGCTGTGAAGTGTTTTTCCACCAAGTTTGCTTTGAACTGGAGGAATTTTAATCTAAATATGAAAATGTATAAACGCACACACACAGACAAAACGCTAATCACCAGTGCGATTAACAATCACAATTTCTAAAACTTTAAAATCTTAACGTGACGGCACCGAAGCGTCAGAAGTTACCCGGTCAAGCCTTTCCACGATAATGGCCATTTCAGTGTACTGCGCATGACCGAGAGTTTAGGTTCAGCAACTGGATTTCAAACGACTGGGCACAAGGTCTCCACTGGCACAGAACGATCGTCCGTACTGTAAAGGCGGGGTATAAATGGGGTAAAAAAGGTAATTGTAAATCTGAGAGCAAAGTATATCGTATTAATCCTTGAATATGAAATTATAAGCATGCAGCTGAAGTTTACATGTGAAAATATTAGGTTCCATCCCAATAAGTGCAACGGAGTTCTTTAGGCTGCTGATGTTTTACTTTACTTGTTAGGACTACTGCTGACAGCTGATCATTTATCCAATAATTACGTTTATAATAGGTCATTGGCAAAAATAATTAAACAGAATAAGTATAATAACAACTTATAATAAGTATAACATTGTTTTGATTTATATTTAAAAAGGTTTTGAAAAATCTATAAATTTATAAAAGAAAAACAAAGAAAATTGGGTACATATATATGTAATTCTGTGATTGGCGGTAATAATAATTGTATTACATAATGTAGTGACGTAATAGTTAATCGGCCAATTATATAAAAGTAATATATGGGTAGCGATAGTAACGAAGAATTAAATCTTGGTGTAGGAACCGAAAGAAAATTTGTCTTTCTCTCTGGAACGCCGAAGAGATTGGACGCCTTTTAAATCGCTCGAAAATATTTAAGTGTTAGTTCATTTTGAAGTATTAGATCGATTCCGATAACAGTGTTGTCACCCGAACGTCGGAACTCCCGATAGAACCGACCGGCAGTTGGGCCAGATGAGAAGCAGTGAGACCACGCCTACCCATTTGTTTCGTGTCAATAACTGAAGGGATGATTAGGGGAGCGGCGCAAGCCCTGTACCGTCTCTATCCCCTCCCACCAGACGTCTCGAAACCTCGGGATAATTGTGCGCGCCGCGAATCTTCCAAAAACGGCGATCTTCCCTATATAAGGCCTGCAGTTGGTGAGTCAGTCAGTTCTTGGCGAGCAGCCGTGAGGAGCGCCCAGTGAGGGAACGAACTGGAAGACTGTACGTGCATCGGAGGAGTGCAAAGGGGAACTGTAACGGACGAACTGGTGAATCGTAATTGTGTGCATTACGTAATTCTGTGTAATTGGCAAGTGTTCAACTGTAATTCGGTGAAATAAAGAAGATTTTGAGTTTGTGCAATTGGACTCTTAATTTCACAGTATAAAGTTTTGTGATAAGAATTGTAATGGATTTGGTGTTAAAATAAATAAACAAAAGATTGAATTCTTATAGAAATTCAAATTAAAAATCTTGATGATTTCTTCACTCGTCACCACCCTTGTAACGTAAGTTTTCATTGCTCGTAAGTAAGAATATAACAGAAGGATATTAAAAGCTAGCCGAGGTATAATTAAGGATTTTCCAGATAACTTCGGCGAACATCTTCATCAAGTCATAATATTTTGGACGAAGGTAAGATCGATGAAGTAAGGCCAACGACGGGAAACGAGATACCATCACGTATCTTGCTATATAGGTATATGTTGCCGCAACTTTGGGGCATCGAAACCCACAACAACGGAGAAATCCGGCTGCAGAACAGTTATTAAAAATTTGTTTAAAATAATGATTAGAGTCTAGATTTCTTAGCGAAATTCTTATAAATACTTTTTTTATTACTAAAATGCAGGATTTGCTTACTTATTCTATTACTTTTAATTAAAACAGCTTATTTTATCCAAATCATGTACATTTAAAAATAAATTTTCACTCCTAGTCATCATTTTGTCATCGTGTCGCTGAAACAGTTAGGAGCCGATATAAATACGATCTTGTATCTAGCATAAAGCAAGTATAAAGTTGCGGGATAGAGTTCAAAAATTTCACGAAGTCCTTTTTCTTTTTGTCTTTTCCTCCTCGGAAACTTTTAACTCAACATGGTTCTTGGTTAAAGACCGTGTCATACTACACAGAACATTTCAATGGAATAAAAACAGTGTTGTACTCCTTAAATGCAGAAAATACAAGCAGCATTGCCATTGCACAAGAATGTTTTGCTAATATTGGCATCCAAGATAAGACAGAATATGTCCAGAACGTTTCTCCGAAGTACCTGCTATTACAATACAGTTCGAAGCTTGAAATACGAGCGCTGTTCAATAAATAATGATCATAACTTTTTACGGACATCATTTTGTGCACTAAAATTCAATCTTATTACATCCTGTTAACTTAATGTGAAACAAACACGCCGTAGTAGTTTCATTGTTGGTCCTCCTGGTTCCCACCTGTGAGAACCAGGCAAGTTCAGACGTGTTCAGTAGCGCCTACCGCTGCAGTGGAGGTAACATGCAGTTAAAGTTGATGTTAGAGGAAGATTAAGAGTTTATTTCAAACGTAATCACTGCTGATGAAACTAGGCTACATCATTTTGATCCTGAGAGCGAACATCAAAGATTAGTGTGGAAATGTCCTTCATCACCAACCTCCAAAAAAGCAGAAGTGGTTGTTTCTGCTGGGAAAGTTATGGTCATCTCATTCTTTGATATTCATGGAATGGTTTATCAGCATGTTGTACCTGCAAACACATCAGTAACTGGACAATACTACAAGGATGTCCTGAAAACATTGCAAGTCCATATCAGGCACAAAATACCATATTTCTGTGAAGTAGGCTGGATGCTGCTCCACGAAAATGCACGGCCCCATATTACCAATGTTGTTGAATATTTTGCAAAAATCAAGGTGAAGTGCATCCGTCACCCTCCCTATAGCCCAGATTTAGCCCCATGTGACTTTTTTCTATTCTGTAACTTGAAGAAACGCCTTCGTGAGAGGGATTATCCATCATCAGAAGCGGTGGTGAAGGCTGCGGAGGCGATTTTGAAGGATCTCTCAAAAATGGTTTGCAGCATGTCTTTTAAGACTGTCAGAAACGCTGGGGAAGTGCATTGCATTCAAGGGAGACTATTTTGAGAAGGAGCTTCAAAATTATGAGGATGTGCAAAGGTACGTGGTCAAAAAAAAAAAAAAAAAAAAAAATAATAGTGATCATTCTTTATTGAACAGCCCTCGTAATACCTTGGAACATTCACCTTCTTTGATAGATGAAGTCCCAGTAACGTTTTCTTTAGAGACTCAAGGTACTGTTAAAACTGCCTTTCAGGTACAGAAGCTTATATCGAAGTGGAATTTACTCAAGAATAGCTGTGGTGCTTTTCTCATGTTGCAGTAACGCCATGTGACGTCGAGAGATCCTTTTTGCTGTAAAAACAATTCGTCACTGACAAACTCGAGAGCTTCAGACAAGAAAATATCAAGATGACATTTGTTGTGTACTGTAACAAGCTTACGTAAGGTAAGAATTCTACGAAACAATATATTTGATGAAATTTCTATTTTTATTTCCTTAGTTTTGGAGCTTATTTGCTTTATTTTTCCTGCATATATGCATTTGAGCTTACCTATGTGGGCTCTAATTATGATCAAGAGAGTAACTGTCGTTCATTTTACATAATTATGATACTCATCACGCAATTGTTAAAATTTATAATGTTGGTTTCTTATATAGAGAAAGTAGCATTGGTGTCATGTCGTGATTTCATTGTTTGGAATGCAAACAACTGAATTCTTCGGAGGAATCAATTTCTAAATCGTTCAAATAAGCTACCAATCCCTCTGCATTAATCGATACAGACATTCGCTACTGCAAGTACATTTCTATCGGAAGAATGAAACCGTCCTTGCAGTGCCTAGTAAAATAACATTAGAATAAGTTTAAATATACATACACATAAAGTTGCATGAGCAGTTACGAACATGTTAAAACTTGTGGAGCTTGTAATTTAAGAATGCCAAGGTAGAAGGCCCAAGGTATAATAGAATACGTTGACCCCTTTCAAACGGGATCACTGCTTGTGTAGACAATAAGTTTTTTTTTTCCTGGGAACAGAGGACTGTATCAGACGATAGAGCAAATATTTCTGTGAGCCTTTATAATACCACAGCTAACGGAAGGGACACACTCGTGCACCTGACAGCGAAGAAACAACTTCTGAAAGTGACGGCAGATGAGTAAGTCACACATACACTTGCGGACTCAACAAACAAAATACACAGGTTGCCTAGCAGCGAGTGAATGAACGTTAATAGTTTACAAAAACATTAAAGTGTGCTAAAATAGTCGTGTGTGTTTTCCTTAGGAGAACCCTACATCAATTCCTACATACCTGATCCACAGATAGGGGCCTAAAAGCAAGAGCAACTTCAAGGCATGCCAAAGCATCATCCATCCAATCCGTCCACGTAACATAAATTACGAGGTGTCGAGTTGGGGCGACTCAACGACAACGGACAGTTTCAAGAACCAAGTGTGGTAACAATGAAGTGTTTAAACATTTTATTCCACAAAATGCTAAAACCTTCAATTTCTACAAGAGTTAATCCCTTATGACTACGAAAAGATCATGCGAAATGAAGAGGTTTCAGAAGCAGTTCCTAGAAAATTCAGAATTTAACTTCATATGTCTTACATGCGTACACACAAGAATTCTTAAGCTAGTGGTCTCAAGTTATAATCTTCACCAAAAGGAAAATGGACAAAAGCGGCCAAGGTTCACTGATCGCAAATAAACCAGTTCGAACGTATTAAGAAAATCCAAGAGAGGGATTGGGGTGGTGATGCGATGTCCCTACTTATGGTTCAATAACGTGTTAACCTTAATTTAGTTCGTTTTGGGTTAGTGCAGACATTTCTATGACCAGTAATATAAACTTTGTAAGTTTACTGTGTAGAAAGCCATTGAATATAGTATATCATACTTTTGTTTTAATGTTGGTTCAAGTATATATAGTGAATTACATTACTTTTAAAATAAATGTCCTATCAATCTTCGTTCATATGCTGGATTTAAGTTGATTTTTAGTATATGACTTGTATCTGATAACTATGTTTAGAGGAAATAACATTTACTGCATTAGAGCCTTAGCTTTAATTTACAATAGTTTACACTGTACAGCTGCTTTAATAATAATTGAAACTCCATAATATCTTTAATTTTGGTGCCATTATCGTTGTCGAGCGCTGTCCTTAAATCCGATTTATTTATCATAAACCATACGACTGTGATATTAGAACCTCTTTTAATTTATTATTAACATGTTAAGTTTTAGCTGTAACCAAGCTGTGAGTACATTGCATTAAAATAAATGAAAACATATAATTTATTCCCCCAAATTACCTTGAAACTGGAGCTTCTGTTAAATTTTAGTATGGATTTTATTTAGAGCCCTTTAAAACTTCAACATAATAACATTTATATGTCCAAGAGAAGAGAGCCTAATAGCCTTCTCTTATTTCCAGAGTCTTGAACTAATGTTCTTTTTTTGCGTTTTTCTTTTTTTTTACTTCTGCCTGTTCAAATGTTTGACATAAGTGTAACTTATACTGATGTTTCAAATTTCAATAGAAACATATTCATAAACTGGAATATATAGAGAGATCCATATAAACGTGAACCATTTCAATCGGCCATAACTTCTGATCCAGTAATAGTACACACGTGCAACTTTGGGGGAATATAATACATTGCTGGAAGATTACACTGCACTATTTACATCTCAGAGAAAATGTTGGGAAGTGACCTCCACCAGCATCTATACATGTTTGCTCTCGTCTCACCATATTCTCTGAAGTTTTACGGAGAGTATCCTCGGTTCGAATGGATTCCTTGAACATCGATTATCCGTGGTCTATTCTTGTACACTCTATCTTGTACAGTTTCCTTGATAATCAAATAATCCCAAAAGGACTTTGGCTGCCCAGATCTCCTGACCTAACTTCACCGGAGTTTTTCTTGTGCGGGTATCTAAAAGTAGAGTGTACAAGAAGAGGCCAGGAACAGATGATGTTCTCAAGGAATCCATTAGAACAGAAATAAATAATATTGGCGAGCATACTCTCTGTAAAACTTCAGAGAATATAGTGAGACGACTACAAACATGTATAGATGCTGGTGGAGAACAGTTCCAACATTTTCTCTGAGATGTAAATAGTGTAATGTAATCTCCCAATTGTGTATTATACTCTCCCAAAGTTGCACGTGTGTCCTATTATGCCATATTGAAACGGTTTAACTTTATGTGGATCGCACTATAGTTTTCATTAGTTTTAAATTACTCAGGGTATGTCATTAATTCGACCACTGAAGATAAATTCCTTAAAATAATTATATTAAACAAATATAACACTTAATTTCAAAGCAGAATCTCTGTATGAGAGATTTTTAGTGTGTAAGAATTACGTATTGTTATGGGTTCGTTTCCACGTGGCCTCCATTACTATTCCAAGGGTATTTCTGGGGTTCCCCTAACTAAATGTTGGGAAGGTTGATTACGTCCCTGAAATTTCCTGTCTCTCAATTTTACTTCATGTCACGTAATTTTCATCTACTTGGCGTTTTTAGAGTTAAGCGCACAGTAAGTCTCAGCGTTGCATGACAGGGAGAAAGGAATGGCCTCTGTAACATTCCTTCCTGCTCAGGCAGGACACCAAAGATCTTCTGGACGTCCAGGTGCTAATTGTCCTCTTCCTCATTAATAATATGACAGAAAAATTATGATTTCTGGAGTATCTAATTAATTAGTATAATAAAGTAAAATAAAATGGCTTTTATTTAAAAATATTAAATATGCAATGTACATATGTACAGTGTACATATATAGATATGCATGTAATTTAGAATACTCATAACTAGGGCCCGGAAGTTGTTGACCTAAAGATTCTCTAAAAATGACCTATAAGTGTCCTTAAAATATAAAAAATGCACATAAAATGTAAAAAAATGACCTAACAAATATTAACATTGTCTTTCATAAGAATAATTTAATAACTGTCACAGACAATTAATGAATATATGGTTCGAATAACTACATTTTAAAATCAACTTTCTTAGTAAATAATGCAATTATTATTACTAAATAATAAATAAATTAAAAATTCATCAGGTCATTTTCAATTTTATAGAATATGAAAAGATAAGTTACTGTATCCATTAGCCTAAACATAACTCACTTAGTGTTGCATGGTCATCTTCAAAGTTATCAAAAGTAAAGGCGGTTGTCAGTTAAAACTGTTTTATACTTTGAGAAACTTCTCTCCACTTCCACAGATGTTATAGGTACGTATTTTAAAAACACTGTCACTGCCTGTTAAATGCTGTTCAAAAAATCAGTTCTGAAGTTTTCTCCTGATAAGATATCGGCATTCTGACAAACTGTTTGGTATCCTTTACCTTTGTCCAACACAAATTTTAGTTTCTGTCTAATTTTGTCCCCAATCTCACCTATTACATTTTGTATCCTCATTAACTCAATCGACTTATCCAATGTCATGCCACTTTCTTCAAGGCGGGTTATGGTATCGGTCAAAAATGTAAAATTTGATTTAGTACAAGGTAATTCACCTTTGATTTAAGTATTCAGATCCTGTGCGTTGTCAATTGCCTTAGAATCTACCCTATCAACTATTCACCACTTCTCTCACTATTTGAAAATTGTCACAGTGGTATATACATGCAGTTAAATATGTGCTCTAGCGTGTTAAAATTGGTACCGGGGGCAAAACTATATTAGGGGCTTTTACTTTGAAATACATAGTTCGGGTTGACGCTTTCAAAAATATTTTCTTCACCGTAGAAATTAGTGTATCTACTTCTGGAAATGTTAATCTGACCTGTTTCGCAAACGCATGGGCTAAAAATGTAACATGCACCATCTTACATCTTCAATTTCGCACGCTTTACAGAACACTACAACTCCATCAGTAGAGAACGAAACAATACTGAAACAATACTTTTTCAAACTGGACGCAGTTGACTGTTTATGTTTCGGCATTTCAATTCCACAACACAACAAATTTACACACCTCACAAACTACTCCACTTACTGCGACACTTCTAGCTCCAGAAGTCCCGACTCATGCAATCCGCGCGTATTGCATGATGCAATCGGCTATTCCTCGAATTTATGCGTCATAAATTCACCAGCTGACCTGTGTTAATTACATGTTTACCACACTTACAAAGTTACTATTTCATAATATATATAAATGAACTTTTAATCAGAGCTTATTTAAAAAATACCATGGGTCAGGTTTAGGTTCGCTACGGGAATCGAACCCGGGCCTTCCGAATGGGGCTACAGATGAAAATTCCCAATAAATTCCTGAAAAAGAAAGAAAATGACCAGAAAATGCAACTAAATGTTAAAAAATGACTTTATTATAAAAATGTGTAAAAATGCATTTTGATGACCTATAAAAACCATATATATCTAATGTATTTGTTCTATAATGTACTTAATTGCCAATAAGCATCGTCTGTGACTACTCAAAAAAGTATTGAGTTTTCATCAAAATCCGGGCCCATACTAATCCTCATAACTATGACAAAGAAACATGGTAAAAAATTTAAATATTTACAAATTTCATCAATGGGTCCTCCTAAACACTGGTATCTCTAGCTTCAGCGAAGCTCGTTATATTTGAGAAGAACATATTTTAAGTGTGAAATTCATAATGAAACGTGCTCGGTTCAGCCTGACATTCAACAGCTCGCCACAGATGCTTGACCTCCCGATTCTGCCTTAATAAGAGGCTCTAGTGGTGGAGTTTCTCTATGCCGAGGCTACCTTGTTTCCATGCTCAGAGCTGTAACACTATATCAGCTTCAAAATTCTGTCTCTCTCAGCGCGTAACATACGTTTCTGTGAGGCTCCTTTTTGGATGTCAGTAACTGAATAATTTACTTGGACGGCTCTTGGAATACACAAGTCATGGAAAGTTCTCAGCGGCTGTGTGAAGCTACACATGACGTATATAATCAAATCAGTATAATAAATATGTATGCCTATATATTAAATGAGACAGAAGTATACGTTCTCCAGGAAACTGACTTTTCAGCAGTGAAATATGGACGCTTTCTTTAAGGTCAGATATTGGTCGAATTACGACGGCTGTTCAATAAAGAATGATCATAATGTTTTTACGGTCATAATTTTTCGCACTAAAATTCAATCTTGTTATATTATGTTAGCTTAATGTGAAACAAACGCGCCGTAGTAGTTTCAATGTTGGTACTCCTGGCTCCCGCCTGTGAGGAACAGGCAAGTTCAGACATGTTCAGTATCGCCTACCACTGCAATGGAGGTAACATGTAGTTAAAGTTGATGTTGGAAAAAGTTCCGGAATTTCTTTCAAAAGTAACCACTGCTGATGAAACTTGGCTACATCATTTTGATCCTGAGAGCAAGCAGCAAAGCTCAGTGTGGAAATCTCATTCATTACCAACCTCCAAAAAAGGCAAAGGTCCTTGCCTCTGCTGGAAAAGTTATCTTACTCTTCGATATTCATGGAATGGTTTATCGGCATGTGGTACCTGCATACACATCAGTAACTGGACAATACTACAGGGATGTCCTGAAAAAATTTCAAGTCCATATCAGGCGCAAAAGACCACATTTCCGTGAAGCAGGCTGGATGCTGCACCACGATAATTTGCGGCCGCATATTGCCAATATTGTTGCTGAATATCTTGCAAAATCAACGTGAAGTGCATCCCTCACTCTCCAAATTGAGCCCCATGTGACATTTTTCTATTCCCTAACTTGAAGAAACGCCTTCGTGGGCGGCATTATCCATCATCAGAAGCAGTCGTGAATGCTGCGGAGGCGATTTTGAAGGATCTCTCATAAATGGTTTCCAACATTTCTTTGAAGTCTGGCAGAAACGCTGGGATAAGTGCATCGCATTCATGGGAGACTATTTTGAGAAGAACCATCAAAATTATGAGGATGAGGAAAGGTACGTTGTCAGAAAAAAATGTGATCATTGTTTATTGACCAGCACTCGTATTTGCAAATCAAGTAAACCAATAGAATCTAGGATGATACAAGGTCCATGAAAAATCTATACCTACATGTATTTGAACTCTACAATGTGCAATAACCTACAGTGTGCTTTCTTGTCGTATAAAGGTTTCACATGAGGTTTACTTTAAAGATTCAAAATAGTGGTCTTCACAATCGATACACATTTTAGAACAGTCACTGAAAGCGTCCAGTACGGGCACAGCAGTTGAAAGGTATCCTAAAATGGGTCCAAATTACGTAGTTTAAGATCATCCACTTCACCTTTTTCTGTGGACCTTTAGGAAAAGAGTGACGTAAAATCTGGAGGACGTGCAGGAAAACTTGACTGGTGTGTTGCATTCTCCTCACTGACAAAATCGTATTTTAGTCCCGGTATTTAGTCCCTATGTAAGTGTGGCTCGACACCATATAGCTCTAATAAAACTTATCATTGCCGTAGCTGCACAAACGGAGGAGAAAATAGGTTATCAAGCACTGTTAGATACTTTATTCCAGATATAGTTCCTCAAAACATAAAGATCCTTTGGGAGAAATCTGCCACATGTATTCACAACTGACAAATGCACGTCCTTTTCAATATTTAAAGTTAACCATTGGCGCGACAGCCCCAAGAGGGCCAAGGCCTACCAACCAGACTGCCGGCCTCACGCCCACCAGAGTTGGGGAGGAGATATGGGGAGGAGATCTTCTTCTTGTTCTTCTTCTCAACATGTAGGCCTAGGACCTGTTCCTTCCAGAAATTAGGAGTCCTTCCATCTTTCTTTTGGTCTTCCAGGAGTTGTTCTTCCGTCTGCTGGTAAGTAGTCTCTTGCTATATGTGCGATTCTGTCCGATGTCATACGAGATACACGGTCATTCCATTCGCTTCGTCTTCTGTCTATCCAATCACCCATTGCTTGAATGTTTAATTGCTTTCTAATATCTTCACTTCTTATTTGATCTCTTCTTGTTCTTCCTATAATTTTTCTTAAGACGTTCATTTCATTTGTCTCTAGAATCTGTTTCGTTTTTGAAGTGTCCGCTCTTACTTCACAGGGATAGGTGGGTATTGGGCGTGTTACCGCTTTAGAGATTCTAGTCTTGGTTTCTTTATTTAAACATTTGTTTTTAGCTCTACCTGTTTTTAATTACACATTCTTTACTTGTTTGGTTTGTCAATTTTATTTTGTGGTTTATCACGCATATCTTTCAGTGAGTTCATTAAGGCTCCTCATGTGATGGTGGTACGCAGAAATCTGTTTGTCAGTTTTCTCGACAAACTCTATTACACAGTTCACATGTGGTTTAACCTTACCTAATTTCACTTTGACTTTCTGAAATCCACATCCTCAGCCTCAGGTTTCCTTCTAGTCCCTTGCGCTGCTTACACTTCCCACAATTTCTTCGTCAGTCATGATGTGGTAGCCTGGATCATCATCTCCGTTGAGCCAGTCTTGGATCTCTTTTACTGTGACAACTTTGTCGCCATCCCCAACCATTGTTTAGTAGTCATTTTAGTGAATTGCATGTGTTTCTAATTCAACACTGTCATCATACAAAAGTTTCCTACATGCAATAATCAATGTAGTTTGAAATACTGTTTACTAAACTTTCAAAATAGAAAATCATGGATCTGAAATTAGACAAACGTTCTGCACATACACACGCAAGAACTGCAGATGTTTTCAGCGCCCTTTAAAAATCATTCATGGCAAAATCCACATATAAATGGTTTTAAAACTGTATATAAGTGTAAATAAACTTGCAAAAATACATGTATATAACAAAAATAAAATAAAAAGAAGTATAAGGCCAAATGGTAAGATTTTCTTCACTAAATTATAAAATCTAACTTAGAAAAGAAATTAGAAACCTTCTCAACTGCTTTGTCATCTGCTAGTATTTCTGCAAAGCTGGCCGGCCGCTGCAGAGACGTCGTAAGGTGTGCTAGACAGAAACACTAGCAGCACGTGTCGGACAGATAACGCTTCGTTGCAAAACGGACAGACTGGAGCAGGCTCCCTTCTAAACAAAAACTATGTGTAAAAAAGCAGTGCCCAATGCGTAACCGAGCCAAACCCACCTCCTCTCGACGAGATGAACGATAGGAAGTAACCCAGGGAATCGGAAGTTCTTTCACAGATCTAAGTTTATTGCTGCGGAGTGCGGACCAATCTTCCTGCCAGCAGGTTTGCACAGCTCTCCGTAATACAGCTCTAAAATCTTAAGATGGAAAGGATGGTCTACTCTAACCCTGGGCTCCTTGGTAGCCGTCTTAGCTGCTGAATCCGCCATTTCATTCCCCGGCAAGCCAACGTGACCAGGAATCCATGCACACACCATGCTAACGCCGGAAGCGTGTAAAATGTGGAGGTCATCCTGGATACACTCTTGTGCATACGCAAGAGTGGCATCATTTTCAAGCCTTTCGATAATTTTCAGTTTCTCGTGTATTGTAAGGGATTCATGCTTGCTTTTTCCCCGATGACATTGTAGCGTTATTAAACGACATCGTGCAGTTGATTTGTTTCTTTAGCTTAATGTCTGAGAAAGGCAAATGTTAAACTAACCGTTCTGACAAGAGTTGCAAGCCCTGTCGCAGGTACAGCAAGAGTGTGGGAAGGAAGACCTCTAATATACCAATGTCACTAATGTATTCCCGATGTTCCTAATAAATTCCTATTATACAGTCTGTGCAAAAATAAAATGGACAGTTCCCTTAAAACTGTCTTAGTATAGTACTAAAATTGTTAGCAATTCGCTAAGATGCTTGTCTGGATCAAGCGAAATCCGCTTGAAAGGGGTCTGATTAACGAGGTTTTACTGTACACGGGTGCTTCTTATTTGGGTTTAATTGTGTAGTGTCTAAAGAAAGAGAAACTATATTGAAAAGAGAAGCACCTATTAAACATTTTATGAGGGAGGGGGGAGGGTTCCTTACGCCCAATAAGTGTTGGATGAACGGGCAAGTATCAGTGGACCTCCGGCGTTTCTGCAAAACATATTCTCTACCCCTCTGATCCTAACTAACAGTTGAAAGCAGCCTTTAACTTCTAACCTTCTCGAGACAAGTACACCTAGTACACCTAAAGGATGTACAACATCACTTGTAAGTGGAACACGTGCGAAGACACAATCCTTCATAAATTGCAGGCATGCGAAAGCGTGATAATTCTGAAAATACCTGAAGGCGGTTATGTACTACACGAAATGGGCTGGCCCACGTAGCCGTAGTCGTTAGACGTATGTCTGCAGCGTTCCCCCTCATAGAGTCACGGATACGAGTCATGCTTAGAGCATGGGTTCCTGTGTATGTACAAATACGGAAAAACAAAACACTAAAGCAATGTAAAAGTAAAAAATGGCAAAAACAAGGACAAAGGAATATATTATGTAGATTTATAAAATATATCTCAATATATTTTTGTTAAAATAAAAAAGGTGTCGCCAAATTTTAAGCGAGTGCACGCAAGCCTGGTAAACAGTGCTCTTACGGTGACGAGATGTTCCGGAGAGACATTTGCACTTCCTCTCCCTTCGTGACCACCAAAGCAGAAAGCGTTCCACATAATGTATGTTTGCTAGTAGCTACTGCGTGTAAGGAAGGGAGGAACTACTCTGTTCACACCTTCGGAGTACTCTTTCTTACACTACTGTAATTCAAACTTTTCATGAATAGCTCTAGAAGTATGAACCTGAAGAGATGTGTTTGTGTAGTCAGGTTCAGGATACAAACACGGGAATAGAGCTATAAGGAAAGTAAAGTTGACGTGTTTGTGCATAAAGTTCTGCAGTCATAAACGGCATCTTTATTTAGATATCTCCTCCTCTAAGGAATTATTCTGCTTCATTATTCTATTTTCCAAATACTTTTTGGGAAGATGTATGCACTCATAAGCTTACAAAATATGAAAATCGGAAAGATATAGCAGATACGTCGCCCGCAATGGCTGTTAGAGAAGGGCTCCTGATAGATATGCAGCTTCGCAAATTAAATTACGTCCAGCTAATGAAAAAATAGTGCAAAATGCTGATTCAGTGGATTGCTAGTAATTTGAGAGTGTGATTCATTTGTTACAGGAATAATTTACTGGAATCTTGTTTATGATGCAAAGAAATGTCGTGAGAACATAACAGTTTCAGAGTGAATTTTTCTCTCCACATAGCTTCAATCACAAGCCATTTCTTCATAGAAATAATAACAAAATAATAAATATGTAGTTCTTGCGCATAACATCAATAGGTTTATGCGTTTTCTTCTGTTATTTTCTACCCATCCCTCGCGGTATGATACATCCTTTTTAAAAAATAGTGGCGTTATTCTAAACTGTATCTAGATATCTAGTACGTATTGGGAAGTTAGTTAACGGTGCAGCGGCTGTGTTACGCAGTTGGTTTAGCGCTGTATTTGCACATACAAACCCATGGGCTCCATACCCCACATGTAAATAGCTAAGGACATTTTAATGTTCAGCTTCTTGTCAAGAGATTTAACAGCATACAAGCAATATGTGGATAAAGTACTTTTATGGTGATTTAATCTAGATAAGTATGAAGTTAAAATAGCAACTGAGATTGTGAAACTATAACTTCGTTTGAAGGTATTGAGTTAAATCAGCAAACTGAAGGTGAAAGTTGGTGCTATCATCCTAATTTTGAGAGCGCCACGTTTCCTGCATTATCGATGCTACCTTATTTGCTAATTCATTAATTCCATCTATTCTATGCCTTAAGTTCTTGGCTTCAACCTGAGATGGCATTTTATTTCTGTAGCAGTCACTCCCTCTATAAAATTTGTAGTTATAGGTATTTAGTAATTTATTTGATCCCGTTCATTCATTTCAGGTGACTTATATGTAACATCGGCAGTTCCAGCCATTTAATTGTCATCTCTCTCTGAACATTAGCGCTGTATTAACTATTAAACTTATATAATATTCTCAGTATGACAAAGTGGATCATACTTTATCGCCAACTTTTTGTGATTTTACCAAATTGCCTCGTCTATTTTTGTGTAGAATTAAATCACCTCTATTCAGAGATCAATTCTTTAAATAGTGATATTTCATATTTTTCATATACTGCTTACTTCCTTGGTGATAATCAAGAACAGAGTCTGAAATAAATGAGAAAAAAGAGGAAACTTTTAATTTGCATTTTGGCGGAGATTTTTCTCCCCCAATCCTCTTCTCGTTACGTCCGTGATTTGAAAAGAACCGTGGAACAAAATTATGGTAGGCCAGTAACACTGGTACGACCCTCGTTTGAATTAATTTAGTAAAGTCATTTTATTTTAGAACTTTATAAAAGTTTTTATTTTAGAATCGTATTTAGTTATAAAATTCGGAGCGAAATAAAATCTGAATTGGAATTTAATCAAGCTACTTTTTTATTATATTTAATTGTTCCTTTACTCATTTCTTAGTAGGCTAAAGTTGAAAATGCAGGGTTCACAAGGACAAATTTAATACCGAAGTGGGATTTTGAACCATGGTTTTTGTCTCTGTCGTTACCATAGTCAATATACAATGGTAACCCTTCAGAGCACTAGATTTTTCCACTAATTTACCTTATTCAACCTTATCTTACACAGTGAAAGTGAACTGAGCTAGGAGTGCTTCCTAGATACTTCAGATATTTGCCACATTGAAGGTCTAAGTCAACTTTTAGGTTGAACCGAGAATGCCTTGTGTTTACTACAAAATTGCGAACTATTTGGGAAATGTAACATGGTAGTTAAGTTGGTTAGAGCACCTATCCCCCCAACATGTAGGCCACACAAGGATGCTTCACGTCTTTCTTTCCTTCCTTCCTTCCTTCCTTCCTTCTTTCTTTATTTCTCTCTTTCTCTCTTTCTCTCTTTCTCTCTTTCTTTCCTTCTTTCCTTCTTTCCTTCTTTCCTTCTTTCCTTCTTTCCTTCTTTCCTTCTTTCCTTCTTTCCTTCTTTCCTCCTTTCCTTCTTTCCTTCTTTCCTTTCCTTCTCTCTTTCGTTCCTTCTTTCTTTCCTACTTTCTTTCCTTCTTTCTGTCCTTCTTTCCTTCTTTCCTTCTTTTCTTCTTCCCTTCTTTCCTTCTTTCCTTCTTTCCTTCTTTCTTTCTCGCTTTCTTTCTTTCTCGCTTTCTCGCTTTCTCGCTTTCTCCCTCTCTCCCTTTCTCCCTCTCTCCCCCTCTCCATCTCTCCCTCTCTCCCTCTTTCTCTCCTTCTCTCCTCTCCCTCTCTCCCTCTTTCTCTCCTTCTCTCCCTCTTTCTCCCCTTCTCTCCCTCTCTCCCTCTTTCTCTCCTTCTCTCCTTCTCTCCTTCTCTCCTCTTCTTCTCTCCTTCTCTCCTCCTCTCCTTCTCTCCTCCTCTCCTCTCCTCCTCTCCTCCTCTCCTTCTCTCCTCCTCTCCTCCTCTCCTCCTCTCCTCCTCTCCTCCTCTCCTCCTCTCGTTCTCTCCTCCTCTCCTCCTCTCCTCCTCTCCTCCTCTCCTTCTCTCCTTCTCTCCATCTCTCCATATCTCCATCTCTCCATCTCTCCATCTCTCTTCCTCCCTTTCTCTCTCCCTTTCTCTCTCCCTTTCTCTCTCCCTTTCTCTCTCCCTTTCTCTCTCCCTTTCTCTCTCCCTTTCTCTCTTTCTCCGTTTCTCCCTTTCTCCCTTTCTCCCTTTCTCTCTTTCTCTCTTTCTCTCTTTCTCTCTTTCTCTCTTTCTCTCTTTCTCTCTTTCTCTCTTTCTCTCTTTCTCTCTCGCTCTCTTTCTCTCTCTCTCTCTCTCTTTCTCTCTCGCTCTCTTTCTCTCTTTCTCTCTTTCTCTCTTTCTCTCTCGCTTTCTCTCGCTTTCTCTCTCTTTCTCTCTTTCTCTCGCTTTCTCTTTCTCTATTTCTCTCTCTCGCTTTCTCTCTCTTTCTGTTTCTTTCTCTCTCTTTCTCTCTCTCTTTCTTTCTCTTTCTCTTTCTCTCTTTCTTTCTCTTTCTCTCTTCCTCTCTCGCTTTCTTTCTCTCTCTTTCTGTTTCTCTCTTTCGTTTTTCCCCTCAGTTACACTATGAGCTTTCCCAAACTTTATCACTTTTGGTAAATGTAGATTTGGGTGTAATTATGTATTTAAAATGATGTGGGCGTAATGACAAAGTGAAATGATAAATGGTAATCTAGTTGTATACCTTTATAAAATGTAACTTAAGTGGCGAGCGATTGTAGCATCAAACTGCGTTGTGATTATCAAAATAATCATATCATCAGATATAATTGTATAATTATTAAATAAAAGTTCAATATAAATAATTTTCATGATATTTGAGTGTCATTTATAAGAGATCAATATCTGGAATTCATTCATATGCAGTATCTCGACATAATGAATCCAACTATATTATCTCAATTAGCATTCGTTACCTGAAGCAGCATATTACTATAAACCAAGGGGTAAAAATACAAATTAGAAGGGTATAAAGCGAAGGGCACTGTAACCTACGTGAGATTTATTGCGGTTACCAGCCCCCGTCTAAGTGGAAGGAATGAACTGCAGAAATCCTAGGTCACAGACAGCTGATAGATTGTGCGCAAGTGTCTTAAGCTGGAGTTCTTGCAGAGGGCGAAGCCTCATGTCACTAATTGTATAAGTAGATCCGGAACATGAGAGGGAAACGGAATGAGTGGAAAATTAAGTCGTGGTAGATGAAAAATCCCAACATTCGCGAACATACTACTAAAAACTCAATGTCAGATATAGCGTCGACGAAACTCAGGCCTGGGGCAGAGTACTCCGAAGCTGTGAACAGAGCAGTCGCTTCCCTCCTTAGCTGCAATAGCTACTAGCACACACATATGCACATCTATTTGGTGGAACCTGTTTCCCTTAACGCTTTTGCGCTTCGGAGATCACAAAGTTAAGGAAAACCTGTTGACACAGTGAGTACTTTTCCCAGGTTTGATGTAACTAATAAATGTAATTAAACCATTCAATTAACTTAACAATATTAAAATAAGACCTGAAGCTTTCTTGGCGACGAACATGCTTAAGTTCTTCTTGGGAGCAAAGTCACCTCCGAAGAATAAACATCTGTTGAGACCAGTGAACGACAAACTGGACTTCCAAGTTCCGGGAGTGTACCGCATTCCCTGTGAATTTAGGACACCGTATATAAGACAAACCGGAAGGACCGTCGCTACCATAATAAACGAACATGAACGGAACACTCGTTTAATGCAGCCTGAGAAGTCTGGGCTGGCAGAGCATTGTTTTGATAACGAACATAGAGTCAATTTTCGGGAGACGACCATCTTGGCAAAATGCAACAGTTACTGGGAGTGGGGAATTAAGGAGGCTTTGGCCATTTCATCTGATAGGAGCACGCTTAATCGTGATGCTGGATTTCACTTCAGCTCCTCTTGGAAACCGGCCTTAAAATGGAAATCCGTCGTCTTAAGAAGCACAGATAAATACAGCTTGATAATCAAGTTAATTAGTCACGCTTCTTTGACCCAATTAATATTTATACTCACGCCATCTGCTGACTTGGCATTTAAGTTACTGAAGTCTTTTGTTCAGTGATGCGAATTTTGATAGTGTTTTGTCTTTGTTTATATCTGTTATATCTAGTGATTCATTTTTGGTTATAATATTTAATAAATATCCTCATGATGGGACAGATGCACACTTCCGAAACGTCAATTTGTAATCGTATTTTAACCTGGCTTGCTTCCCGATAAGAACTTAGCATTGTCAATATTAATGAATGCTGAGAGAGTTATAGTCCAGCAACGCAAAGAAGGTCTCTGTAAGGAATGTGCGTGTTACACAGTGGGACAAGGACAGCGAATGTGTGTGGCAGAGAACGGCTGTTACAAGGAGCAAAACCGTTAAAAAAAAACATGCGCCCTGTTCACTCTGTTCACTAAAGCCGAGAAGATTTATTTACAAAAGTAGAAACTGTCAAATGTTTTTGAATGGTCTGTAACTGTACTGACATGTGGTGTCAAAAGCCTGTCCAGGGAGGGTGTGGGAACCTTCGCCAACACCCCTGCGTCTCGTCCCTCGGAGACTTTCTCTCCTGTGGAGGAGTATACATCACGTTGCTTGATTGAAGCACCCTGTAGTAGTCTCGTATGTCCCAATGGTAACTAATACGACTAACAAAGTTGCCAGCAATAATTGAATGTACCGTCAACGACCTAGTTAACAAAATGAGTAAAGGGTACTCTCGTTATGCTGCCACGAACATTTAACCAGTAGCCTCAAACTATTTGTGACAGGGGATGTATCGAGTAACCAGGCCGCAGCAACCCTTGTTGACGAAAGGGGGCGGCATGTAACCTGTGATTAATGCGTCTAGCAGCATGTCAGCAGATGTCGTAATCCCAAGTTGATAGCCTCTTGTGCCAAGTAATGCTCGCGTGACTAAACCAGAGCACACGACAACTTCTCATTAAATCGACATTCCTGCTTTGTTTACTTCTTAGCTTCTGGTCAGAGTTCTGATTAAGTTTTCAGTGTACGCCTTCAGGGACTGTGATCCTGAGTTCCCGGAATTGGCCTTTTCTGGTTTTATAAAGTACACTTGCCATCAGTAATAACTGTAATTCTTTCTGTTTATTGAAAGATGATGCAGTCTTGAGAGATGATGTTTTTAACATTTTATTGAATATTTATTGGTGTTTTAGTAGTGTAGCAAAAGTTACATTAGTAAAATGATAAGTATTACGATTGAGTTTTAATCATAAACAATAAGATTATAAATATATAAAACAGGATATTTTCAAAGTGCTTCAGTATTGGCTTGAGTAAATTAACACTATAAAATGGGTTTATAGGAAGCTGAAGCAATAATTTTTTATCCTTAGTTAATTTCTCTCCGTCAGGGACAGGCATAATTGAACTTGATAATCGTGTGCGTGCAGCTGTGCTTTGAAGGTGAACTCTTTTGTTTGTGGTCGTGTGGCAGGCGACCTTGAAGGTTGTATTTTTGTATGTTACGTAATTCGATTTCTGAAAAGAGGTGTACAAACGTTTTTCCTACGGAAATAAGGAACAGTTTAAATTTCTGCAAGCTAGAGTTTTAATTTTTCGAGCCCACAAAGTCACAGTATTTAAAAGGTCACAAGTTGAAGCTTTAGAATTTTCCGAGGTCAAAAACTATAGTGTGAAAATAAGGCCAAAGCTGTAAATATCTGTTGGGCACAAAGCAAAGGTCTTCTTTTTTAAGTTTCAGCTGTAGGTACTCCTAAAACAAGAGGAAAACAAATCTTTTATAGAACGTTAGTAGATCACTGTTTACACATCGATTCTTGCTTTTGTTTTATTCCGTGGTTTTGACAGACAGGGCATTAGCGGTAAGTTTAGAATAAAACATATCAAACACGTCATACTGGTAATAGGAAACAGACCCATTTATTTATCGGTTCTGCAAAAGCGGTGTTTCTGGATATTTGCCAAAGCCCTACGGTCTCTGTAAGTGCCTATAAGAAGGATTTGTAACATTTTCGTCTTATTCTGAAAGGGGACTTATCCCATTGACCATTGCCCTCGTGTGGAGGCTGTCAAAAAGACGGGGTAACCCCGTGCCCCAGATCGATGGGGCGTGCTATATATATCCAGGTAACCATGGAGACCCAGTGCTCCACTTGTCACCGGTGCAAGAAGCGAAACACGGCCTGTTCTCTCTCTCTCTCTCTCTCTCTCTCTCTCTCTCTCTCTCTCTCTCTCTCTCTCTCTCTCCCTCAGTGGGATGGGAGCCAATAGAAATGGCATCTGCTGCATTTCGTCCTTGGTCATGCAATTGACCGTAATGATCTCTGCTCAGGACTTCAGTCCATTTCCTTGAATAAATGTTCTAGTTTACTCCAGCATCGCGATTAAATGTACCATTCACAAGCAACAGACACCCGAGCTAAACATCTGAATATAATCGGTGCATATACAAACTACTGAAGTTTTAGAATCAAAATGGCACACGAAGTGTATGTAGGTGAATATGAAAGTAAATCTGAAAGCATATTATCTCTTACAGAAGGAAAGAAAAAGATTTACTCTAAGAAAGATCTCATGATATAGGCTAAAATATCACAACTTTGATATTGATAAAATTTTATTCAAACTAAAGAAACTGACAGTATAATTTTAACGTTGGTACTAATGAAGTGAGAGAAGTAAAAGCTTTCCCAGCATGGTTTCATAAATTTACCTTTGTCCATTAGTTCATAAAAATGTACCAAATTGTTGGGTGAGGGTAGCAGTTACTTTTTACTCTAATTTGGTATAGATTTAAAGTCTGCTCCATAGTGTATGGCAGAAGCATTACGCTCGAAGTATGAGGGCTGTTCAATAAAGAATGATCTTAAACTTTTACGGTCATAATTTGTCGCACGAAAATTCAATCTTATTATATTCTGTTAGCTTAATGTGACACGCCGTAGTAGTTTCATTGTTGGTACTCCCGGTTTCCGCCTGTTAGAACCAGGTAAGTTCAGACATGTTCAGTATCGCCTACCGTTACAATGGAGGTAACATACAGTTAAAGTTGATGCTAGAGGAAGATCCGGAGCTTCTTTCAAACGTAATCACTTCTGATGAAACTTGGCTACATTATTTTGATCCTGAGAGCAAACAGCAAAGCTCAGTGTGGAAATCTCCTTCAGCACCAACCCCCAAAAGAGTAAACGTGGTTGTTTCTGCTGGGAAAGTTATGGTCATCTCATTCTTTGACATTCATGGAATGGTTTATCAGCATGTTGTACCTTCACACACATCAGTAACTGGACAATACTACAAGGATGTCATGAAAACATTGCAAATCCATATCAGGCGCAAAAGAACACATTTCCGTGAAGCAGGCTGGATGTTGCACCACGATCATGCGCGGCCTCATATTGCCAATGTTGTTGCTGAATATATTGAAAATATCAACATGAAGTGCATCCCTCACCCTCCCTACAGTGCGGATTTAGTCCCATGTGACTTTTTTCCATTCCCTAACTTGAAGAAACGCTTTCGTGGGAGGCATTCCTTTATCAGAAGCAGTGGTGAAGGCTGCGAAGGCGATTTTGAAGGATCTCTCAAAAATGGTTTCCAGCATGTCTTTGAAGACTGCCAGAAACGCTGGGACAAGTGCATAGCATTCAGGGGAGACTATTTTGAGAAGGACCTCAAAATTATAAGGATGACTATAGGTACGTTGTAAAAAGAAATTGTGATCATTCTTTATTGAACAGCCCTCGTAATAGTACTGATATGGAATTTGGGTGCACATAATCATATCTACACGTTATAAGTTCAATCTAATTAAGTTATTAAAATTTGAAGGCGTAGATTGTATTTTCTTAGCGATTTTGGCGCAATACAGCCCATAAAATATTTTAAAGTGCCAAAGTTCTTTAGGGCCTTATTGATACTAATTTTAAAGCAAATTCTCCCAATTACTTTTTCAGGCTCTAATACACCTAATTACAAACATTTCATCTGATATTACCTATATATAGGGCTGTTCGAAAACTCGGTCAAAGAAATTCTATCCTTGCCTGAAAAAATTCCCATGTGAATGGAACCAAAATATTTTGATACTTTAATACTTGGTTAGCACTTTGAAATAGTCTTTTGAGCTTGAAAATCATGAGTTACGGTCGGTGAGAAATTACTTTGACACTTGTGCAATGTGTTGTCAGTTGGCAGGGGCTCGTCAAGTTGCTGGCCAATCAGGTAATAGGAATACTGTCACAATGGTGAACGCGCAAGTCTGACGTGAGAAAATAACACGCGCTCAAGGGTATCTAGTGGCTGGCGTCACGAGGAGAAAGCACGTTGCCGTGAGAAATATACACGCGCTCAAGGTAAGCTGACGTCGTTAGTAAGTCTTAATATTACTACGTAATAGACCATTAGCGATTGTAATTCCAGACACTTCTAATTTCAGAAAGATCTACATTAAAAAAGCCGATGAAAGGCCAGCAATGGAAAAGTCGGTCGGTCAGGCCGCACCGTGGCTCAGTGGTTAGACCGCTTGGCTCTCACCAAGGTGGCCTGGGTTCGATCCCAGGAGACCGCAAAGTGAGATTTGTGTTGGACAACACGGCGCTGGGGCGGGTTTTCTCCGGGACCTCAGGTTTCCCCCGCTATCTCATTCCACCGGTGCTCCATCTTCATCTCATGTATCATCAGTGTCACCGCCTGCGGTGCCGTATGTAGTAAAAGCGGGCGTTAAACACTACACACGTCGGTCGGTCGGTCGGTCGGTCACAAATGTTGCATGCTGAAGAGATACAACGAAACATTCAAGAAACGTGTCGAAGAATGTATTCGTCTAAAAGATACTGACTAACGATTGTGGTAACAATGCAGTTTTGCTTTTCGGTCATAATATATGTTCACAAATCTTAATTTAGTATCAGCATCTGAAACTATGACTTGTAAATTCTAAGAATTATTTCCCATTTCTAATTTTCGGATCTGGCACCTCTGGCTTCTAAACGTAATGGATTCCAGGTAGCAGAGCTTTGATTTACTAATTTCATCTGAATGTCTAATTACTAAAGCTTCTCTGACTTAAGTAATTCATTTTCCTTAAACGGAAGTCGCTTATGCTTCCTATTTACTGACACAAATGTAATTTGCGCTTCTTAAACGATGCACTGACTTCAACACATGACAATAATGAATCGTAATTATTTATCTCCCTATTACTTATTTATTAAATTACTAATCTTACCAGTCAGAAATACCGGTATTACACGATACTCAACTTGTTTTCCCGAATTTCTTTTATTACCTGACGCAATTAACTGGAGACAAGTGAGTAGAAGCTATGAATTATGATACAGGATATACCTATCATTAGCACAGCGTGAAAAGTACTTTACATTCAGATTTTAGTTATTTTAAATGTAGTAATATACGTGTTCATCTTTTTTCTTATTCACAACAAGGAGAAAACTATACCGTCTTTCAAGCGTTATTCGTTTAAAGCGTTACGCCACTGCTATTGTTGACATGCGTGACATAATGAACTCATTATGCAAAATATTGAATGCCTTAACTTATTTATAACCGTATAACATAAAAGCTCTACAAAACTAAGGCTAAGCCACTCATAGGAATAGTGAAAATCACCATCGGTAATATAAACAAACATAAGGTGTCCGACCTGCTGTAGTGCATAGGATATTAGTCATATTCGACTCTCATTCAATAGTAGTCAAACTTAAATCGATTTCTGGATGGGTCACAGAAGTTCTGAACAGCATTGCCACCTAACACTGCTAGAAATTTGGAACGTAATGTCCCTTTGTTGTTCTGTGGCATTTTGTTTTGTTACATCATTACGTGGTATCAAAATGCACATCTTACATTTCTTTAAGGGGGGACGCACGAGAAAATGTTCAAAAAATCCAATATTTTTATTGTTTTGTAAAATAGTATATAGTGTTAGCTATCAAACACCAAAATATTATGACTGTACGTGGTCTGTATGTACCTTTAAACCTTTAAATGCCCTAGTGTTGCATAGTATCATAGTAGCAACACATAGTCTTCCATCAGCTGTCTTGGAATCTATAAAGCCCACCTACCAATTCTTAGCACACCCAGACTTGCTAAAATGTCTCTATGGAGAGACAAAAACACCAAATGAAAGCCTCAACAGTCTGATTTGGAAAAGGTGTCCCATAACATCATTTGTGTCTTCCATAGTGGTGAAAATTGCTACATTTGTTGCTGCAATAGTGTTTAATGATGGCAGTGTTGGCAGAAAGAAAGTTATGCATCAGTTAGGGTATCAACCTGGTGTGTTTATGGAAACAATTTTGCAGAGTATCGACAACATTCGCATCGCTGGTGCAGAAAGAGCTATGAAATTTATGCAGAAAGAAGCAAGACAGAAGAGGAATTTTTAAAGAAAGGCTGAAGAAGACCAGAATGAGGATACAGACTATGGATATGGGAAGTTATGACTTAAAATTAAAAGGCAAACTGAATAATACCTATTGTATTTTTAATTGCCTTTCCCCGTAACTTGCATTTTCTACTTCAACACATTTTTCTCTCAAACTACTTCATCTACAGCGATGCAATTTAGCACACAGCTTTCTTATGTTACAATGAACATTTTGTTGGTTCTAGAATTTAAGATTAAACTCTGCATGGAATGTGATGATACAAAATATATGAAATTATTTCAACATTTTAAGGAGGTATATGATTAACACTTTTTTAAATTTTATACAGCTTCAGTAGGAAATATAAATCCAACAAATTCATTTTAGTGTGTTAAAATAACATACCAAATTTAAGAAAAATAGCATATGTTAATTTTGAAAAAAAAAATGGGCTTAAGTTTCTAAATATCTCTGCATATAGGAAAAATATTTAGCATTAGTTATATACAATAGAAAATTATGAAAAAAATTGTGCATATTAACTGTATTATCTTAAATGAGTATACTAAGTTTAAATTCTCTAGTTTGAAAACTTTGGATGTTATGGCTATTTATGTAAGACCATGAATATTTGCGTACGTACCCCTTAAGCTGGCTTACATGACATTTATAGCAACTGAATCATTATCTGGAAAATGTGCACTTTAAGGATAATGTTTCCTTGCTTGAAAAAAATATTATGACATACCTTAAGATAAAAGTATATATTTATTAGAAAAAAATGTTGTTTTTTAACAAGTGCAGCTTTAAGAGTATTAAAAGTCAATATATCATTGCATGTTATTGCTATGTTAAATGTGCTTTTGTTTGAACAGTTGAGGTTTCTGTAATTGTTTGTACAACTTAGGCCTGCAAGTAAACTGTCTTTCTTAAAGGACTATATTTAACATTTATCTGCATTGTTTTGCATGACACTTTCTTCAACATCCGATATACACAGAAGAATTGTTTGTGAACCTAAGTTGCACGTGCGATTCAGTTACACCGTGCTGCTTTCTTAGCCAGTTCTTTCGAGTAGTTTAGATGAGGAGAGCAGAGTTCCGAGTTGGACACGTTAGCTGGCAGCTAGGCGACTTATCTTTGAATTGCAGGACCATGGTGCAAGAAAAAACGAATAGTGACTACAAAAAGTGCGGTCAAGTTAAAGTGACTCCTATGTTAAAGGGTTTAGCACTCGGATGGAGTGGAAACGGAGAAAAACTTTTCCTCGTCTTCCATGCACATTTCTCTTCGTGATGTGCAGTGGGGATGGATGGTGTCAGATGAGAAAGCTTAGTTGTAGATTTCTTGTTTTCTGGTGAATATTCATAAATAAATATTCCAATCAATACGAAATATTTGGTGGACAGATAGTTCCTCAATAAACCATCTATAGAGATGAGCTATTTTACCAGAACAGTTTTGTAAGGAATACAAAACTTTGTATATGTATTAGGCATGTAACCCAGCACGAAAATCTCATTTTGAGATTTTACTACACAAATAGATAACATTAGTTTACATTATCATTAACTTAGAGAAGCTATTTGTACTCAGCTAAGCAAGCTCTGATCTATCTCCAAGTAAATGGCAGAACTTCATATACAAGCTTCGTTAAGTCGTACATCTTTAAACGTGTCCTTTTTCTTGTGTTTTGAGTAAACTACGTGCTTATTATATTTGCATGACTAATAAAGTGTAAAAGCAATTGCATTATCTAAGAATAGCCTTCTATACATAGGTGGTATGAAACGTTTCCGACCTAATAAAGATACAAGGCATTTTTCCAGAATTCTTTTTTATTTTTCAACATAGTCTCCTTGTAACTCTACACACTTCTCCCAGCCATGCTCCCATCTCTGTAACTCGTCCAAGTAGTACTCGGCCCTTTTCTTTGCCAAATAATCGTTCACTAAGCTGACTGTCTCTTCATTTGAAGAAAATGTGTCCTCCGAGTGCAATTTTCAGATGAGGGAACGAAAAGTTATTTGGGGCTAGATCTGGTGAGTAAGGCGGATGGTCAAGGAGTTCAAAACGTAGTTCGTAGATTTTGGCCGTTGTAACCGCTGAGATGTGAGACGGTGCGTTGTCTTGGTGAAACAGGATTTCCTTTTTCTGCAAATGTGGCTGCTTTTCCCGCAAGTTCTGCCTTCATCTTGTCAAGTAATGATGCGTAGTATGCTCTTGTAATGGCTTTTCCTTTTTAAAGATAATCGCTTAAAATAACTCCATGACTATCTCAGAAAACAGTCGCCATCACTTCCCCAACCGAAAAAAAGTTTTTTCTTTCTTTTGGAGCCGGCTTCCCCTTTGCAGTCTACTGTTTAAACTATATAATTGTTTCGGCGTATAATAGTGTATCCAAGTTTCATCTACAGTAATTAATCGGCTCCAAAACTCGGATTTATTACGCCTAAACTGCACCAACAGAGCGTTGGAAATGTTCATTTGAACATGTTTTTGGTCTAACGTGAGCAAACGCGGCATCCAACGCTTGGACAGCTTTCTCATGTCTAAATATTGATTTAATATGTGATAAACACGTTCTTTTGACACGATCAAAGCCTCTGATACCTCCCTCGCTTTAATTCGGCGGTCGTCTAGCACCATTTGGTGAGCTTTGGTGATGTTTTCGTCGGTTGTTGCAGTTTTTGGACGTCCCGAGCGTTCATCGTCTCCCAAGCTCTTACGGCCACGTTTAAATTCAGCAGCCCAAAATTTCACTGTGGTAAATGATGGTGCAGAGTCCCCATACACAGAATCCAACTCATCTTTGATTTGCGAGGCGTATTTCCTTTCAAAAATAAATATTTTATGACAGCTCGATAATGGATTTTGTCCATTTTTCACAAAAAAGCACTCATATCACCTCATTCAAACGACTGTTACATAACTGGTGAGTAAAAGTTCACTAGGATTTATTTACGAGTGCTATGTTATTTCTCCGCAACAATCTATGAAATGAGACAAACAAATAAACCTTATGAAAGTGTTGCTATGCTTTTCCAGTGTCTTGTGGATCATACATAACAAATCTGCATCCTTGTCTCATTTCGTTGCAGAAAAATAAGTTCCACGAGTGTATACATCAATTTGGGACACCCTGTATTTGTGTATGTTATATATGTAATTGCGACAAAAGATGATTGAAGGTTCCTTTTTCTTTTTGTGTGTATTAATCGCAAAAGTTGGTTATTTTAATTCTGATTTCACTCTTCGTATTTCGATGAACATTCGGCAGATTTCATGTGTGTCTAAAATTATTTATTGGAGTAATCTAATATGTATGAAAGAATAAATTTTTAATGAATGACATCAGACTTTTATAAACATAGTCGTGTAACTCCCTTTCTCTGAATAGCCTCGAGGGCGAAACTTTGAACACAAATGTTGGGAAACTTTAGGGGATACAAGGAAAACATGTTGAAACATTGCCTCGGCAAACAATCCTTTATTAAGAAAAAGCTTGCTTATTTTTAATTTTCTCATAACATCTCAACGTGTACTTTAGATAACATGTTAAGAATATAATTATCGTTAAAATAAATTATTCACATTATGGTAAATTCCAAGACCCTTGCAGATGCTCTTTTAAATTATCAAATGTCTTTCAAATGTTTTACTTTTTGTATTCTTAGAAGCGCGTGAATCATATGCGAAGTGTTTTGTTTCACAGTTGATTGTTAAAATTCTCCTGTATTTTATCAGCGATGAAAATGTTGGACGTTAATCATTCGGAGTGAAAGCCTTCTGTGTGATTAACTCGTAAAATGGATAATGAACGATGATAAGTAGGGACGCCTTGTAATCCTTTCACTCATGGGATTAGTTTTAATTGAGGAGTTCTACTTAAAATATAGAATATGCTACCCAGAATTATCTTTCATTAAAAATCTCCTAGCTCTAAAATTTTAATGACTGTATGAGTGTTTTTCTCGTACCTGGAATTTGCTTTTATGCGAATTTCAGCCCAGGACAAAAGGCTATCGAACACAATGGTATATTTTTAGACTTTCTAAACATTAGCTTCAACAAATGCCAATAACCGAAGCCTTATACCGAGTATGCAGAATGAATAAAATTGGATATTGGTTACTGATATTGCATAAATATTTGCAACGAAGTATTTTAGTTTTCCAATAACCATTGTAAACTAAATACTTCTTTACCCCAAATTTTACTGTTCATGGTGTGTTTTCAAGTGGCAACGTTGCTCCTTGCCACATTATCGAGCAACAATATATGCCGCTTGAAAACATTGTTATGTAGTCAATATCTGAAAGTCTTTAAATTGTTAATACATCAGAATTTGTATTAACTCACGAGTTTCAAAATATGCTCACGACTGTCACACTAATTCTTCAGCTTCCTAATTGTTGTAGACAAAACTCGTAAAGTATGCATGTTGTAATTTTTCCAGTTATCTAGCTATAGGCGTAAAAAGTTAACCGATGAAATGACACGGCATGGTACTAAGGGCAGTCTAATGTTTTATTTGAAATTGGTGACCCCTTAATTTGGTCCCACACGTAAGCCAAAATAAAGCTCGTGGCAATGAGTAAAGAACCGTAATGGATTTCAAAGGAATATTGTATATTTTTTACAACACGTGCAGGTGCATTGGCTTGAATAGTTTTAACAAAAGAAACGTAAGAAGAAAGGTTCTTAGCAGGAAGTCTCGGTGGGTAACACTTGACTTCATTTTAAAAGGCATTGTTGGGACCCTTAATAATGGTATTACCGAGACTAATAATCACAATGGACCAAAATAGTCGCAAAAGGAGTTTTGGTGTGAATAAAGAGGTTTTGAGAGGTGAAACTCTCACGCAGCTGTAGTGAGAAAGACAGAACGGGGGTAGCGGTCGAGCAAGAGAAATCTGGTTGGGTCTTCGTAGAAGGCAGACCAGAACCGGAGAGAAAAGATAAAGTCTGTTTAGTTAACGCATGTGCAGTTCGGAGTCAAAGGAACCTGAGCCTCCCGCCCACTAATGAAAGCCATAAATCTATCTCTGCACTTCAGAAATGGAACACTATCGTTGAGGACCAATAGCAACCCTGATTTTCTCGAAGTGACAGTCGCATGTCTACTCCACGTGGAGTCTCAGTTGCCAAAGTTCCAACTTCCAGGTGATCTGTTTCATTACGTGCAGAAATTCATTGTGTGTCACAATGTGGAGACCGTGGGAGGGAAATGCAGTGGTAAATGCAAATGAAGTAGTAGATGACTTTCAGTCAAGTGAAAATAATCAAAGTGATGACAACAGTGTGAATAACTAGGCCGAGTTAATTGCTGGAAAAGCCTCACGAAACAAAGTTATAACGAGAACTGTTTCTGAGAAAATTCAAGCGCTTGTTTTGAACACATATAAATATGTGCTGACAAATAATCTTGGTAAGGGGTCGTGCAATGAACCTGATGATAAATTCTGGGTATTTACAAAAATACAGTAAGAAATATTGTGACGAAAGGAATACCAAAGACGCCGATCTAGTGTGAAAACAAAAGGAAAAGTTTCTCTGAAGTAGATAATTTCACATGCGATTTAATTCGTCGAGAAATTTATAGATTCTATACAAAAGGTAGAGCGCCCACCTTAGACGAACTGGTTGGACATTTGCAAGAAATTTGTGATTTTCGTTATAGGCACTGTAGTTTGCGAGTTCTCTTAAAGGAGCTGGGTTTCAAATACCGCACTTCGAATAAGTTACGGGTTACTATGGAATTCAGAAGGGAGTTTCGCAATAATGGACATAAGATGATTTATTTAGACGAAACCTCGTACGATACCCATAACGTATCGAGAAAGGTGGCAACCTTGCAGAACTGACTGCGAGAATGAGGGTCTGTCTTGTAAAACGATTACAAGGGTTCGTCAAATGCAGCAGCCGGCGTACACACGCGCTAGCTAAACAGACTATCTGTCGGTTCCTACGTAAATGAATTAAGTGTTATCGAGTAATAAGCATTCTGCACACGGTAACTCTAAACAGTGATATATTGGTAACCCTTGGTCGGCAGCTTCCAGTTTGATGTGATGATAAAAAGAGGCACTCATTAAACCAGTTTGAAACTTGCATTGCATTAGAACCATCCTTACTCCCATACAATATCCACGCATACCCTGAGGATAAAGTGCTCTACCCTGCTGTACCCACCCGGCTCCACCCTGACTTGGATTAAATCCTGCTCTAGCTTGTTTATTACATTTTGAACTACTAACGCTACCTTTTTAAAGATTTATACCACAGATGTAACTTAGTGCAAATATTTCACAGCCCAAGTTTTGTCAATTTCGCTTTGATAGTTTGGAAAACATGGTCAAATATAATTTTTTGGTTATGCCACCTAAAAAGTCCTTTGCGACAAAATAACTTAAATTTTGGTCTAATATTTTAACACCAGGTTCCCAAAACATCCATTTTTTTAATTTTTCCTAGGTTTCTCTGTGATTCAATAGCTTTAGGCTCCATAAATTTTTAAAGCTATGAATATGGATTTTTTCCCACAATTTGAACGTTTTATGCTCTGAAGGTTGTAAGTGTGTTTATGTATGCAAGTTTTTGTGCTGTTATGCATCGGTAGTTGTATATCACTATACCGGCAGAAATATGTCATACTCGTATTAGGAAATAGAGCTTTTACAGCCGGTGTTGCTGAATTTGCCATGTTAAAAATCACCTGCCTGGGCCGTGGTTGAACCCTCGACCTTGATCAACAGGCCAGCACCTTGAAATACCCCGCACTAAACTGTGGCATTATAACTGTTATAATATGAGAATGGTTACGTCTGGAACCTAATTGTAAGAAACCTTTTATCTTCAATTTACTCCAAAAAGGGAATGTGCAAATTCATGAACACCCTATATACAACTATCAAGTGCACAAATGGAACCTATCATAGCAGTGCTTTACATACATGTGCAGGAACACATTTGTAAGTATTTGTTGTGTAGAATGCAAAAAAAAAGTTCTCGTGTAAGCGAGATTATCTACCTCAAGCAATCCTTTATAAGATGGAAAGGTAGACTCACGTTGAGAAATTCAATGTGGTAGCCGGGATTTGAAACAAGGATCTCTTGGTCTACACCCGGTTCTCTTAACCATTGACCTGCCATGGCCAGCATGCCAGTGTGACATCAAATTTTCCAACTGATTAGTGTTTTTCTTGGTAGACCTCTAGACGTTCACATAAACACATGAGACAACTACCTTAATGGCGACTTACTATGCTGTAAATACTTTAAGGCCCGGGCCTTATAGTTCAGACAACTATTAAGTCAATCAGTGGAAACTAATTGTCATTTCACACTAGCCGTGTGTAGGCTAAATTACGTAGACTCAGACTGAAGAATTCAATGCCACAACAGTCTCCATGCTGGCACGTTGGCCATGTTATCTCAGTGGTTAAGAGCAGCGGGACGGATACCAGAAGATCCGTAGTTCAGATCCCGGCTATGGCATTGAATTTATCAGCCTTTCCCATATTTCGGCCTACATACGGCTAGTGTGAAAGAACTATTAACTTCCAATCCTTTATAACTGTCGTGATTTTCTAATTTTCGAAAATATATTTATTAATTCTAATAAAATTCTATGGCTATAAGATTTTACATGATTAATAAGAGGTATATCATATTTTATATGAATATCCTGTGATATACATTTCATTCGAATATATTTCCCATATTTGATAATCCACTAGAGAGGAAAAGCTACGTGATTATATGGAAGTAATTGGATATGATGGATCTTTCAAAATGAGAGTACATAAGATTTCACGGCCATAGCGAAGTTGCTTCTGGACTGTTACGTCGTCATCTGTCAGAAGTTGAAGTTTAGATGTTGCTTTCACAACTGCACGATCCATGTCCCTTTAGAGGTTAGAAAACAGCATTATGAAATAAAATGTTTTTGATAGAAGCATAGTTTTTAAAGTATCATTGATATTTCTTCTCGTAAATTGCATAACATTTGAAAACCAGCATAAGGAACTTTATAAGAGAGTTACTGTCTCTTCAGCCTCCTATATTCTTTATACACCTGAAACGAACTGTGTAATGAAACCATTGTTGCTGCAAACTTTCAATATGATGCAGGTACAAGAATAGCTATTTTGTGAAGAACTGGTAGAAATATACAAATAAAAACAATATTGGCTAGAGAAATTCATGAGAATTGAGCTCACATATTTTATAATTTATGGAAATACATTGTGAAATCCACTGAACTCCCACGGGGAGGCGAGGAGAATATTATGACTAATGTCCAATATTAATCAAAAGATGGAAGGCGTATTTACATTCAGTCATTTGTTAGCAGTAAAGCTATGACGCATTCGTGTAAACATGGCAATTACAAACAAACGTCTCTAATGTTTTGTTTCTTGGAAAATACCATTGCAATCAGCCGCCACTGAGTGGGTGGATGAAGGGAAATGTGATTCACCGTCATGGATAACCACAAATACAAAACAGAGGTGAGATACAGCAACATCGTGACGACAGTAGCTGGATACTGGGCTTTGCTGCTCTATCATTTGTTACTAACTGGTGGAACGTTTCCTAGTGATAGGTGGGGGATGCTTTGTAAGTGGCTTAAACAACAACAGAGTTTAACACGGTTACGGACTCAGAAATGTGAAGGGCCATACCAACTCGTCACGCCTCGTAAACCTGAACTGCTGACCCCAAGAGAGCAATTTGTTTAAGGCGATTTAGTTCTACCAGAAAACAGACATTTCCAACAAGGGCGGTCCGGAATACTTTATGGAGGGGGGAGTGCATAGATATATAGTAAAGGGTAAGGAACTGTGTAGCTGATTTAAGAAAACAGTGCACTTTTTCTCCCTCAAACTCTGGACATTCTTCTGTATTTCCTTCAACTCTCTATACACCTGAAACGTAGGAACGTGCATAGACATTTAATACAAATGTGTCTGGGTACAGACACAGTGGTAAGAAAATCATATTGGGTTCATATATACTGCTCTTTCAAAACTACTCTTGCAAAATATTTATTTTTTCTGACTTTAACTCAGATAAAATTTCATTACATACTTATTTCGTAGGTACTCTGAGGAAAGTACTATTTTTTAAGAGCTGGTTATTATATGATGGCTTATGTGTCATACCATTTACATGATGTCATTAAAGAAAGTTTCATTTAGATTACTTTCTCTGACAGTTATCGTTAACATTACAGAGTTAGTCAATTCTTAGGGACAGAAATATGGTATTCTAATAATCCCTGTAATATGTTCACATTTATGCCTAACAATTCTATGAATACTTGCAGAGAATATTTTGGATTTAAGTTTATGTAAGTATTAATCGTTGGGTATTTTGAAATTTCTTTCTTTGTATCAAATAAAAGGTTCAGTTTCCATAAATCTCGAGAAATACGATGTAATGTATACAATAGCACTATACCTCGTGTATTGAGGTATTGAGACCTACGACCAGACATCGGATCCCGTACACCTTAGCAATCAATGTACGCACACACGTACTATACAAGTTAAGGCGCTACATCAACAAACGTCCGATGTCAACAAGTATACCGAAGCGCTGTAAGTGTACAGTCGGGGATGATATAAATTGTAAGCTACCTTACAACATGTCATCCTTCTCATTGCTTTCGATGCGATGTACATTCGTAAATTGTCGAATGTGAATTTTCTGCGCCTCTCACTCAAAGAACATAAAAATATTGGGAGCAGGTTCGTTCAAAGTCATATGACGTTAATGGTACATATGAGTAGTACAAATCATTTTCATATGTTTGTCGAGACTTAGTTTATTTATTATATTACGCAGCACTGAAAAATGCAGTAGTTTTGTATTGAATACTTTACAATTCATTTTTTGTTTGTTTGGTAGCTGGTGCATTCTCTATATTGTTAATTTTTGCAGACACCTCTTCGAATGCTTTTAGAAACTCGAAAGTACATTCCTCAAGCTGTTGATGATACATAAAGCTTTTGATTTATAAAATGGAGATTGTCCAATGATTGTTGAGAAAGCAATGCTATTAACACAATATGTCAAACACCTTGCTCTCCCTGGAAGACAGATCTACCTGCGTGGCTAGCAGTAGTTGTAATGAAACTAAAGCTACGCGTTGCGAACCGGACTATCCCTGTGTGTTGTCCCCGGGACTGACGTCAGCAGTTATACACTACGAGGCTCATAAACTTCATATCCCTTTAAAGGTGTATAGGATCCGATGTCTGCCTATGCCAATAGACCTTCTGTTATAGAGACTAAAATTTGGAGCGGTTCCCCTCCTTGTGGGTTGGATTTATATTACACGATGCGGTGGCATATCTGAAGTTGGATTCGCCCTTTCGTGAGGTCTACGCCCCACACGCGCAAAAGTTTCGCGCTCCCTCGGTGTGGCGACGCATGTAGAAGCCAAACCTTACCTTGATGTAGAAGCGATGAACCTTTCGTCTAAAAGCCGTGAAGATGAAGTTCTCGAAGATTTCTATAAATCCTCTCTCCGGCAGCTGCGGCGAGCGATGAGATGTGAAACTTCTCAGGCGTGGTATCGATACAAAAGGGATTTCACTTTTAGGCAACTATGGAATAAAATAATTTACACCGTTTCAATTTACTTGGAACTATATTTCTCGACATTATTTTCTTCTTTCATGCGACTTATCCACTGATGTATATAGCCCTTTACTATATATTAATTTTCTCCTTTTATTTATAAATGATGCAACGGGTTTTTACTTAAATTATTTATCGTAGCGTCGCGTCTTCGATGTATATTTTAAACGTTTACTAAACGTTCATAAATGATGAACTCCAATAACTTCTCGTGGTTTCTTACCGAAAACACGTATACCCTCTTCGAGAGCTCAAGCCAGAAGAAAAAAATTAAGAATAAAATCATTGGTTCTTTTTTCTGTCTTGGTTGCTAAGTTACCGTAATACTTAATTCTGATTGGTCCTACGTCACAATTTAGGATTTCAATAAACATAAGCAATTGTTGCATCATCTATATGGTCTGCTTGGTTATTAAGTTAAGTTGAATTACGGATGGCCATGCTTACTTAATATGTCCATGTATGCAATGTCAGCTTCAAAGTGAAGATAAGCGTTCGTCATTAATAAACCCAGGATATTTCCGATGAAAGTTTCACTTGTTACCGCGGAGCCACTAATCTCAAATACTAAATAACATTTTTATAAAATTTAATAAGTTACCATAAGTTTAACACCACTACGAGCTCTTAAGTAATTGACCTTAGAAAGATATTCCGAACAAGTTTTACAGCTGTAATCCGGTTGTTGAACTCGAGATCACAGACACGTGAAGCCATGCACCGACTTCTAGATCAAATTCCCCGCCTTGGTAGCGTAGATGGTAGCGTGTCTGCCTTACGCTCAAGAGGTTCCGAGTTCGAACCTCAGTCAGGGTGAGTTACCTGGGTAAGGTTTCTTCTGAGGAATTTCCTTATTGTGAAAGACGAATGTTGGGTAATTCTAAGCTCTATGGAGCCTTATTCAAAAGAAACGTGACAGTACTGATGTTATATTACAGCAGTATCAGCTGTGGAACTTAATGTTGATAAAAGTATTCGTGTAATGTGAGTTAGGTTGCAAAATGCCTCACTGAAAGATTCAGATGCAAATATTAAATAGCAGACTCTAAACCTCTGTATAACCTATGGCACACTCCCTACGGAAGTGAAGAGTGTTGGTTTGCCTAGTGTCCTCCAACTGATGCTGAAAGTTAACGTTGGTACCCCGCTTACCAAGGGCCGGAAATCCTGCATAGAAAATAAATAAAATTTAACAAAAGATGTTTCAAATAATGCAATTTAAAACTGGTTTGAATTACGTCCATTCATATGTAGATCGATAATAAAACCTAAACAGGCAACTTAAGTAAAAGTAACAATTTTTGAACTGTGGTATGCCAAAAGCTCCTCACTCCATGAGGTTTAGTGGCTTCTCCGCAAATATTAAATGCACATTTAACTTAACAAAAGCTGCGCCTGCATAATGCCCGGACTCAACAAAAAAGTATAATATAAATATGTAAATTATATATTGTTACTTGGTCGGCTGTCGTGACATGCTTTAATTAAACCATCGTTGCGTGAGATTCAGAAACTTCATGATGTCGTTACGCATGGCCTACCCTGTTGTCTTGTGGCTGAAACCATCAGCTACAACAGAGAAGTTGATGCGAGTGAAAATGGCCCTCACAGACTGTACCTTGCCGTCAATAGCTTTGTAGCTAGTCTGTAGGTAATAGTATCCATTAGTCCCAACTTCTGTTCAGCCTTTCCCATTCAATTAGGACCCAAGTATGTTTTCTTAATGATGCCTTTCTTTAGAATGGCTGGCAGACTGATAGACCAAAATTAGTCTATGCCAAATATATTTGGATAGTGCTTTTGTACAATTAAACCAATATTTATTTAGGTGCTTTTGCGAATTTAGTACTATCAGACAAAGCATTGGGGCGTATTGATCTTCAGTGACCAGCGCAGCGATCGCCTTCTTATCTGCTGATTACAAGAGTGAAATATTAGTAAGTTGGCGTACAGTAAGGAACGAAACACTAAAGGAGCACTTGTGAGCTGTGTGTATCATATGTAAGATTACCAAATTATTATACTAAACATGGATGCATAGTCATTAAAAAATAAGCTTAATGGTTGTAAAAAAACATCAAATGCGAGGGCTGTTCAATAAATAATGACCACAGTTTCTTTTTTTGACAACTCATCCTCATCATTTTGAAGGCCCTTCTCAAAATCGTCTCCTCTGAATGCGATGCACTTGTCCCAGCGCTTTTGCCAGTCTTCAAAACATGCTGGACACCATTTTAGAGAGATCCTTCAAAATCGCCTCCGTAGCCTTCACCGCTGCTTCTGATGATGGATAATGCCTCCCAGGAAGGCGTTTCTTCAAGTTAGGGAATAGAAAAGAGTCACATGGGGCTAAATCCGGCTATAGGGAGGGTGAGGGATGTACTTCACGTTGATTTTTGCAAGATATTCAGCAACAACATTCGCAATATGCGGCCGCGCATTATCGTCGTGCAGCATCCAGCCTGTTTCACGGAAATGTGGTCTTTTGCGCCTGATATGGACTTGCAATGTTTTCAGGACGTTCCTGTTGTATTGTCCGGTGTGCAGGTACAACATGCTGATAAATCATTCCATGAATATCAAAGAATGAGATGACCATAACTTTCCCAGCAGAAGCAACCGCCTTTGCTTTTTTTGTGAGTTAGTGATGAAGGAGACTTCCACACTGAGCTTTGCTGTTTGCTCTCAGGATCAAAATAATGTAGCCAAGTTTCATCAGCAGTGATTGCGTTTGAAAGAAGCTTCAGATCTTCCGCTAAAATCAACTTTAACTGCGTGTTACCTCCATTGCAGCGGTAGGCGATGCTGAACGGGTGTGAACTTGCCTGGTTCTCACAGACAGGAACCAGGAGTACCAACAATGAAACTAGTACAGGGTGTTTGTTTCGTATTAAGCTAACAGAATATAAGATTGAATTTTAGTGCTAAAAATTATGACCGTAAACAGATTATGGTCATTTTTTAATGAACAGCCCTCGACGATTGTTTCTTAAGACAATCTCCTGGGAGCTCAGAAAGCCTCAAATAGCAGGAAGACCAAAACCGAATACTATATTAATGTTAGTCTCACTAGTCTCACTAAGAAAGTTTCTTCTCGGAAATGAAGACGTACACATAACGCAAACACACAATTTGACAACAAGGTAGGCAGGTGCTACTTATGTGGAAAGAACAAGGATAAATCTTCCAGGAAGAGTTGCAGCATGTGCCAGAGAAAGATTTGCAATAATCATTCCACGGAGGTGTGTAAAGGGCGTCTACAAGAAGAACTGTAAACCAAATAATAATTTTGTTCTTGTGCCATATTTTGACACTATTATTACACATTCATATGATGACTGTTGGAACATATAATACATTCTGTATCAGTATTGTTTTCACTACTATTAATTTGATTAATGTGATTCAGGAATGTAAAGAAGCACTATAAACGAGTTCACTGTATATTTTACACAATGAATATCGAATTATTTTTAAACAGTTTATGAAACTAAATTTGTATGTAAATAAACACTATAAAGAAATAAAGGAATATTCCTGAAGGTTATTTAACAATTATAAACAATGCATAAAGTAAATTTTACACCGTCCACATATGTGAAAGTTTATGAAATAATGTGGAACAAGAGAGAGAGAGAAAAAAAATGAAAACTTAAAGAAAAAAGGAATGTATGATTCTAGTTCAGTGATTTATTGTCACAAGTCGTATAATCCTACGGCAACAAATTCATGAATGTCCAGTATTCTAATGCTAAGAGTTCTTTCGTCCATAACCTCAAAACCACCATCCTTCATTAGAGTGTCTTTCAAACAAAAACCTTTCCGCTTGCTTAATTATTTATATCCAATCTAGAACACCCAGGTCTCATTCCTGAATTTATGTTCTGTTAATGCGATAGATAATCATGGCCTTCAATAATTTGTGTTCAATATCGTCAAATGAATCGATCAGTATGGTTTGAGATAAATGAACACTTCATGAATACGTATAAGGACAAAAAAAGTGATCCACTATTTTATTTATTAAATCTGGAGGAAAATCTATCGTGATAAAGGTCGTCATTATATATGTGAAATCATAGTATTATAAACAAATGCTTATGTATTAATTTGAGTACAATAAATTGGTTTATTACAGCACTAGTACCAATACTAATGTTGACGTATTTCCTAAAGCAGTAATATAATACCAGTATTTCACTTTCCGTTACTTTTAGAGGGAACATGAAACCTTCACGACATTCCCTCGTCAGGTCGTCGAAGAGGCTTATATGTTCTGTGAATTATTAAATAACTAATAATTCTTTCCCAAGCTCTACTAATAAAGGCTATATAATAGGCTAACATCTGCTTATTTTTCTCTCAGGAAGTCAGTCTTGCTTACGGTACAATACGACAGATTCTATGTAATAAACTAAATTGAGAAAGAAGCTAATGTGTCATTTGCCACTGCGAATGATTATCACACTTATCATCCATTTATGCAAACTGTTGCACCATTTATTTGCTACAGTTTACAAAGCTAATATGTTGTACGCAACTTGGTGACGATCTGAATCATTTCACAAGTGCCATAATCATTAAGAATATCCATGTATGCATAAATTTCTAGTATGGTACTGACAGGGACGAAGCGTGGTATGATGCATACGGTGGTATGCCTGTATACAGGCAACAAGTTTCGAACTCAAGACCACGATTTGCAGATAAACAGGAGCCGCTTCCCTGAACGTCACGCCGCGCTTCGCTACTGCGTATTGAGTAACGAAAGGTTACGATACAGCAAGCACTGTCATACTACACGGTAAAGCGAGGAAGCGTACCGGAAAATATTCCAAACGCAGAGATGTTTCCGTGAAGTTATCCCACATACGCGGCGAGTCCAGTGTAAGTACACTCTGTTCAGATGCTATTAAAGCAACGTGTCATACATCGGCAGGTGCGAGAAATCATATATAATGTCATTGAATATTGTGACAAGGAGAAAGATGAGAGAATCAAAATTCCTTAGTGATTCCTCAATAGATACTGCTGATGACATTTGGGTTTGTAACTATACCCAGGGCCGTATTCCTAACTCAAAGGGTGTGGGGACTCGCCAAAAAAGTTTTCGAGATGCTGGAGAACCGATCAGAATGCTGCAATTGTAGATTCGCCTTCCTGCTTTTGTTGTTCTCAGCATGCCTATCACATTTTATCCATTCTTTTATGCAATTATCTGGGTTACACATATGTATTGGAGGTCAGTTAATAAGTAAAACATCACAAATGAGAGATGACATACAGAAAGAATTGACACAACTGAGTTTGCTGTGTAGTGTTTTGCCCATGTACTGTCCATTCTTAATTTGCAAACACAGAAGGTTAGAAAAATCTGAATACGGTTTGTTATATTTCGCTACAAAATAGGCAAAGAGAAACACTTTCCTCGTACTGTCGAAATTATGCTTCTGCTGTTCAACCATAAGGTTTAGTGGAACATTTGCTTGTCTTTCTTTCTCTTGTATGCATGCTGCTATATGAGTTTCAGACTTCTTATATTTGTGGATGTTTTCCCTTAGGGATGTTAGTTGGTCATCTTTAGTTACTCCACTTGGACCCACCAGAACTCCATTCCATTCCTTAGAAATATACCCTCCCTGATATTTGTTTACTTTTAAATCTTGCACGTTTTTACAACCGTGCCTATCTTGAACACTAATACTTTGAATTCAACCACGTAGTGTCACTCCAACATACAGTATAATCGGCCGTGTTTCGGGCCCAAATGACCTTGTTGTCGACGGGCCCTAAAACACCACCCACTCACTCACTCGGCCGAGTTTCCAGACTCCAAATGACTGGAAATTATTTCTCTGATTTGAATTTGATTGTCAGTTTTACTGATTTTAGAGGCACTTGGAGAACATTCAGAGACAGGGGAGACCACGGATTTAGGTTCAGTGAAATAATTGACTATAGTACGTTTCATAATTTAAAAAAAGAAGGTATGTCACCAATAATATTGTATACTTAAACAATAGTTTATAGCACTTTATATATTCTTGTAACATTCCAGATAGAAACAACACACAACTACTCTCCGAATTTAACATTGGACTGACAAGTGAATTCAAGGTTTCCGGAAATCTCACATGTTGGTCGTAGAAACTTTTACACGATGCAAGAGGAGTAGGCTCAAATTACAGTAACTTCGACACGTAGCACGCTTTACCCGCCTCGTGTATATTGTTCCTTTTTATTGCGGTGTTTGTCAAGTCCCAACCCGAAGCATGAATACAACAAACTTTCTCTCACTGAACTGATCACTCAGACCCAACCCTCCAACAAATAGTATGTGGCACTAAGTTTAATACCGTATCTTGAAATTACGCCGTATATTGGAAAATGTATTAAAATTAATTTCGACTTAGTACCTACTATTGTAATTTGTTACTGAAAATCACACAGTATTTTGAATGTTTTAATTGAGAAAGCAAATGAATTAAAACAGTATAAATAGTATTAATAAGAGGACTGCGTCCCCCTCCAAAAAATAGTGCGGGGACGGAGTACATCCGCGTTCCCCCTCCACTACGGCCCTGCCTATACCACTTTAATCCTGCGGGTATATTGGATCAAAGTCAGTAGAACTGTTGTTTATCTTTAATTTCCGTGGCAAGTTTCTCATAGCTATGTCGAAGGGTGGATTTATTTTATATAATGTGATGTAAACCGTAAATGTAAATCTCCTTCATCACTAACCCCCCAAAAAATAAAAGTGGTTGCCTCTGCTGGGAAAGTTATGGTCATTTCATTCTTTGATATTCATGGAATGGTTTATCAGAATGTTGTACCTGCACACACATCAGTAACTGGACAATTTTACAGGGATATCCTGAAAGCATTGCAAGTACATATCAGGCGCAAAACACCACATTTCCGTGAAGCAGGCTGGATACTGCACCACGATAATGTGCGTCCGCATATTGCCAATGATGTTGCTGAATATCTTGCAAAAATCAACGGGAAGTACATTCTTCACCCTCCCTATAGTCCGGATTTAGCCCCATGTGACTTTTTTCTATTCCCTAACTTGAAGGAACGCCTTCGTGGGAGGCATTGTTCATCATCAGAAGCAGTGGTGAAGGCTGCGGAGGAGATTTTGAAGGATCTCTAAAAGAATGGTTTCCAGCATGTCTTTGAAGACTGGCAGAAACGCTGGAACAAGTGCGTCGCATTCAGGGGATACTATTTTGAGAAGGGCCATCAAAATTATGAGGATGAGTTCAGATCCGTTGTAAAAAAAAAAAGAGAAAAAAAAGTTGATCATTCTTTATTTAACATCCCTCATACTTCTGATTTGCAGAAAAGATACACATGGCATTGATCTCACTGAGGTCACCTTTCGCTTAGTATTTCAACAAGTATTACATCAGTAGTTACGCGGGCGACATATGTAGCCGAGCTGTGCGCAACTGAGTTTAATCGCAAATAACAAAAATACTGTCTCGCTAAAATGTATTATAGCCAACTAACCGTTTAGAATACATTACGTCAAGAAGCTACCAAAACCCCAAGCACCATAAAAGCAGAAGCAGTTGCGCACTTGCAAAAACAAAATGGCTGGGCAACATATGTAGCCCACGCGACTACTCAAAAGTTAAACGCCTGGAAGGAGTTAAATATGAAAAGTTGTAAAAAATAGAGAAAGAAATTGTTTAATATTGGAGCTATAAATTATTTCTTATATGAACCACTACCACACAGCTACAGAAAGAAAAATCTAATTTTTATATTTACATTTTCGTTAAATCCGCATTATGTGGGACTAAAGAAATTAACTCAGAACATTTTAGGGCTTTTACTTTTTCATGGCAATGTCTTGGCGTGGAAATTTCCGTTTCATCAGTGTCTTGAAAGTAATGAACTTTTTCAACGTTACCTCAGGTTAACTGAGAGAGAGCAAGTCATTAGCTACCACGACCCTCGTCACACTGGGATTAGGAGGAGGTAAGGCATCAAACTCAATCAGGGCTGCAGGTCTCAAGGGTATTCCCAGAAGGTATTGTGACGTGCCACCAGCACAGACAGCTCCTTCCTGAGATAAAATCAGTGCGCATCGTCAACAGTGCTCGTGTGTGTTGATACAAGGCAAGCTTATGTTGATAATAAGAGATCCATTAAGCAAGCTGGGATAATTCACTTAAGAGTAATTAATTTTCAGAACGATCCTGTATAATGGAATAAAATATTTGAAGAATGCAGTGAATAAAGAAATAACAGAATTCATGCTGAAATTTTTATATACAACATTTAAGATTTTGTATGTAAATTTGCTTACAAATCAGAGCAAAACAGTAATGTAAACAATAAATGTCATATATACAAATATAATAATTTGTAACATAAAAACTTCACTTATAAGAAATGATGAATGCTTTCTTATAAATTGATCAGGATCGCGATTTCGTGAACCATTTACTCAAATCCTCAGCCAGAGCCTTTAACAACCTCGTTGACAACGTTACAGTCGCTAGATGTCACTCTGTTTTTGTCAGTACTACCAAAATCTGAAAATGAGGCAAATTTAAAATTAGAGTTGACTGCCGGTATTTCAAAATTAGTTACGTAATGTTTATTTTTTAAAATAAATATCTTTCCCTATACCGTTAAATCTATCGGACCATTTAATTGTTTTAATAATTTAACTTCTGGATTTATGTCATAGTTAAATGACCAAAAATGATCTACAGCCGATTTATCAGTTTGTAATTAACGTTACAAAAATGCTCTTTCGTTCTGGTTCCAAATTACGCTTTGTCTTTCCAATATGAACCTTATTACAATCGAAGGAATTAAATTGATAAATACCAGATTTTTTACAGAAATTCATTAAATTTTTAATACTATATTTTGAGGAACTAAAGTTATACCATACTCTTTAATAAATTTGAAAATTATTATTAACCCAAGGATGGTAAGTAATTTTTTAAAATTATAATTGTCTTTTATTTTTAAGGGTAGAAGTATCATTAGCAGTTTTTTAACATTTAATTTTTCAATTATTTATGTATCAAGTCTTTATTAAAACCATTACTTAAAGAAGTATTAATAATATGTTTATATTCTTTATTAAATTCATCTTTATTCATTGGCATATTTGTTAATCTAAAAATAAAACTACTGAAAACAGTAAATTTATGTAAAAGAGGTTAAAACCTTTATTTTTATGTAATTATCGTAATGAGTAGACATCCTATAAATACCAAAGTTTAATTTATTATTATCTCTTACTATCTTTAGATCTAGAAAAGGAAGAAATCTATCAATTCTAGTCTCTCATGTGAATTTTATAGCTTTATCTTGCAAATTTAGTAATTTTAAAGCATCATTTATGTGATTATCAGGAACATTAGCAAACATATCAACATATCTATAACAACAATTAAAAATTAAAGGGAATGCATTCATCATTTCTTACAGGATCAGTGAAGTTTTTATGTTACAAATTATTATATTTGTGTATATTTGTTTGGTTCTCTGTTAAGGGCTTCATATTTTACGCATTTAATATATGACATACCCAATAATTCTTGGGGGTTAAAAGAAAGGTTAGGGGTGATTTAAACATGTTACTGGGCTCTAAAAGTGAGGAGTTCCGAAAAAAACTGGTGAAGCTGATTCACAGGCTTTAATGGAAGATTTGTGTGGTATAATAAAAGCATTGACTTTTGTGTTATTTGCACCTACAACTTATATCAATAAAGAGGTATACGTAACGTGATTTTTAACAACAGAGGTGTGATTTTAGGAAATATGTATTCCGCAGGGAAGTTCAGCTGAAAGGTATATGTTATAGATTGTATGAAAGGATACTCAATAACAAAACGTTTCAAATAAAGGATTAATGAACTAAATATAACTTTATAACTTTAAAGCCTCCGGAACTATAAAATTATAAAATATTGTGACTGCGTGGGTTTGGAAATCAGATTTTGAGAAATTTAGAACAACATTTACTGCAGTAAAAAACGTGAAATTGACAATTAGCTGTCTTGGAGGCTGACTCGGTGTTTTGCTGCACGAAAACAAATGAAAGAAATCACTGCGGTACACTTCAACCGTTGACTGTCGTAATAATCAACAAACAACTGCCGCTCTAACATCTTGCCGGTATTTGTACCCGCAAGCTGATGGAAAGAACACTGAAATACTGGTTAAAAATATGGAATATATATGAGGAAAATATTGTTAAACATTGTTTGGTAGCACAAACAGAAATAAAGGGGAGAGAAACTTGGATATATAAAATTCAAAAGATTTTACAGGAAGTAGGTATGGATTCATTATGGTTAAATTGTGGAAGAATAGAAAAGGGACTCTGGAAAGAAGTAAAAACAAACATTGAAGATATTGAAAAACAAGAATTATGGGCTAATCTTAATAACAAAATATCTCTGAAATTATATTGTTACCCAGGCACGACCAACTGATGTCTGAATGAGGGCCGGGAAGCATTCGCTCACGCCTACCCATTTATCTTGTAGCGCCAACTAAAGAGATTGCAGGCCACTGTGCCGTCTCTTTCCCCTCCCCCTGAGTTCTGGAACATCCAAGATATTTCATCTAACCCGGAACCTTCTAGATTGTCCAGCTGGTCCTATATAAGCGACGCGTCGGGCTGGAGGAGAGTTCAGTTCTTGGCGAGCAGCCGTGAGGAGCGCCGAGTGAGTGAACGGACCGGAAGACTGTGTACGTGTATCAGAGGAGTTGTACGTAATTAGGAGTGTAGAGTGGACCTGTGACAGACGAACTGACGAATTGTAATTGTGTGCGCTACGTAATTCTGTGTAATCGGCAAGTGTTCCAACTGTAATTCGGTGGAAATAAAAACATTTTGAGTTTGTGCAATTGGACTTTTAATTTCACGAACCTACAAAGTCACAATATAAAATACTGAAAAATAATTGGGGTAGAGCAAAATATGTTGACATCTGTGATAAAATCGGTAGAGAAGGGTTGGCATGGTTTAGAAAAGGAGTAGTATTCTTAATGGGTATAAGGAATGAATACATTAAGGGAAGATGTCCAATGAAAAAGAAGATAGTACTTGGCCTTATACTTCTGATTGTCAAAAACCAAAATATTGGAGAGATGAATTTCTTTTGATTAAGTGGGAAAACATATCAACTGAAACAAGAAGCAAAAGAATCTTGAATCTAAGATCTGAAGAAAACATAATAAAACTGGGAAAATTTATTGGGTAGTTAAGACAAAAATGGCTTTGTAAAGCGGCCCGGGTTCGATCCCACCCATGTGGTGGAGATTTTAGGTCCCGGGTATAGGACCGGTGCCCACTGAGCATCGTGAGGAAAGTGAGGAGCTTACGCTAGGTAAGCGGTCCTGGTCACGGAAACCAACATTCCGGCTGCGGGATGCTGAGTTGCTGACCATATCTCCTCCCCGTATCGGTTGGATGATCGTCCACCTCTGCCGTGCGTAAGTGGGCGTGAGGCCGGCAGTCGGGTTGGCAGGCCTGGACCCTCTAAGGGCTGTCGCGCCATGGGTTATTATTATAAATGGGAATAGGCAACTACAAAATAAGCAGTATGTAAGAACGTTATTTCTCTGCTGCCCACGTGCCCGGTTCCAGCTTATCGCGGCAGCTCAACAACACCACACGGTGACAATATTAATCTTAATCCCATTTGGTCTCTAATGTATGTTTGGCTCATTATTTAGAATACTTTAGCCTTGGAAGATTAACTTAAGCACATGCTTAGTAATACAAAGTTTATAATTAAATTCTAAGAAAACTATTACCTACGTTCTATCAGTCCCACACCGAGACCCGAACTACCAGCAACGAAGTTGTACAACGTGTCAGTAGTTTTGAAGTCGCAGCAAGCTAGGAATCGGTTTCAGCATTTTGCTGATGTTTCTTTCACACAGTACTCCCTCCCCCGCTCCCACCAAAATACAATAAAAGCTTTTAAAGTAGATGCCCACATCCAGTATCTCGAATTTTCTCCGTATCTCTGTATATTCTTTATGTCGAAATGTATATGTTAGGAACATTCAGACTAGCTGGAGCTCTTATAGTATGAAAATTTTTGGAAGTGACTAGAATGGTACTTTAGAGCCAGTGTAATGTAAGTAAGTAATGTTAGTCTGTTTTTCCACCCTTCAGCCTTTAAACAGTAAGTTCTACTTTGAGCAATCTATTCTGCATAGAGGCTTAAACCTAGAATCATTAGAAAATAGTACTTTGGCTTCCTGGTTGCAGTTACAGTAAATGTAAGGATTAGGACTAATATTCTCGTGCATAACAGGTGGTACTTGATTTCACTGAAAAATTAGATACTACATTTCACTGGAAATATACTGACGTATCCTGAATGATAAAAATAGAAAGTCTGAGTTCAGTGACTGTGCGTTTGCTAACAGCAAAACTCGTAAGAGATTTTCATCTGTTTCTCCAACAATTTCTTTTCTCTAACCCTGACCTCTTAAACTCGATCAGTTTTGAAAGATAAAAATATGTTTGGCACAGTAAATGACCAATGTGAATAAGTCGTTCAACGTCAGTCAGTTTATTATTTCAATTTGCAACGTAATTTAAGCCCATATTAACTCAATTGGATTGTTCTGGCAGTAGTAAGGGGGAAGGTGGATCTTGTCTCATTGATCCAGCTGATACCCTTTTTTCATGGAAGAGTAACTGAATAATGCTGCTTTGAACTCTCTGCAGTAAATAGAGATTACGAACCATTCATAAACAAAGTTATAATGTGACCAGACACGTTCTGCCAGACCAGCAAGAAGTGTATTGTTTCCTCTCATCGAATTTAACAAACACTTTGGCTTATTCAAAGTACATATTTCTTTTATCACGTCATGTCAGTTGTTTACGTTTCAGTTATGAGTAATTTCAAATATACGTTCACGCATACATGCCAACCAATAATGATGTTCATTACAGTGCTTACGTTGCAATGCATTGTTATATGATAGTATCTACTTTATCTATTTGTATTAGGAAAACTATAGGAGATAAACATACGGGGTTTTTACGGTTATGTTAAATATATTACTCTCTCCTTCCTCATGGATCAGTTTTTGTAAAACCTGAATGTTTGTCTTAGCGCGAAAAGTATTTATTAGAGATTGATTAGGTTGGCGCTCGTCAGACACCACTTAGGGGGGAATGCAATACGACAACACCGCAGTACTCCGATTGGTTGGTCACCTAGTAGCGCTCAAGGACAAACATCATTCCATTTAAAAACATATAAGTTATTTCATTTGTTGATTGGTAACCTTTATTTCGTATATCTTGTGTAATATTTGTTATTAATTCTATTTCTTATATTTATTGAGTCACACTGCACAGGCACATATACAAGAATCACCAGTGAAGGATGTTTTACAGGAGGGTTAAGCACACATCAGACTACGTATCTCAGAGGAACCTCGGCATCTAAATTTCAGGTACAATACAGCATTTTCTCAAGTAGTAGAGGAAGGAAACAGGGACGGCAATTTTGAGATGTCGAACATAATGGAACATTTTTCACGGCTCTAGAGTATCAATCGGAAAAACTACACATAGAAATAAAAGCACGAAAAATCATAGGTGACATGCTTCATACATGCATAATAACATGTACATATCCGTTTCTCTTCAATCGTTTGCAGAACCTATGATTCTCGGGAGTCTAAAAGACGTGAATGCTCCAAATTGGTTTCCTTTCCCTGTGAATATTTCCCCTCGTCGACAGCAGTATGGAAATGTCATTTACACTACCAGCTTTCTACCCGTATAATATTGTAGCGTGCGTAGCAAAAGGTATATGAAGTGCATATTTTATCCTGAAGAAGTGTGAGGGTGTGTAATTTAGGTAACTAAATAAAGCACATCCATTATTGTTGCACTTGACTGCCTGTTCTTTCTGAAGACAATTCAAATAATTAGTGGAATAACATGCGGACGGCAAATAAAAAAAATGGCCAAGTAAAAATTTATAAAACGGTAGCCCATCCAGTTTTATGGTAGGGGTATAGAAACTTAGGATTTTTGGACAAACAAATGAAAAACAAACTTACAGTAAGAAAAAAAATGGGTTTCCTCTGAAGGATTAAGCTCTGCACACGAATAGATAGAATAGTAAACAACGATTTTCAGTTTAATCTTCACTCCCAGTTTTCTTTCCTTTGCATTTAGGGGTGTAAAGAATCGTGCGTTAACTACCCTCCAGATTCTCGAATACAGCACTAAATCATTTATAGAACAAATTTGAGTAACCCACACTTTAATTTACTAGCTGTTGCACATAGAATCACAAGTGTACGCTAGAGCTGGGGAAGAAATATCTCATTGGGCCTCGAAGGTTTCCTGGTGTATGATTTCGAGTGCGCGTCGTCATGCTTATGTTTTCTAGCCAACCTGTCGTCTGCGGTGAGGTCACATTTTCTTATGAAGTTAACCATTCCCGAAATAACCCTTGTTATAGGTTTTAATTTTCTAATATTTTTACATTCTCAGCGGGAAGTTGTTATTCTTCATTTTTCTTTCTCCTGATCGTGTGAAGGGAAGGGAATCTCACGTCATCACAAATAGCTTAGCTTTTAAAGGATTTGATTATTGTTTAAACCTATTCTATGCCACTGTTTCAAATGTACGCAGAAGAAAGTATTCAATAAAAGATTTTCTATAAACGTTTACCTCGATTAATGTGAAGTAGATAAAGAAATTGCCTTGTTTTAAAAAAGAAAGGATAGGTAGAGTAAGTAATGTAAATGTGGCGGTTCAAATATTTTTCGGTTAAAACCGATAGGGTGCAGCGCGGTAACTTCTGGTCTCATGACCTTTACATCTCAGAGAAAATGTTGGAAGTGTCTCCACATGTTTGCACTCGTCTCACCATATTCTCTGAAGTTTTACGGAGAGTATCCTCGCCAGTGTTACTTATTTCGGTTCGAATGGATTCCTTGAGAACATCAATTGTCCGTGACCCATTCTTGTACACCATTTTTTAGATACCCTCACAAGAAAAAATTCGGTGAGTTTAGGTCAGGGGGATCTGGGTGGCCACAGATCTTTTGAGATTATTGGATTATCAAATAAACTGGTTAAGTTCCATGGTGTCATTAGATATATGACACGTTGCACCATCTTGCTGGAAATAACCTTCTCTCAATTCGATATCATCCAGCTGCTCTACAAATATCTTGAAGATACCCATATAAACGACAGTGTCTGGAGGACACTTCCAACATTTTCTCTGCGATGTAAATAGTGTAATATAATCTCCTAATTGTGTATTATATTCTCCCAAAGTTGTACGCGTGTCCTATTATTCGTTCAAAGGTTATGGCCTATTGAAATGGTTCAGGTTTATATGGATCGCACTGTAAACCGAATGGTTAAAAATAGAAATTGAATGCACAGTAAGCATTTACTTTTCTTTGAAAGATTCAATTCTACATTACTCTTCTACTTGGATGAACATAATAATGGAATCATATTTATTCCCCGTATGGCTTGTAGCCTATTACAGACACAATTTAAATATATTACATCTAATAATTCAAACCTAAGCATCGTAATTCAACTAGAACAATGCTGTAGGGAAGAGTGACTTTTATTTAATCTTTATTATAGCCTCCATGAGTGTCACGGAGGCTACGCAGTCCTAAAATACAGCTTCAGCTGTGTGTAACTTTCACACCATACTAACCTATTCTCTCGCACCATCTAATTTGCATTTCTAGAGGATACCTGTTGGACATCGAAACTGAAACGCATAACCAGCAAGTACCACTAATGCTGCTGGAAAAAAGTGTAACAACAAAAAGTGTTTCCCATTCCGTTGCTGAAAAATAAAAGAATTGCATGGACTAAACCAGCAAGCATTTGAGTGGTCAATTTATAATATTATATAGATTAGATTATTTACTGTGCATATTCCAAATTTTACAGTTAGCAACTTTAGGCTTTATTTATTTTTTTCCTTGTTGCTACGTTGGATTACATGACACCCTGGTCTTCTGCTCAGCCAGGTAGCTCTTAACCTCCATGCCTCTTTGTTACTTAATTAGCTCCTTTTCCCCCTCATCTTCCTTTCTTATATTCTTTACATCTCTGGCCTATTTTTCTTTTACTTTCTGCAAGAACTCACCAATACTTCATATCTTCTTTTCCTCCCTTACCGTTTACATTTTTACATCTACCGTCTTCTTCTCATCTTTCTCCCATTTTTCCTCCCAAACCTTTTTTCTCCATATTGCAACCTCCTCGCATTCTGTTACATAGTGTTCTATGCTTTCTTTTCCCCCCACACAACTCACAAATTCCCTTTTCTCTACCTCTTATCCCTCTTAGAAATATTGTTCCTGTTCTCATCCAAGCTAACCCTTCTCTCTCTTGCCTATTGAAGTAATCAACACATGCTTCTCGTCCCCAATTTCTTTTTATTTGCTTGTAAAATTATAATGATTTCGTATTTTCTAGACTTCCCCATAGTTCGAAAGGTTTGGGAAATTAAATCGTTTAAAATTTTTGTTGTTATTTTAGAGGAAAACCGCTGGATTTATTAGACTGTTAAACTAATGTGCCAAATTTGGTTCGGAATAACAAACTTATGTCGTTTAGGACAATTCATAGTTGGATTTAACTGGAATACTCGAACCATGGGCATATGGGAGCTACATTTTTGTTTCGTTTCGACTTGAGACTGTCATTGTTGTACTTCAAAACGACGTTTCTCATGCCACAAAAATGCCTTCAGCTTCTGTATCCAGTGCCCTATGTTTTATCTTTGCAAGAAACGTTTTGGGACTTAAGGAGCTTTGGCGTCTCTATATGTATTATAATTTCAAATGAGTTTTTATTTTTATTTGTCAATATTGCGTTGATTATTTGTCAAAATATTATTTTTTGTCAACATTTTTCCGTAACATAGTTACGGAAAACTTTAATGGAGTTGATTTGGCTTCATACTGTGTATTAGAATGTTAACCACAGTACTTCTATTTATATCTGGCGTTTATGCATGTGTCATGTTTCAAAAACCAACGAAGTATAGATGTAAGTTAGTTCCAACAAATGTTCGCGAAATTGTTTAACAATCCCCTCCAAAAGTTCTGCGTTTTTTCTATTGTTTTAAACATTATGGAAGTGTTACAATCGATCAAAGTGCTTAGGCGAATACAAAAATCCATTCGCAAAACATGATTTGACACTACATAGTAATTTCAAATTTTCAGAACCAGCAAGCACATATTCGTAGGGAAATGCAGCTTAAAATGGAAAGACTGTTTTGTGAGAATGAAGGAAAACACACTACCCAAAGTTTGCCTGAAGTATACGCCAAAAATACGGGAAATTTCAAGAAGAGAAAGAATATTCAGACCAACATTCAGTATTTAAACGGACGTTGGAAACCCGGATATATAATAATATGACACAAAGGTATCCACCTAGTTAGCTAAATTAGAAAGATAAAAATGTTCACTATTAAATAACATCTAATTCTGTTGACTAATAACTTCTAGACGTTTTGGAATTAAGGTGAACATGGTACTAAGGAGTCATTAACCTTGTGTTTTACGTACTAAATTACACGCTTTGTACATTGCTGTTTGAATGCTATACCGTATCAAATTGAGTTCATAGGAACAACTCCTCCTGATTTGGTTTCAGAATCAATCTTTATAATTTCCGTATCACTGTAAATAATGCTCTACAGTCTCGCTGAAATCACTTTTAATTCCATATATGCATGTAAAGAAAGCTTCACGATTTATAAAAAAATTACATTAGGTAGCCACGTCACCTTGTTTTGTACTTAAAATGGGATGTCTCATGAAGTCCATCGTTGAGGTACTTTTATCTACTGCTCCAGGCTTTTATTTTAGTCTCCTGTCTGATGGATGGTGTCAACTATGTCGCTTCAACTAACAAAACAGTGTCGGAATGCGGTATCAAGTTCCAGGTTCACAGTGGCTCCGAACGATATATCGACCTCTCTCCTTTTTCAGGTGTAAACAACTTGACCGAGTCAAAAGTGCTGCTCCCTTTTAAACAGTTTGAAATGTTCACAGAGTAAGAGGCTAAACTGTTTGTGCACCTAAATTGTGAGAAATAGTTTAATCGGTGTTAAAGAGCAGCGAAGTCCTTAGAGGCAGTTTAGCCTACTTGCTTTTTTATTTGTTGTCGTTAATGACTCTATAGGTACAACTCTTTGAAGCTAAAATGTGAAAGCGATTTAGGAAGATAAACAATGGAAATGCACCCATCTGACTGTTACAAAAGCTCCAAATGTACATGTATGCTTTCCGTTAAGTGGAATGATACATGAATAGAAGATTAGGCACTAATGATTTACTTTCTTCGACGGAAGTTATAATGGAAGTTAAAGCAATGATTAACCAGAAGGTCTTTTTCTGTTATTTTTAATGTATTTAGAGTCGCTTCAGGATCCTGAAGAAGGCCATGGAGTTTACAATGGCCGAAAGCTCGACGTTTATTATTTTGACACGGCTGATCACCCGCGAAGCCTTGATTAGTAATCAATTTATTGCTAATAACTTATGTATATTCTAAATATGTATCCGTTGACTTAGATTTTCGTATACAGGATACAAGTTTGTACTTTTGAGGAATAGCAGTATGTGTTTGAAGTTGGATGACCAGTTCAGAATGGTGGACAAGTCTCCAGTGACGTGATGAAGCGTATTCCTTGCATTCTGTGAGGAGATGGTTTGCTGTGCGGCGTGTGTTGCTGGCCTTTGCTAAGGAGGTATGAGTGGGTTAACATTGTATGACCAATGCGGAGACGTGAGATAATCACCTGCTCCTTCCTGCTAGGAGAGTAGACCGGGGAAGAGCTAGTGTCCCCTTCCCTTATCATATGTAACTTTTCTGATGGCGATTGATTCCAGATCGGTTTCCATTTTGTATTTATTACTCTGGAGAAGTATTTTGCAATATCCTGATAAGGCACTGTTTGTTGTACATTTAAGTCTCTTAGTTGACTTGCTTTGTCCGCTTCATTTCACTTACTGCCGCAGTGTGAAGGGACCCACAAGAAAGTAACAATTTTCTTTTTATTTAGAGCAATGAAATACAGACTGGATATCCTGAAGTAGTTGAAGGTCCGTTCATCGGTTTTTGAGACCTTGTAAAGAACTTAATGAATCAGAAATTATGAGAAATCTACTCTGCCTCTAATCGTTTGCTTGTCATGGCCTCCTGTATCCTCCAGAAGGTTTGTATATCTGCGAAACAAGTACATACTTAATTGGTCTGATGTAATGGGTAGTAGCCAAGTGTTTATATTATTACGGATTATCGATGGAAGCAAGTTAAAATGGCAGCAAAATCTACAGCTATGCAAGTTTATCTACACTTCTGAGCTACGAGGGCTGTTGAATAAAGAATAATCACAATTTTTTTGACAACGTACCTTTTACTCATTCTCATAATTTTGATGGTTCATGTCAAAATAGTCTCCCCTGAGTGCGATGCACTTGTCTCAGTGTTTCTGCCACTCTGCAAAGACATGCTGGAAACCATTCTTTGAGAGATCCTTCAAAATCGCCTCCGCAGCGTTCACCACGGCTTCTGATGATGGATAATGCCTCACACGAAGGCATATCTTCAAGTTAGGGAACAGAAAAAAGTCAGATGGGGCTAAATCCGGACTATAGCGAGGGTGAGGGATGCACTTCACGTTGATTTTTACAAGATATTCCGCAACAAAATTAGCAATATGCAGCCGCGCATTCTCGTGGTGCAGCATCCAGTCTGCTTCACGGAAATATGGTCTTTTGCGCCTGATATGGACCTTTAATGTTTTCAGCACATCCCTGTAGTATTGTCCAGTTACTGATGTGTGAGCAGGTACAACATGCTCATAAACCATTGCATGAATATCAAAGAATGAGATGACCATAACTTTCCCAGCAGAAGCAACCACTTTTGCTCTTTTGGGTTGTTGATGATGGAGATTTCCACACTGAGCTTTGCTGTTTGCTCTCAGGATCAAAATGATGTAGCCAAGTTTCATCAGCAGTGATTACGTTTGAAAGAAACTCCAGATGTTCCTCTAACATCAACTTTAACTGCATGTTATCTCTATTACAGCGGTAGACGATACTGAACATGTCTGAACTTTCCTGGTTCTCACACGCGGGAACCAGGAGTACCAACAATGAAGCTCCTACGGCATGTTTGTTTCATAATAAGCTAACCGAATATAAGATTGAATTTTAGTGCGAAAAATTATGACCGTAAAAATTATGATCATTATTTATTGAACAGCCCTCGTATATTCGAGGTTTGGTAAAAAAGTAAAGGAAATTTATTTGTTTATTTCCACGGATTTCGTATATGCGATTTTCAAAACTTGATCTTGTTGGTGCACATGTTTGTGGTGTATGTTTGCATATTCAGCTGCTTTGAACAATTAATTGCTTTGTTGTTGGTAGTCGAAAATGTTGTACCTACATGTTTTCGAGGCTCGGCAAATTTTTACTCAATTTGTACTAAACTTTGCTTGAAAATGAAAAAAAAAGCATCAGCACATTTGAATAAATGACTGTGGCCCTGGGCGAATCTATTATAAGTCGTAATGGTTTGAGAGTGGTAGAAATGTTTAAGAAAGGTTCGAGAATACATTGAAAACCACGCCCACTCTGTGGCGCCTTTGCTTATCAATGTGGAGGACAATGTGAAAGACGCAAAGATAATGGAAGGCCAGATTTATGTCAGAACTGGTGAAAATTGTCTCACGCCAATGCTTACGCTTACACCTCAATGCTCTTTTCTATGTTTTAGCAAAAAATAAAACTGTTATATTCCCTCTGACATCGTTTATCGGGACCTGTCCACCTGCGACTTTATTTCCCAGGCTGAAGAAAACCATGAAAGGAGGTTTCGCCACATTGGTGAGATAAAACAGAATCGCTGAAGGAGCTGATCATAAGGAAAATGGTGTTCCAGAAGCGCTTCCAAGATTGGAAAAAGCGCTGACACATGTGTGTTATACCTGAGGGTTACTTTGAAGGGGAGAAAGTCGATGTAGATCAATAAACAGATTCTTTTGGGAAGTTATTCTTTTTTATATTTTCCTCATATAAGCAATGGCTGAGATGTGATAATTGAAGTACTGATGTTCACGTAAGGCAAAAATATTGTTTATATTCACATAACCTACCCTACTCATTTAACAAAATTTTACTTAAACCTATTCCTTTATTTACTTCTTAATAAACAAGATAAACATTTGAATAAAGTTCCTTTTTATATTTACTTGTAGGTGCAAGAGTCTGAAATCCGTGGGTTAAAATTCACTTTTTTATTTTTACATTTTATTATAATGCCATCCCTCTAAATGACAAATATACAGTTAGAAAGTTCACTGGAGCAATATTTTATACCCAATTTGCTAATTATAGTAGTTTGTTAAATTTTGGCCACACCCCTTAACTTTTCGTAAGTTTTCAGAAAATCGATCATAACTTCTGTAATACTGAACAGATAATTCTAAACTAAGCCTTGTTTTGTAAGGGATCTTCCAAGCTTTCTGCTGGTACCACTGTAACTCCAATGATGCTAGTATTTCTGTTGTCTTTGATTGTGTATGTGAGCAGTTATTTGTTCTAAGTAATATTTTGTAATGGTTATTGGTGAATATATGATATGGGTAGGCCAAAAATATTTTGAAAGAGAAAGCTTATAGTAAATCGTTTTACTAAACATAGAAAAGTAAATGTAGAAAATATAAATACAATAAATAATGAAATCACGTGTAATATTGAGGTTAGTAGGCCCAGTTCAACAATACATGTGCTAATCATGATAGTAGTCATGTAAAAAATTAATGAGCTGCGAGTCCTGAAAGCAGATAAAATGGTTGAAGAACTAGCCAAGAAGGCAAGGAAAACGAAGAGGAACTTGAAAAGAAAAAGTGACAATACAGAGAGTCAAGACTATGCAGTAGGGATGTTCTGACTCATGTGCGATTTCAGTAATCAATATATAAACTTTAAAGCTGCTTTTCTCAGTTTCACGTTTCTTTCAGGTTCTGGTACACTGTTTTAAAAAATAATCAAACAAAACATATGAGTTTTTGTGTATATTAAGCATACTGGTGGTATTGGTATTGGTAGTGGTGGTGGTGGTGGTATTGGTATTGGTATTGGTGGTGGTATTGGTATTGGTGGTGGTGGTGGTATTGGTATTGGTGGTGGTGGTATTGGTATTGGTGGTGGTGGTGGTATTGGTATTGGTGGTGGTGGTGGTGGTATTGGTATTGGTGGTGGTGGTGGTGGTGGTATTGGTGGTGGTGGTGGTGGTGGTATTGGTGGTGGTGGTGGTGTTGGTATTGGTATTGGTGGTGGTGGTATTGGTATTGGTGGTGGTGGTGGTGGTATTGGTATTGGTGGTGGTGGTGGTGGTGTTGGTATTGGTGGTGGTGGTGGTGTTGGTATTGGTGGTGGTATTGGTATTGGTGGTGGTGGTGGTATTGGTATTGGTGGTGGTGGTGGTGGTGGTGTTGGTATTGGTGGTGGTATTGGTATTGGTGGTGGTGGTGGTGGTATTGGTATTGGTGGTATTGGTAGTGGTGGTGTTGGTGGTGGTGGTGGTGGTGGTGTTGGTGGTGGTGGTATTGGTATTGGTGGTGGTGGTGGTATTGGTATTGGTGGTGGTGGTGGTGTTGGTATTGGTGGTGGTGGTGGTGGTGTTGGTATTGGTGGTGGTGGTGGTGTTGGTATTGGTATTGGTGGTGGTGGTATTGGTATTGGTGGTGGTGGTATTGGTATTGGTGGTGGTGGTATTGGTGGTGGTGGTATTGGTATTGGTGGTTGTGGTGGTGGTGGTATTGGTGGTGGTGGTATTGGTGGTGGTGGTGGTGGTGGTGGTATTGGTATTGGTGGTGGTGGTATTGGTATTGGTGGTGGTGGTATTGGTGGTGGTATTGGTATTGGTGGTGGTGGTATTGGTGGTGGTGGTGGTGGTATTGGTGGTGGTGGTGGTATTGGTATTAGTGGTGGTGGTATTGGTGGTGGTGGTATTGGTGGTGGTGGTGGTATTGGTATTGGTGGTGGTGGTGGTGGTGGTATTGGTATTGGTGGTGGTGGTATTGGTATTGGTGGTGGTGGTAATGGTGGTGGTGGTATTGGTATTGGTGGTGGTGGTATTGGTATTGGTGGTGGTGGTGGTGGTTGTATTGGTGGTGGTATTGGTATTGGTATTGGTGGTGGTATTGGTATTGGTGGTGGTGTTGGTGGTGGTGGTATTGGTATTGGTGGTGGTGGTATTGGTATTGGTGGTGGTGGTATTGGTGGTGATGGTATTGGTGGTGGTATTGGTGGTGGTGTTGGTGGTGGTATTGGTATTGGTGGTGGTATTGGTATTGGTGGTGGTGGTATTGGTATTGGTGGTGGTGGTGGTATTGGTATTGGTGGTGGTATTGGTATTGGTGGTGGTGGTGGTATTGGTATTGGTGGTGGTGGTGGTATTGGTATTGGTGGTGGTGGTAGTGGTATTGGTGGTGGTGGTGGTATTGGTATTGGTGGTGGTAGTGGTATTGGTATTGGTATTGGTGGTGGTGGTAGTGGTATTGGTGGTGGTATTGGTATTGGTATTGGTGGTGGTGGTGGTATTGGTGGTGGTGGTGGTGGTATTGGTATTGGTATTGGTGTTGGTATTGGTGGTGGTGGTATTGGTATTGGTATTGGTATTGGTGGTGGTGGTATTGGTATTGGTATTGGTGGTGGTATTGGTATTGGTATTGGTATTGGTGGTGGTATTGGTATTGGTATTGGTGTTGGTATTGGTGGTGGTATTGGTATTGGTATTGGTGTTGGTATTGGTGGTGGTGGTGGTGGTATTGGTATTGGTATTGGTGGTGGTATTGGTATTGGTGGTGGTATTGGTATTGGTATTGGTGGTGGTATTGGTATTGGTGGTGGTGGTGGTGGTATTGGTGGTGGTGGTATTGGTATTGGTGTTGGTGGTGGTATTGGTATTGGTATTGGTGGTGGTGGTATTGGTTTTGGTGTTGGTGGTGGTATTGGTATTGGTGGTGGTGGTGGTATTGGTATTGGTGGTGGTGGTATTGGTGGTGGTGGTGGTGGTGGTGGTGGTATTGGTGGTGGTGGTGGTATTGGTATTGGTGGTGGTGGTATTGGTATTGGTGGTGGTGGTGGTGGTATTGGTATTTGTATTGGTGGTGGTATTGGTATTGGTGGTGGTGGTGGTGTTGGTGTTGGTGGTGGTGGTGGTGTTGGTGGTGGTGGTGGTGTTGGTGGTGGTGGTGGTGGTGGTATTGGTATTGGTGGTGGTGGTGGTGTTGGTATTGGTGGTGGTGGTGGTGTTGGTATTGGTATTGGTGGTGGTGGTATTGGTATTGGTGGTGGTGGTATTGGTGGTGGTGGTATTGGTATTGGTGGTTGTGGTGGTGGTGGTATTGGTATTGGTGGTGGTGGTATTGGTGGTGGTGGTGGTGGTATTGGTATTGGTGGTGGTGGTGGTATTGGTATTGGTGGTGGTGGTATTGGTATTGGTGGTGGTGGTATTGGTGGTGGTATTGGTATTGGTGGTGGTGGTATTGGTGGTGGTGGTGGTGGTATTGGTATTGGTGGTGGTGGTATTGGTGGTGGTGGTGGTGGTATTGGTGGTGGTGGTGGTGGTATTGGTATTGGTGGTGGTGGTATTGGTGGTGGTGGTGGTATTGGTATTGGTGGTGGTGGTATTGGTATTGGTGGTGGTGGTAATGGTGGTGGTGGTATTGGTATTGGTGGTGGTGGTATTGGTATTGGTGGTGGTGGTGGTGGTGGTTGTATTGGTGGTGGTATTGGTATTGGTATTGGTGGTGGTATTGGTATTGGTGGTGGTGTTGGTGGTGGTATTGGTATTGGTGGTGGTGGTATTGGTATTGGTGGTGGTGGTATTGGTGGTGATGGTATTGGTGGTGGTATTGGTGGTGGTGTTGGTGGTGGTATTGGTATTGGTGGTGGTATTGGTATTGGTGGTGGTATTGGTATTGGTGGTGGTGGTATTGGTATTGGTGGTGGTGGTGGTGGTATTGGTGGTGGTGGTGGTGGTATTGGTGGTGGTGGTGGTATTGGTATTGGTGGTGGTGGTATTGGTATTGGTGGTGGTGGTATTGGTATTGGTGGTGGTGGTGGTATTGGTATTGGTGGTGGTAGTGGTATTGGTATTGGTGGTGGTGGTGGTATTGGTATTGGTGGTGGTATTGGTATTGGTATTGGTGGTGGTGGTATTGGTATTGGTGGTGGTATTGGTATTGGTATTGGTATTGGTGGTGGTATTGGTATTGGTGGTGGTGGTATTGGTATTGGTATTGGTGTTGGTATTGGTGGTGGTGGTGGTATTGGTATTGGTATTGGTATTGGTATTGGTGTTGGTATTGGTGGTGGTGGTGGTGGTATTGGTATTGGTATTGGTGGTGGTATTGGTATTGGTATTGGTGGTGGTATTGGTATTGGTATTGGTGGTGGTATTGGTATTGGTGGTGGTGGTGGTATTGGTGGTGGTGGTATTGGTATTGGTGTTGGTGGTGGTATTGGTATTGGTATTGGTGGTGGTATTGGTATTGGTATTGGTGGTGGTGGTATTGGTTTTGGTGTTGGTGGTGGTATTGGTATTGGTGGTGGTGGTGGTATTGGTATTGGTGGTGGTGGTGGTGGTGGTATTGGTGGTGGTGGTGGTATTGGTGGTGGTGGTGGTATTGGTATTGGTGGTGGTGGTATTGGTATTGGTGGTGGTGGTATTGGTATTGGTGGTGGTGGTATTGGTATTGGTGGTGGTGGTGGTGGTGGTATTGTTGGTGGTGGTGGTATTGTTGGTGGTGGTGGTATTGGTATTGGTGGTGGTGGTATTGGTATTGGTGGTGGTGGTATTGGTATTGGTGGTGGTATTGGTGGTGGTGGTGGTGGTATTGGTGGTGGTGGTGGTATTGGTGGTGGTGGTGGTGGTATTGGTATTGGTGGTGGTGGTATTGGTATTGGTGGTGGTATTGGTATTGGTGGTGGTGGTATTGGTGTTGGTGGTATTGGTATTGGTGGTGGTGGTGGTGGTGGTGGTGGTGGTATTGGTGGTGGTGGTGGTGGTGGTGGTGGTGGTGGCTGGGGCTCTGAGATTTATAACACTTGTATAAAAAAATTTCTGAAATTTCAGGTTTTTTTTTATCAAACTATCAGTACAAAATTTGAAATAATAGGTATTATTAAAGATAAAGGTTTTAAGAACATGCCTGTGGCAGTACCTTCTCACCTTAACCAATAGTGGAATCTTCTAAGAGTAAGTCCCAATCAAACGGCTTTGAATTTCTTCTGCTTGCATGTAAACTAGAGAGGAAAAAACAACAGCGTATTTCCTTTTGAGAAAAGTATTGCATATTTAAATTTAAAATAAAAATAACAAAGAATATCTCGAAAATAATTTGCGTACTTTGAGATCTACTTTCCTTGTGGGGTAAGATTTGACTATATTTTGCGATTTACAAGTTGGCAAAATGGATTTACATAGAACGAAGGGGAGCTCACAGACTACTCCCAGAAAATTCAAGATATACATTTTATTCAAACTTAGAAAGTTATTACACTTAAATGATAGTTCGGGATGGAAGGTTTTTCTTGAAAATCCTAATGTTGCATACTGAGTTTTGGTATTTATTCTACCTGCAAATAGATCCGTTGTCAAAAATCCTTTCTGGGGTCCACGGACCTCAAATAAAGTTATTGGAGAGTCAGTTATTGGAGAGTTAAAATATTCGGTATCAAATTAATGGGTAGAATACCTGAGTTCCTCTACTTTTAAGTACATATTATAGTAAATAAAAGGAAAGTGCATTTAAAATTGGAGTATAGCTTTCTCTCACTTCATTTAGATTTGTAATTCGCCGACTGTCTGCGGCTTTGGACTTTCCAGTCCGCTCCGGCTCCATTTTGGTCTGCCCACTTTTCTTCGGTCTTCCGTGGTTTCTTGTACTTTTGGGCTTATAGTTTGACTATTTTAGCTATCCTGTTCTTACTCATTCTTTGAAGTTTGTTTTCCCATTGGTTTCTGTTATTATTAATAATATGATACATTTGTTCTACTTTTAATTATTTCCTATACTGGCCGCCAAACTAGAATGTGATTGACTGTATGCACATGGAAGAACGCGTTAAATAAATGGGAGGGAATGATTACGCCATAATGGTCGTCATGGTAACGATTAGAAGGACCAATTAGAGTCGAGACGTTTTCATTGCTACGTTAGACGCTAAACCTTGGTTGCCGATATTCTACACGTGCTTAGCATGACGTGCGGGCGAGCGAGTTATGCAAACGCTGCAGTAAAGACAAAGCATTGGTATTTGTTTCTCTTGCCGATAATGCTACATAAACAGAATGCCTTCACGTATATGCTGCTATTCTTATTTTGTTATACAACAATTAGAGATCCTGTACTGGCAAGTTACTTTGCATTTTATTTATGGCAATTTGCCTTGGTTTACGTGTGTCTGAGTTCGTGGATTTGTGCGTGTGTTGTGATCATTTGCAATTGTGTTTAATGAATGTTTAATTATGTCTAAAAATAGTGACAAGCGAGAACCTGAACGTGCTTGGGAACCAAATAAAACTGTATTTGGTAAAGGTATTCCAATGGGAATAATATGCCCTGTGAGACTTAAGCGGCATTTCCCCACGTCAATAAGCATCAAAATGTCACAGATATGCCTCTTTGTTACGATGATCTTTACATTGATGTGTTCTTGCATGTTCTAGCGTTTGCATGTAGATCCACGACTTTACTACTGTCTTTGTGTATAGTATTATAAATAATGATGATGATAATGATAATGATACCCCTTGCAGTCGCAACTGAATCACCTCACACGCGTAATCCTATTGCGCTCTCCACGTGGCAGCTATAAGCGGCAACGTCGCCTCTCCCTCCATACGAAATGTCAATCACTTTCTAGATTGGAGACCAGTATAATATCTTGATTCCACTTTTTTGTTCTTTAGTGTACCCAATTTAACAATGCAGCCTCTATTAATTTACGTCCTCCAACGTTCAGTCATATCGGACGATGAATGGAATGGATGAAATGATGCTCAAATGAGTCCGGGGTCCATGGAGCTTAGAGTTACCTGACATTCGTCCTACAAGATAAGGGAAAACCACAGAAAGAAACCTTATCCAGGTAACTCACTCTAACCGAGATTCGAACTCGGGACCTCTTGAACGTGAGGCAGACATGCTACCATCTACGCTACCGAGGCGGGCTAAATATATTTATCACATCAGTTTCTCCCTGGTAAGGGACATTACATCCTAATGCTTGCATCGTGATATATGACCTGTTATTATATTGTATATTACTATTTTTTATCTAACTGGGCTCATTCCTCTAAAAGCCATGGTTTTGGAATTATTTGCTGTTATTTTCTTTCAATATTCAATAGTAATTTTGTTTAAACAATGTAGCGTTTTCTGCAGGTCATCTTCATTTGTGGCCATCGGCATATAGCATATTTTTCAGTTTAATTCTTGATATATCAATCCCTCAATTAACTTTGCCTAAATTCTTACTATTTCTTCAATATACAGATTTAAAAGTTGCAGTTGATAGAGGACAGCCTTGTCTTACACCACTTAACTACCACTGGTTCTTTTATTTACTTTTAGTATAGGGAAATATGGGGGGCAGGACAGGGTACTTAATATTTGTGCATCTATATTTCACATTTGGACATTTAGAAATTGTGTTTTGTTAATGTAAATGTGTTTATTATTGCATAATTACCTGAAATAAATGAATTAAATAGACAATCACAACAAATGGGAGTAGTTATCACGTCAAAAACAAAATTAGTACATTTGCCCCGTTTTGCCTCATAGGAGGGGCAGTAAGGGGTATTATTTCTTTAACCAAATTTTGATAAGGTTTTTATTTATTTTACATTTAGTTCACTTCTCACAATATGCACAAATATGTACAACATCTTCGTCATCACTTTCGACACCTGCACAAAAATTATGAGCCCACTCCAGGCAGCAGGGATATTTAATCCACCCTCCTTCTGAATAATCGTGGCAGTAAAGACAATCATCTTCGTCGTCTTTTGTCACTTCTTTCATGTTATCAGCGAACAGGTGACTTCTGGAATGTTTGGATACAGGTGGATTAGGACATCTAGGCCTACCTTTCGATGATTCCCGTTTTGTTTCGCTTTCTGACAGAGCCAAACGCCTTTTTACAGGTCTTTTATCCATTTTTTATTGTTCTGCATACAATATCGGTACTTTATAAGAGGAAGTTGTCAGTATTGTGCTTTTCCCTCTGTTTTTTCCAACTCTCTTGTTTTTTATCTACCTTTCGAATAGGTGTGATATTTTCTGGGCTGGAACTCTGCAAACTACTGCAGCTTGGGATCTCAATGTCTTCTCTCCCAATAGGTGAACCAGAGACAATGGACATCTCAGAAGTTGAAGGATTAACATCATCAGGAACTCCAGAAGAAATCTCAATATCTGTCATTTTGGACGGTAGGAAATCAGCATCATCAAACACATTGATGTACACAGACCATATTCCTGTTTTTCGAAACCCGTTGACAGCCGTGCTCATTGTTGCACCAAACAATGATGCAACCTGAAACAGTGTCATGAATTTTGCTGGATTAGATATAACCCAGCAGCGAATTTCATCCTTATAATATTTGATTAGTGGTTTCATGAAGTAAACATCCAGCGGTTACAGCCTGTGAGAACGTTTTTAACAACATAATCAATATTATGTGATTTCTTCTTAACTAGCGTTCAAGAGTTGTTTGGGGCACTTGAAGTTGACTAGCTGCCCTTTTGTACCCCATTAAACCATCAAATACGGCATTCACAGCCCCCTCCATTGAGACTAAAGACCACTCCTGCCTCTTTGACTTCTTTACGTAATTACGCACTATTCCGAAATCACACGAAACATGAGCAGTCAATCATATGAATAACACACAAAGAGCTTTACACCAGGGCATAATGGGGTAGTACCCTACTATGCCCCACCCATATTGCCCCGTAAACACCAGCTTAGATTAATGCTTGTCGATGGTTCGATATTCAAAGATAACTTAGCGAAAAACATGGATTTAGAAGTAAATTAAGTGAAATATTCCCTAGTAATTATTGTTTTTTATTTAATTGTACATATGATGTACTTACATGTCTTTAAAGAAATCATGAATCTTGTAAAAACTGCTTCAAACTGTATCCAACACACAACTCGCAAACAATAGATTCTGTTATGGCAGGCAACTGAGGTGTACTAGTAGCTGTGATTGAGATGACGTAATTTTGACAGATTCCGGTAGATTGTGCCACCTACTAGAGAGAAAACACGTATATCCCGTTCTGCCTCACTACCCAGATATGTCCCAAGTTCCCCTACATACTTCTTGTAACTTCAATTAATTGTAGTGGTATAACTCTACTTTTTAAAATCTTCCATAGTATCTTTTGCGATACTTTGCCAGAAGCTTTATAATAGTTAACCGAATAAATATTATTAAATTAAATTCTGAAGTGATATTTCTTTAAATACCTGAAGTATGATCTCGACAAGTGGTATAAGTGCCACTGCATTGCAATTATTTTCCATTTCTACGTCTTTCCTATCAAGAGGCAGTACGTTACCTCCGAAATCAAGGAGTAAATTCTAACCATAACTATAAGTGAAATGGTGTTCGGCAACGTATAAGGTTCGTAGATGTTACAGAATTCGTCCCGTTGCACTGCGATATCACTGTATTCCAGACTGTGAACAATACCTCTGTTTCAGAGTTTGAGTTCAAGAGGTGAGTCTGTGTACTCGTCCCTTGCAGTCAATCAGGGAAATGTATGAGACTGTCATGGCGGTGTTAGGGAAGTGTTAATGAACAGCGGAAACAGTTGAAATGATTTAGTGAGCAATATCGCCGTCGCCAACCTGACTGGCTGTGGACAGTTGCAAGTAATGAGATGAAACGGTAATTATGTTGTGACGTCACACCATCAATTATTGTTAATTATCCCATCAAAGGCGCGTGTCAAGTCGATTGCCAGTGTTTGTGCACAGCTACGATCCCTGGAGTTAGAGCCTTCGGTACAACAGATTACTCCAACCATGAATTAACTGAAGAGAGAAGAAAACGATCAACTTCTTGATATTCCTATTATTAATGAATCTTCTCGTGTTTAAGTTAGGAAGATGGAGAGGATGTTGCTGTAAGGGATGCTCTTAACTCTGATCGGTAAAGTGGAGTCAGTATAATTAATGCTCTATGTAACGGGTAAGATTATCTGTTTCATGATTCACTTTGCCAGCTCAGCTTTAGCAGATTTTCGTTGCGGATGGTTTAAATAACCGTAACATTGGGGAGAATTTTAACGTGGTTTGAGTTAAGGACCATTTCCTAATGGAACGACGTGTACAAGCGTAATGGTTGGCCGACTTTTAGATGCAGCAGTAAAGAACAGAGATAACTTTTGTGTTTGGTGTGCTGGAAACGTAATGTTTTATCTTGAATCAACTGTCAAAGCTTATCTATTTACGGTCCTTACGGTCTAAAGAAACTCAGCAGTCTCCTTAGCTTGGAACTTGTACTTGCTCTAAGCTGCCCGGGGAAGGCATAACCGGTATTATATCATCACTGTACTGATTATATTTTAATGCAAAGGGTACAGCAGTACACATTACCTAAATAGTAGATTAAAATAACATAATTATTTATAAGAACTTTTAAGTATAGGACTCCAATCTAGACAGCGGCCAAGCTTCTTTAAAACTTCTCTGTTCCATACAGAGAGGAAAAAATATGAAAGAATGTGACAACTGAAGTGACATTTAACTTCAAAATAAAAATCTGAAGTAATGGCCTTCCATGTAAGATGCCCAATAAGGACAGAAACAGTAATCGAAGATAAACTGTTGGAACAGATATCATACTTCCAGTACTTGGTCCGTGATATAATATATGCAGAAAAACAAAATGTAAATAAGGAAATGCAGACATTTCAAAATACTTGTGAAATAGACGAACACGGAGAGACAAAATTAGAAAACAAACGCTGCTAAGATTTTTCGTTCAACAATGGACTGCTGTTGGCAAGATATAGAATTAGACTGGGCCCTGAAACAAAAAGAAAAACAGTAAAATTCAAGGAGCGAAATGTACTTCCTACGGTCTACGGAATTTTTACAAGACAAGAACAAATTAGAAATTGACTAGGTATGCAATTAGTCTGGGCCATAAAAGAAAAAGAAAATCAGCAAAATTCAAGCAGCGGAAATGTAATTCCTACGGTCTGCGGAATATTTACAAGACAAGAACAAATTAGAAATTGACAAGGTATGGAATTAGACTGGGCTCTAAGAGAAAAAGAAAAACAGCAAAATTCAAGCAGTGGAAATGTACTTCCTATGGTGTGTGGAATTTTTACAAGTCAAGAACAAATTAGAAATTGACAAGGTATGGAATTAGACTGGGCTCTAAAAGAAAAAGAAAAGAGTAAAATTCAAGCAGCGGAAATGTACTTCCTACGGTCTGCGGAATTTTTACAAGACAAAAACAAATTAGAAATTGACAAGGTATGGAATTAGACTGGGCTCTAAAACAAAAAGAAAAGAGTAAAATTCAGGCAGCGGAAATGTACTTCCTACGGTCTGCGGAATTTTTACAAGACAAAAACAAATTAGAAATTGACAAGATATGGAATTAGACTGGGCTCTAACAGAAAAAGAAAAACAGCAAAATTCAAGCAGTGGAAATGTACTTCCTACGGTGTGTGGAATTTTTACAAGACAAGAACGAATTAAAAATTGACTAGGTATGGAATTAGACTGGTCCCTAAAAGAAAAAGAAAATCAGTTACAAATAGCAAATAGGGGGCGTGACATACAGTGCAGCCTTTTAAAATGAGTCTAGTTAGGAGTTTTAAAACTATGGAACGGGAAAATAAGTATTGTTATTTGCTTCTACAAACATTAGGGTAGATCATTTTGACAATCCCATTTTGTGAAATTTCACCTCAGAATGCCATTCTGGCTCCCCTTACATTTCATTTGTAATATTTAGATTTAAATTTCTCTTTACAGCAATACCTTAAAGGAAAGCATCAAAATGATTTGCTCTTTCAAAAGCGATTCACACTATGCTCTAGGTGTTTACTTTCGAAACGTTCGTTCATAAAAGGTAAATTATTTGTCTGTTAAACCGCAAATGAATACTACAAATCATAAACAATGAAAACATTTTGGAACCCATTACCAAATACGATATTCAGTTTCTTTGAGCTTAGAAATTCAATCACGTTGATAACCTCTGATTTGGAGATCCTGAGTTCATTAATTTTGTTGTATGTATGTTAATAACGCATAGAATAATCTGCTTTTGCGATGCATTCCTAAATGAAAGGGACATTTGCAAGTGTGAAGGCTGATAGCTCATTTCCTTTCATTTGCTAATCATGGTCCACATGAATCGTGCTTTGCTAATTAACCGCAAACCAGCTGTAATCTTCACCACTGCCCACTTGCTAACCATGCTGGCCATCCCCTTGCTATGCAGAGTTTTCAAAATGACACATAATCATTCAAATTAATTGCTGCAGAGCGAAGTATCGTTATGTTAGTATTAGGAAAGTTGCAATATAACTGGGATAGTGAATGCACATTTCCAGGATTTTCATTTCATTTCCACGCAATTTCAGAAGTCTCGTCTGGTTAATGAGCGAACTGATACAGGGTCACAGCTATCTGTGTATTATAATTGGAGAATGGAGTTATTGTGAAATAGCAAAACAATTGCTTTTGTGTTTAAAAATTACTCGTGATACAGATGTATTTAAAGAGCTGGCAAACAACACTGAGGTGTTCTGCATTTACCATCCTGTCGAGTTTACTCTAAGTGTATAAAGAAAAATAAGGGTTCCTTTCTTATTTTTGTGGCGGAGATAGAGATAAATCGTGCTTACTTCATATGCTTGAACCAATCGTCAACTTGACAAGTGTAACTTCTTATTCATATGGAACCACTTGCATGAAATATAATTATAATTTCTTTGAATGAGTTCTTTGAATGTGTTCTTTGAATGTGTTCTTTGAATGTGTTCTTTGAATGTGTTCTTTGAATGTGTTCTTTGAATGTGTTCTTTGAATGTGTTCTTTGAATGTGTTCTTTGAATGTGTTCTTTGAATGTGTTCTTTGAATGTGTTCTTTGAATGTGTTCTTTGAATGTGTTCTTTGAATGTGTTCTTTGAATGTGTTCTTTGAATGTGTTCTTTGAATGTGTTCTTTGAATGTGTTCTTTGAATGTGTTCTTTGAATGTGTTCTTTGAATGTGTTCTTTGAATGTGTTCTTTGAATGTGTTCTTTGAATGTGTTCTTTGAATGTGTTCTTTGAATGTGTTCTTTGAATGTGTTCTTTGAATGTGTTCTTTGAATGTGTTCTTTGAATGTGTTCTTTGAATGTGTTCTTTGAATGTGTTCTTTGAATGTGTTCTTTGAATGTGTTCTTTGAATGTGTTCTTTGAATGTGTTCTTTGAATGTGTTCTTTAAATGTGTTCTTTGAATGTGTTCTTTGATTGAGTACACTGATGCTGCCTGAACCTCCATAAATTTTTTGTGCCTAAACCAGCAATTGCTTTTAATTTCCGATATGGAAACATGTTCTAGTAAAGTGAGAGAGCAGTGATGAAAAATTCATTCTCTATGGCTGTTATTTAATGAAATCTAAACTGTAAGTCAACACATGTCGTTTTTCGAAGTAATTATACAAAATAAGTCGTAATTTATTGGTACTGAATGAAAAATTGCTCAGTATATCAAGGGGAGCTGGGCTTATGGTATCCTCACGAATTTTAATTTTCCACACGTGTACGTGTCGCTGGAAGGCTGTGCTGCCTTTTAGGCGGTGCTTTCCTGACTGTTACCGTGCCTGGAGTAGGTCCTTTGCTGGTAGAATGATGGGGACAAAGTAGAGATTGTGGGTGAACGGTGAGATTGTTTTGGCGATTTTTTTAATTGAAAGTGTGATAAGGTGTGATATTACATACATTTATTACATAAAATCTAAGTACACATACCTCTGTACTTTGCGTATTTGCAAATTTATGAAAAAGGAAAAAATTATCCGAATAATTTATGCTCCACTTTAAATCATAATCCTAATAAAATCATATAAAATAATTGCGCCATATAGGGCAGAGTCGTGCAGTATCGGCCGGCATGCAGTACACTATGTGGCAGTATTTCCAGTAAGCAGTAGCAAGCTTATACCTCCACGTACGCTATAGTCGGATATCTTCTTCCTCTCTTCAGTTTCCCGTAGGGGAAGGGATCCGTCCCTTTCAGCTGCCAAAGTGCGGGCGCTGCGGACCCTTAGCACTCGTTGTACCTCTGACGTTACTAAAGGAACCTCGGGCCGAACAGCCGAGCCCCTCCTTCGGGAGTTGTTCGGATTGGGATGGCTTCGAGGGGGCAGTGTATTCCCGATACCCGTGGGAGATTGGGTACGTCTTCGGACGGGGTTGAGGGAAGCCATTAAGTTTCCGGGTACTAGCCTGCTAAGCTAGTAGAAGGTGTGCTAGATCACCAGGCGGCCCCACCGAGGTCATATCGGTAGTCTTCACCTTGAGTGTTGACGCGCGTAAGTGGCGTATCCACTTCCATCCCGTCTTGTGTCCCTAGGGCCAGATGGGGGGGCTTCTTAGGAAACTAGATCTTGCCCTATGGAAAGCCCCACGGAGGATGCCGGGCGCCCTTTAAGGGACAGCTCGGATAACTCCCTGGTTGAAAGAGGCCCGGGTCTTGTAACTGGGGGTTCAAGGCTAATGGGAGTTGAACCTCTGGACTCAACTCTCTTCAGTTATTTGTCTGCTTGTCTGAGTGCTTGATGATGGTTAGTGTAGCTCTTAGCGCACGGAAGATATTCTGAGGTCTATAGCAGCGCTATATTTGCGATCTCTATAAACCATGAGCTAAACATTTGTGAAATGAGCAGAAATAGTGACAATAAGTTGCTATGCTTTTGTATTCTACTATTGTTCTATATGTGACAGTGCAATGTATCACTGACAATCTATATTGTAACAGAAAAGGCAGAGGCCGATACTGCAAGACACTTTCTACAAGCCTTATCATTATAGCTTTTTTACTTTCAATGTAATAAAGTACTATAAATAAAAAATAAAAATCATTAAATTATACCATCTGTAGAAAATGTCTTGAGGTAAGAGAATAAGATAGTAAAATTCCGATTAACCGCCACAGTTACAAAGTAAAGTCAAAAGCTTAACCCGGCCGATATTGCACGACCTTCCCCTACGCAAAGAATTGGATTATTCGCCTTCTCTAATTTACTATTAGGCCATAGGTCATATGATTAAATGAGTATTTATGATTAGTTCTAAGTTAATTTTAAATTTCTTGACCCATTCATAGCTACCCTGATTGTTTGGTCTACCGCTAAAAGGGATCAGCTTAAATGCCGAGTACCATAAGGTAATACTGAAATCATTCAGGTCGTATGTAGATGACTGAATGTCTGATAATATCTTATTTTACGCGATTCACAAGTGGGAGTCTGTCAATATTTATAAGCCTCAAGTTTTAGTATCATATGCTTAGCTTTTTTCGAAATGAAGTAAAGGGAAATTCCTCCAACCTCTCCCTTACTGCCTCGTGTTCCAGAACAAGTGCATAAAATATCTATAGGAGATACAGAGATGCACAACAAAGGCCAGATGGGAAGACTGAACTTCTTGTATAATGCAGCCAAAGGCAGTCTCTCCGCGTAACGTGCGGGCTGCTGGTGCTATAAATCCGGACGGAGAATTGCCTGCTGTCCGCTCGTATAGCGGGATGCTTGATTGGTGACGGAAATTCTTGCTCGCAATAACTTTGCTTCCAAGCATGTACCACAGTACAGCTTTTCCCCATAAACAAGAAGCTGTCCATCGACTCCATGGTCAGTAAGCAACGACATCCTAAAGTATATTTCGGAAATGTGTATCTCACCATTCCAAGGAATAGCAGTTTCATTTTCGACAAGCCATGTATCACATTTTATGGTTTCCATGTTATCCCTTTACATCCAAGATAAAGGTATTGGCAATTATGTAACCAAAGCACGTCAATTGTTTCAGGATATAGTATTAAATCTTTCGATAATTACCTGTGGTAATATTTTGAGCACTACAGAACCATTTTCATCTCGGTAAATGGCGATGAGAATGTGGATTGCCTCTCTACTTTACGGATTAATGGATAAGATTCATGCTATACACAAAACAGACAATAAACTTACCAAAGGGCCTATATGTACTCGTATTTACAAGTATTCAAACACTTCAAACATTAGAGTTACCAAGTATCGGGTTGTCTGCTAAATTCGTTCGATTCTTGTTACGTGTTTACGACTAAGAACACCTGAGAACACTGCATGCCCCCATTTCTGTTACGTCAAAGAAGTTGCCTAACAATATGGAGTTTATTTACAAATACAATAACTGAAAAGAATGCTATGAACACAAACCACAGCGACCTTACGGCCAAAGGTAAATAGGTCAACTTATGTAAGAATTGGTAACCAAACTTCAGTATGAGTTTGTGGATGCAACAGTGTGGAGTTCTAACTTGTGAATGTTAATATGGAAGGCAAGAAGGAACATTTTCGACATTTAATGCTGTTTTATTGCCGTAAAGGTAAAACAGCCTCACAAACTCAACGGAAAATTTGTGCTGTTTACGGAGAGGATGCAGTGACGAATCGGGCATGTCAAAAATGGTTTATTCGATTTCGAGCTGGGAACTTCTCTGTGAAAGACAAACCTCGTTCTGGAAGACCTGTGGTTACGGATGAGGAAAGGATAAAGCACATGATTACGAACAACCCCAGAATAACAACTCGGGAGGTAGGTCAGGAGCTAAACTTATCTCATGCAACTGTAGCCAGGTACCTAAAGAAACTTGGTTACGTAAATCTTCGGGATGTATGGGTTCCGCACGAACTGAGTGAACAAAATTTAGTTCAGCGCGTTTCCATCTGTAACGCATTGATAAGACGCAATGAAATTGCCCCTTTTCTGAAACAGCTGGTTACAGGAGACGATAAGTGGATTAGGTACAACAACATCCGAAAGAGAAAGTCATGGCGTAAGAAAGGGGAACCACCACTTTCAATTCCTAAACCAGGGCTTCATCCTGAGAAGATTATGCTGTGCATTTGGTGGGACTGGAAAGGAATTATTTATTACGAATTTCTTCCTCCTGGGGAGACCATCAATTCAGAGAAATACTGTTCTCATTTGGATCGTCTGAAGTTTGCCCTAGAAGAGAAAAGGCCAGAGATAGCATCTAATGGTGGAGTCGTCTTTCATCAAGACAATGCCAAACGACACACTTCTATGGTAACTCGTCAGAAATTACGGGATTTCGACTGGGATGTGTTACCTCACCCGCCTTATTCTCCAGACATTGCCCCATCCGACTATCATTTATTCCGCTCCCTGCAAAACTTCCTTAATGGCAAACGCCTTACTTCCTTGGAGGATTGCAGACTCGCCGTAGTAGAGTTTGTCAACCAGAAAACTGCAAGATTTTGGAAAAATGGTATTGATAAGCTTCCTGAGAAATTGAGATATGTTATTGATAATAATGGTGCATACTGCACAAAATAAAGTTTGTTTTGAAAAGGTCATTGCCTTGTTTACTTTCGATGACCTTGCGTATGTAAACAGATTACCCCTAGATAATTAGGCAACTTCGTTGCCGTAGTTGTGATACGGGCATACAGTGCAGGCGTTCTTTGTCGTAAACACGTAACAAGAATCGAACGAATTTATGAGACAAACCAATAGAATGCAGTGCATATGTTTTTCATAAGATCATAGCTGATCATGTCAACGAACGTATGGTAACAGAATAATGAAAATCCAACCCTAATGCTACACACAATAGAATGAACCTTCGACAAGAATTGTATCACAGTTTTATGTGGTGTATTTCTTTCATACAACCTAAATAGTAACACTGGCGCATTTCTGAACCTATTTAGCTCAGACTTCAAAATGTGTTATAATATAGGATGAGAGGATTTTAGTTATGGGTTTGAACAAATTGGCCACCTCTTCAGAAGAAGCGCCTGTAGTCACTGCACAGTGATGTTGATTGCATTTTTGAATTTTTACGGAATAAACACATTCTGGGAGAACTAAAGAGTTGTTGGTACGACTTATACGCGCTGAGGTGATGCCCACAGGAATGTTGGTCATACATAAGCGTAATTTATTGGTTTATTTGATATTTTGCTATTTATTTATTTGTACAGTATCCCTTACAAATTCAGTACAATAAAATTTAACATAGAACATCCTGTACAAATACATAAAATATCTGACCTTAAGATTTACTTGCTGACTCAGGTCCCCTGGCTATAAGCCTTTGATTTTCCTGATCAGCTTGATGTCATTTCTTCTTGACCTTCGCTTCTTTTTCCCTAATCCACTTTTGTCTTATCATATATAAGAAATCTCCTATACATCTATTTTTCTTTTCACCCATCCCCGTTAACATGCGTACTGCCAATATCTCTTTACTTACACTGGCCAATTTCTTATCCCATATTTTTCTGCTGTAATTTGTTAGCTCCTTGCATTCTATCAGGTAATGAACAGTGCTTTCTTCATCCCCACAAAATTCAGATATTCCTACCTCGTTACTTTTCAACCCTTTTAAGTATAATATTCCTACCCTCATCCATGCTATGCCTTCTCTTCCAGTTTTGCCACATTGATCTATATATTTTTTCCTACCCCATTCTGTCTTTAATTGGTTATAAAATTTCAAAAATTTCTTTTCTTCTATACTTTCTCATATCTCTTGCCTATCTATGTCTTGTAGTCTAGTTCTCACTTCCTTCCAAAAGCCGCTAGAATTTGTCTCCTCTGCTCTCCATAGATCTCCCATGCCTATCTTTAATGCCATTCTTTCCAATTCCGACCACTAAATATTTGTACTTTTAATGCTTTTCTGTGCAGTTAGTGAATGTAGGTTTAAAAATTTGTAATAAAAACTTTTTAAATATGTTATTGTTTGCTGACGACTTAGTTATTATACAAAATAGCGAGTCTGCCCTGCAAAAATCTATTTTTAAACTCCTTTTATAAAATCAAAGGTAATGGCATTCAATGGGAAAGAGCCAATTAGAACAAAAATAGTTATAAATGATCGTTGCGTTGAACAGGTAAGCCATTTTAACTACTTGGGAAATGATGTTAGTAATGACAAGGAATATGATGTCTACAATAAAATATGCAAATTTCAAAGAGTTTGTGGAACAATAAATAGAACATTTAAAAACAAAATACGTAAAGAAACAAGATTAAAGTTCTACAAAGTTATGGCTGTACCTATACTGACATACGGAAGTGAGACTTGGATGTTAACTAAAAAGCAACAGAGCAAAACACAGCCTTCAGAAATGAAATTCTTGAGAAATGTGAAAGGATGCACGAATAGGGACTTAATAAGAAATGAAAATATAAGAGAAGAGCTGGACATTTTTAGTATGAATGATAGGTTAAAAGATCTCAAACAAAAATGGAAGGAACATGTTGAAAGGGTGCCAGATAATAGACTTACAAAACAAATATTACAGTATATCCTAAAGGTAGGAGATCGGGGGCAGACCCAGGAAACGATGGCTGGAGGACTTCGAAGGCGGAACAGGCACTTGATTGCCTATGCCATGAAGTGAAGAAGAAGAAGAAGAAGAAGAAGAAGAAGAAGAAGAAGAAGAAGAAGAAGAAGAAGAAGAAGAAGAAGAAGAAGAAGAAGAAGAAGAAGAAGAAGAAGAAGAAGAATGCTTTTGTGTTCCTTCATGCACAGATTCAATAAGTCTCCTTTCTGCCCTTTAATACACTTATACCAGAATTTCAATATTCTCTCTATTATTATTCCCATCCCTTTTATTGGTTTATAGTATCCTAGAGTAATCTGAAAATGTACGCTTGCGGCGCCTAATGTGACGCTGAATTTCTTTCGCGGAGTGTAACAACATACTTTCGTGTATAAAAGCGCCAAAATGTCATACGAGAGCCTCACTGGGAAGCAGAAGAAAACAAAATGGATATATTTTGTATCTTTATCAGAAATGTGATGTAACCAGAAATACGAGTAGACAGTAGTCTGCTCAGGTCTCGGAGGCATAGATCGCAGCAGCTATCAGTGCATCCAGAATACATGCCTTAAGGTTAATGCCAGGTTTTGTTTAGAAAGACAGAAGGAGACTGGATGGAGATATAGGATAGTAAGAAGAGGGAAAGACGAAACCAAATTTCACAATTTACGATAGGATTTGGTAGTCTGTGTGATTCCTTTAACTTTTGGCGGTTATTGAAAGATCCCAACTCTTGGCAGAATCAATGGTTTTATGGGTACAACGCGGCAGTCATGACCAAGACTCTCGCTTTGACTCTATCCTAGTGGGGTAGAGTGAAAAATAATTAGGAAGCACGTATTGTTTAGTGCCTTCCGATTTCTACACAAGTATATGGACCTTTCTATAGCTCCTCAGTCATTGATTGCTTGCCAGGTGTGATAAAGATCGCCACTGAGTTCCATCTTTACTGCTCCTGTTGTTTTGTGAATGTGCCTGACAGGGAGATGTTAGTTCTCTCTTTGCTGTAGTATTTTATATTGTTTAGGTTTTGCTTTTTCAATCAGTGTTAATGTGTCAGTAATTGATGTATGGCTATCATAAAGTACCAAGAAGCATCTTTCAGGGGTGTATGGAAGGTGGTAACCCTGATAGACAGTAGCGTAGAGGCGGTATATGATTGACAGTAGTGGTGTAAGCTGTACCCGCTTTCCCTACCCTTGCAGGCTCTTCGAGTAACTACGACTCTTCTCTGCATCCGAGGTGTGCTGGATGTTGGATATCGCCAGCTTGTTAGTCTAGCAGACATGCTGCCTTGTTACTCTCAGCCACCTACAAGTTAAGCTGCGTAGGGCTAGAAAGCGCTAGTGTTGCCGGCAGAGGGTGCAAAAAGGTCTGATAGTTAAATGACACCACCACCGGGAGGGGCAGGCACCGACTTTCCTCTGCGGAGGTCGAGGACAAGAAACTTACCTGGGCTATAGATGTCACACAGTGCACGTTTCAACCTATTCGCCGCTCCGCACACAAAGAACATTGGGGACAACACTTTTGGCTTCGGTCATAATGTAAGTTTTGAACCCACCTGTCCTAAATTTCTATTCCAAACTTTTTCCCTATGTTTCTCGGGCGGATTATTATAAATTTCACGGAGTTATTGCACAAACAATTTAAAAAATTGTAAAGACTTAATGCGGCAAGTTTTTGATTGATGTAATACTAAACTTCTGTATTGTTAGTAATTCAAAACTAAAACAAAATCTGTACAGTGTTATATTTGAAATTTTGAGAGTATAAAGAGATTGTTCACAACAACCAACTTGGAGTATTCTGTGTCTTTACAATCCTGCACGGACCTTTCACTTATGACTTCCCTATTACTAATATATGTAGGAAATGGTACAAAACGATTCCAGAAATCTGAGACTTAGTCCAGACTTAGTCTTTTCTGAGTCAGCTGCGATGCTTGTGGTTTCTTGCAGGCAAACAAATGACTCTGCACCTGTCTGAAGAAGTAGGTGGAGATGTGCGCAGTATTTGCAAGAATCATACACGGTTCAGGTAGGTGTGATGCATGGAGAGCCACAGTAGTGCATTTTGAAATCCCTGCAACTTCTCTTACTTTACACATAAACGTAGCAACTAGAACTGGCTACGTTGGAACAGGTTGGCCTCAGTAACAAGGTGTTATCCTAAGAAGGGAGACCTAATACAAGGTCTATTTGAAATCCGCCACAACTAGATGTTTGATCCGGTGCGGTTTGAACCTGTGCGGTTGCCAGAACGTGGTGGCATGGTCCCTATGGTTGCCGGCTATCAGCATGCTAATCGGACAATCGGCATGGCACGTTACTTGTTCGGCGCGGTGATTTCTGGAGGCTTAAGTGAAGTTTGATGCTCCTTAGAGCGGTGGAGCCCTGAGATGAAATTCCATTGAACGTGCCTTTGCTTCAACGGGGCTTCAAGCTGTTGGATATCCTTTGGAATCTCTCCCAGTAAAACTAGGATTGTGTAATTCTCCATGATATATTCATATATTTCTTGTGATATTAAGCTCTTCCAGGCTCCTCGAGGTTTAAGGGTAACACGGGTACTTCAGGTTTACAAGATAAAACCCGAACAAGGTGTAAAGATCTGTAGCATGCCAGTAGTTTGGTACGATAGATTTACGCACCCAAAAGAAATCAGAGCAAAACTTAATGTCTTTCACGCCGACTGTAGAATGGAACACTGAGACTCATGGCAGTTAGAGAACGTCCGTAGAAGAAAGCGGTTAGGCAAGTTCACAAGCAAACGTTGACAAGCGTAATTTACTCTCAGCGGCCTTGGTTCTATCCAGAAATAAGTGTAACATTATGAAACTCTGCGACTTATTTTCCATTCATAAAAGGAATATTTGAAACGTGATTATAATGCCCATATGTTTAAACAAAACAAATTAAAATAATAAAAACATGGTGCATGGTAAAGTTATTTTAGTTTATAATAAACCCGTTTTTCCCTTATATGCTTATTACACGAAGAAGCGAATTCTTGCGCTCTAACGTTAAATATTTAGTGACACTTAAATGATACTCTTTCCATTAAATTTTTCGACTGATTTAATACACAAATTTAATTTTTAGAACGTGCTACTCTGAAGTTATTGCCGTAATTAACGCCTTTATTGACTGAAATAACATTTGAAGAACGTTCAACCTGCATCTGATATTCTATGAAAAATTTGCAGTGTGTTGTTTGCGAACTCCGTTTTCCTACATGTTGTTAAATTACTCGAGAGAAAATATTTATCCAGTCTGTGATGAAACTTGATTTTCCAGGTGGTAAAACTTCAGGGATGTAATAGTTGTCTAGTGGAAATCACAACCAAGGTGTTTAGATTTTCATTGGTTTTTAAAATATTCATTGTTGTTCTTTATTCCTCTGATGACCATGTGTGTTTACATTCAGATTTGCTCGAAGCTTTGGTAAGAATCAGGACCTCTCGCGTTACAAAACATGCGAAGAACGTGACTAACATTCTATGATCTTTTCATATGAAATAAAACAAGAGAAACTGCTTAAATCCCAAGCTCGAACATAAGCAAGGTGCTCTCTAACCAGTCCTTTATAATAAATGCTTTCAGTCGATGAGTATACTTACCAGGTATAGGAATTTTTAGGCGGTTTTCCTCAAGTAATCTACACCCAGAATGTTGCACTATAAAGAAACAAAGATGAGGCCAAGGTTAATTGACGGACAGGAAAAGTTTGTCCAAGTACTGTTTGCCAAAAACTGTAAGAGGGATGAGTTCGTTCGCTTTGAGACCCTGGTTGTCTTCCTTAGTTTTTTCTTTTGGTGTTAGTGTTGAGAAATTCAATATTACACTTGCGTCAGAAGTGAGCCTTCTTTGCCAATTATGAAAAGATGAACTATCATCTATCGGGCCCAAAACAAATTTTTGAAACATTTGTGCGGACGGAAGTTTCTGATTCCTGGTAATTTTTATACGAGGGCTATCCAGAAAGTAGATTACGTTTTGGAATAAAAAGTAAACAAAGTATAGGAAACAAATTTTATTATATACAGATGAAAGCCACTCTCAAATACTACTTTTCGACATAGTCACCATTCAAATTAAGGCATTTATCGTAGCGATGTACGAGCTTGGAAATTCCTTCGTCGAAAAATTCGGCCGCCTGCGCCTTCAACCACTTCGTTACCTCTTCTTTCCAGGAAGTCCTCCAAAATCACACCTTTTCTGTCCCAAAAAACAGTCGCCATCATCTTCCTTGCCGACATTGTTTGCATGCATTTCTTGGGTTTTTGGGGAGAACTTGTGTGCCCCCACTGCATTGATTGCAATTTCGTTTCACAGTTCACGTGTTTCACCCATGTTTCGTCACCAGTAACGATGCGATCGCGTAAAGAGTCACCATCCTTATGGTAAACGTCCAAAAAGTTCAACGCTGCAGCCATTCGCTGATTTTTGTGGTCCTCTGTCAAGATTTTTGGAATCCATCTTGCACAAAACTTGTGGTAACCAAGCTTTTCGCTGATGATTTCGTGCAACAAACTTCGCGAAATTTGTGAACCTTCGATTTTCACGGACTTTAGCATCGACTTTTTCGACAAGTTCGGCAGTCACTATGCTGGGTCTCCCACTTCGATCTTCGTCGTGAACATTGGTTCGGCCATTTTTAAATCTGATGACCCACTGACGCACTCCACCTTCAGTGATAATGTTGTCCCCATACACTTCACAAAGCTGCCGATAGATTTCTATCGGTTTGCAGTTTTTTGCAGTCAGAAACCTTATTACTGCACGCACCTCGCAGCTCGCGGGATTTTCAATTAACGCAGACATTTCAAACCGTCACAGTATCTGAACGGAGCACAGCACGAACCTCTCACTAGCACGGCTAGATGCCGACTGAGCTGCGCAACGCTCTGACCCCAAGATGGCCGCGCTAGCCCCGCCCTTAGCGGAAACAGACGAAAACGTAATCTACTTTCTGGATAGCCCTCGTACTTCCTAGCGCAGCTAGCTAACCATAATATTCGTGTTCTGAAGAAGCGGTATGTGATAGAGAAAAACAAAAATTATGTTTGAATCCAGCGTACGATAGTCATCACTAATCATTTTAGTTAATTGATGGAAATTAATCATTTATTCACACTAGCCGTATATTGGCTAATATATTCGATTGATAGAGTCGACATGAAAAGTTTACTGCCACAGCCGGCATTTTAACCACGTTATGTACTGGTTTCTGTCCAGTCACTCTTGCCCATTGAGCTACCATGGCCAATTTGCCGTAATGGCATTAAATTCTGCAACTGACTCATATATTTCCCCGGTAAACCACTAGAGGCTCTCGTATCCGAGGTACACAATTTGTGGCGACCTATTATTATAAGTGCGTGAGCCCTAGGCTTCATCATTTAGCTCTTATTAGTCAAGTTAATGATGGAATTTAACCATTTCTTCACACTAACCGTATGCAGGCTAAGGTATTGGATTGATAGAGTCGACATGAAAAAGTCAATGCCACGGCCGGATTTGAACCATGGATCTGCTGGAGAATTTAATGTCATGACGGCAAATTGACCGTGGTAGCTCAATGGGTAAGAGCGACTGGACGGAAACCAGTAGATTCGTGGTTCAAATCCCGGCCGTGGCATTGAATTTTTCATGTCAACTCTATCAATCATCATTAATCACCCATTTTCTTACAGCCAGCCTCGGTAGCATGGTGGTAGCATGTCTGCTTCACGTTCAAGAGGTCCCGAGTTCGAATTTCGGTCAGGGTGAGTTACTTGGATAAGGCTTTTTCCGGGATTTTCCCTTATCCTAAAAGACGAATGTCGGGTGACTCTAAGCTCTATGGACCCTGGGTTCATTTGAGCATCATTTCACCCATTCCATTCATCGTCTGATATGACTTAACATTGGAGGACGTAAATTACAACAACAAAAAATTCTTACAGATGTAAAGTAATGTACTGTGTAATCAGTCGTCAGCCCAGCACCAAAGTTAGTTTTGGTGACAGGTAATTGAACCAGCTTGTGCAACACTGTTTCGTTTTAATTTTTCGTAAGTAATGTTACTCTTATTCAATATCAAAGAAACTGTATACAAAAATAGTGTACATATCGAATAATCTTGAAAGTAGAAAGCAAAACACTTTGTTTTATTTTTAAACTCTTCCACATTTTCTAGTTTGGGTTTGTCGCACTCGTATAGCATAACAGTATTGGCTCTCTCTCTCTCTCTATCTCTCTCTCTCTCTCTCTCTCTCTCTCTCTCTCTCTCTCTCTCTCTCTCTCTCTGTACTTTATTTTAAGATCATTTAAATCTTGTTTTTTTTAAATATTTAAAATACAGACAATAGAAGTGCTGCCTGTTACAATGTGACGAGAATGACAAACTGTTTTTACAACGTGACAGTTCTTTGTTTACGGTGTGGGGAAGAGGGCAAAATCATTGGCAACGAATAATTGAGTTACGCATTTATTGTCAATGAATGTCTGCTGTTCTGTTTAGTTTCTACTAGTAATTTTAAAAATCCAATTACATCACTCATTCCGAGTCGCTCCCGTCCATTAACAGGAAAACTAAATGTCATGCTCTGTTCGGAATTTACAGTCCTTGACATTATTTCCGCATTTTACTGCTTGAAATGTCCTCTCGACTGCTGTACCTCTCTTTTTTCCAGAATAAAGGGGGAGAATTTCATTAATATGCAACGTCCAGTTTTTTTTTTTGTATTCATACGAATTGCTTACAACATTTGGAGAATCTTTAAATATAGATAGACCATTGTGACACATAATAATTCCTATTTATAACAGCAATGTTGCTATTGTGTTTCATTACTACTAAGGTGAGTAATGCCTTAATAAGAAACAGAAATGGAAAATCACCGAGTTCGGGGAGTGTATTTATAGAATTGTGGAAATGTGGAGGAAGGGAATTAAGGAAGACTATAACAAGGATGTTAAACCAAGCTGTGGAAATAGATGACGTCCCAAAAGATTGTAGCGTGTCTGCTTCACTTTTAAGAAGTCCTGAGTTCGAGTCCCGGTCAGAGTTATCTGGATAAGGTTTTTCCGGGGCCTTCCCTTATCATAAGACGAATGTCGGGTGACTGTGAGCTCTATGGACTCTGTGCTCATTTGAGCATAATTTCATTCATTATCGGAAATGACTCATCTAGCTTCTACCTTTCATCCGGATGAGTCAATAGACAAATTATCGGAGGAAATTGCTTCAGCTGTCCACCGTTACCTTAGCGTTCCCCATACGGTGCAAGAAGTCACCTTAACATCCTTTGCAGAAGTCAGAACTATCATCAGTTCTGTATGGCCCTTCAAGGCTGCGGGAGCTGACAACTTGCCATACGCTGCTTTCACAAACCTGGATTCATCTCTTGGTACATCTTTTCAGCAGCTTGCTGCTCCTGGCCCATTTTCCAGCAGCATGGAAGCATGCACGGATAATGACTTTACCTAAGCCCGGGAAGGACCCCAAACAACTTACCAGTCATAGGCCTATCAGCCTTCTCTCATCCATCAGCAAGCTGTTCGAGGAAGTTGTTCAGCAGCGGCTCCAAAGCACACTGGATCTACATCAGGTACTACGTCCTGAACTATTTGGGTTCCGGCGGCAGCACTCCACAACAAATCAGCTCCTTCGACTTGTGGACGAAGTGGTAAAAGGGTTTAACAACCGACATTATGTTGCAGCCCTCTTCCTTGATATTTCAAGAGTCTTCGATTCTGTTTGACATGAAGGCCTCCTGCATAGAGTTATACACCATAACATCCCGTCTTACCTCATTCACCTATTACACCAATATCTTAAAAATCGATCCTTCGTGGTTGTGAAGGACGACATCCAATCCCACTCATATGCCATAAATGCAGGAGTACCTCAGGGTAGTGTCCTAGGCCCCTGATTTTCTTGACATACCTTAATACACTTCCCACCTTAAGAGGCTGCAACCTATATCTCTTTGCCGATGATACCGCCATAACAACAGCATCCAAACGACATGACTTCGCAGTACAAAGGGCCCAGCTGTTTACGAGTATGCTGTATGCCTGGTTTGCGACTTGGCGATTAAAACTAAATGACACTAAGTCCCAAGCCATCACTTTCTCCCGGCTTTCTCCCAGTAGTACTTAACCTCCGTCTCTGAGATACAGAAGTACCATGGTCATCAAAACCGCTACCTCCGGACTGCAGTCGCCGCCGGCTGGTATATCCCAAACGACAATATTCATTTAGACCTATCCTTCCCTAAATTATTTGACTACATCTTACATCTATCGCACAATTTCTATTCCAAACTTCCAAACAGTTTCAATAACCTCATCCGTGGACTTGGATAGTACGACCTCGACCCCGGAGAAACCTATAAAAACCCAGACTTGTACTAGGACCCTCTAAATCTCCAATACACTTCCAATATTCTACCTCTTTCCCTAATAAAACTACATCCTAACTTGTCTTCCACCGTTAATCCACCATCATTAAGAATAAACTTTCTCCATGCCAGTAAGGGACCTACTCCCGGTATGGCAAGAGTCGAAGGACCCTTCTCTCCGGAGGAGGTACCCCTTCAACGACCTCACAACTTGTGGATGGAAATGACTTCAAATAGCGAACGTAAATTAAGAAGTAGTTCCAAAAGTTGGCAACTATCTTAAGTAAGCTATCTTTAAGAAGGGGAATAAAATGATCCCTCTAATTATCGAAGTATTAGTATGATGGTTTCCATAAGCAGCTTATTTAACAGAATTATAACTGCAAGATTTGAGATAACATAGCGTGCCATATTCTGAGGTAACTCTAGCAAAGACACCAGTTACTGCTCTGATTTCGCCATCTGCGAAGCTAATTTGTTTCACAGGGAGACATCTGAAATGCTGCATGGAGATTTTACAAAGACCAAACATGTGAAATTCGACAGTAACTGCTCACGTGTGAAAATTGCTTCATCTATGAACATGGCATGCGATGCAAACAGTACACCGTTTTCAATTTTCTCCATATATCACTGACAAAACTGCTGTCGCAGAGGATAGCCCTCAGGCCTCATTCCATGAACCTTTTCAAGATGAAACAGGTGCAACATTTTCTGCAGAAATCTTTCCACAGTGCTTCGACTTAAGCACAACTGTCGAGCGATGGTGCGACTGCTAACTGGATTGTTTTCAATGCACCGCAATATAATATATTCATCATTCTCAGGTGTCCGTATACAACGTGGCCATGCTTGACTTCTGCTCGTCTATCCAAGGAGAAATGGCTAGTGTATTTACGAGAGTATGACCAAATACGGAACATCAATACAACCTTTGTGTTAACCACAATGGGGTGCTTTCCAACGGCTGCTTTAACATTAACTCCTCTAGCGCTTAAACGAATCAGAGCAGCAAACAGCTTTCCTGAACAAAAGATATTTAAAATAATATATATCAGCTACCCAAGTTTGCTGGTCTAATTCTGGGGCATCAAAACGACTCCGAACGATTATAACCGTTTCGTAGTTTATAACTTAACTAGTCGGAATTTTGGTGTCGCAGCTTCGAAGTTCTGTTAGGTATAATTTTATGTAGCATTAAATATTACATGATTTTGTGATTAGGCAGCGCAGGAACCACTGGTGTGGGAGCCTCAAAAGTTGTTATTGGGACGCACCGGCTACGAAAACAAAAGTATTACTACTTGCTCTTTATCAGTGACCCTAGCCTACCTTTCAGGTAATGTGACAAAGGGCAGTTATTTGTGAAAAAGTCGACTAATAACTCGGAAAGTTGCAAGGCTGCTCTTCAGTGTAAAACTACACATTCCGTCCTAACAGGGAGGATTTTGCGCGTACTTAGATAGCAAATCCAAGCGATATGGAGCGCTATACGAACGTCGAAATGACGGATATGGTTTTGATGGATGGAAGAGCTGAAGGGAGTTTAACGAACGCACGATTAATTTAACTTCATTAAAAATATGAATTGTAAAAATAGTTACATCAATGATAATATTTATTTGTTTAACTTTAGGGCATTTTGTTTTGATCTTAGTTCTACATTACTTTCAACCACTTACTGTAAATATCAACAGCTTCCTTTTCAGTTACAAATGCTTTACTTAGTATTATCAAACACGTGAAATAAAATGTTCGTCTCATTGTATAAGCTATTTAGTTTTGGTTAGTTTATGTACAATTCTTTGTTGATGTTTTCTGTTCTGTTCATCATTTAATGCTTCCATCCTCAACTTCACTAACATTAACTTCCTGCTAAAAGGTATAAGTTGCATATGTCCACCAGCTTATTTGCCATCAGGGACTGCTATAACGGAATTTTGGAACACGTTAAATACTTATAAGCAATAATTAAGGAATAGCTTCTTAATTGGGTTTCATAAGCCGAAGAAATTCTTAATAGTACCAAACTACTCCGGAGTACTATATGCGCGCGATAAGAAGAGAGGTCGGGCTGCAAGTCCTCATTCGGTAAGCTTCGTTTAACTCCGTAAACATAGATGACAACTTTGAAATTTGAAATGCGCTATACACTGACACCTAGTGGCTAATACGCTAAGCTTTATCATGTCCGCCATATTTCGTTTTGATCAATTCTGAGGTTAATTAGCTAACAAGTTTACAACAATCGTATGTTAGAATTAGAATTTTAGTTCGTCCTTGGCAACCTATACATGTTATGAGACACGTAAAAATGTATAAGTACAGTATTTACATAAATTAAAATTGATTATGTACAATATTCACAGTAAGCATCTTTTCTATGGTTTCATATGATATTTGCATAGATTAATTTACTACAAGAAATGTCATAATATGAATATTACAGGTTTGTGAATGTACTATGCTCCCATTGATCATTTACATGGCTATAGTTCTAAAAATTCATTACCCACATAGCAACAGTGTGCATGCAAAAATTTCTTAACCTTATTCTTAAAGTGTTTTGATGATGGAGCATGTTTTAATGAAGTTGGAAGTTTATTTATAACATTATCCCTTTGTAGTTAAAGCTTCCTTTATAAAGGCTCGTTTGGTGCGCTCAAATTACCTGCCAGCTTATCCTTGTTACGAGTGTGGTGGTATGGTACATCAACATTTACTTGTAAATGATTTATATTTGTATGAACATTTGTGGATGTTATGGCTCTCGAAAGGGGGCACATTATTATTCGTCTACCTCCGTATTGAGGTGACGTGGGCAAAACTAAGGAATGTTTTCAGAGGATGCAACGTTACTTGTGATATCTTCGCTTATCTTACACGCTATTTTGCTGAGCTGTGTTTTTCAAGGTTGACCACACTGGAAAAACAAAAGAGCGTTAGCTCTCGCTTTTTCCCCTCTGCACGCACCACACCGTAAATCCAGCGCTCAACTTGTCTTGCGCGTTCTGTATGTCGGTATGTTTACAAACTGCTACAGCACGCGGCACGGCGTTGCACCTATACCTTGCGCTCTCCGAGAGGGTGAGGCACGCGTCGTTTTTCCTGCATCACTTTTGTGTCACATGGAAGCCGAGAAACTACCTCTATATTTTCCTTCAGTGTTGTTTTGAAACATTCTCTGCGTGTGGGTGGGTGAAATTGTAAAGCAGTGATTAGTTAAGTACTTATGAATTTAACGTCTAACATCCAAGGGTGTAAGGATGTAGAATGTTTCCTACCCTGTTTAAGATACACCTGAACGAAGTCTTGGGCACTTGCAATGCGCGGTGCGCACCAAAGGGAGCTGAAATAAAGGAAAAGATTATCCATCCGCTTTTGTTTGGAGACGACGAAGCAGTGATAAGTCAGAATCAGGAGGATGCTGACTTTATGATGAGAAAATTACTGGATACATGTGATATTCGACGTCTCAAGGTCAATATAATCAACACCTGCATCTTGCGGAGGTATAACAGAGTTGAGTATCTAGAGCCAGTAATCCACAAATATGATAACAGTGAAAAGGAGATCGATAGTGGAATATCGAAGCCCGTTCGGCTATTATATAACTACATGGAGTATTATGGAGTCGCGATACTTGATAAGAAACAAAACAAATGATACTTAAAACTATTTTTAAGATATTCTACTTTATGATTGCAGAAACCTGGCTTTAAATGAAAGAGGATAGAATCTATTGAGATGAATGGATTACGAAGATTTACGTTTTTCGTGTATAGAAAAATTCACAAATGATACAGTTTTGGAACATTGAAGATTCGCTAATAGGCAGTTTAGAAAGTAAGTCTATAAAAAGTACGGACATGTACAGAAAATGGTGTAAGAAAGTAATGAACTGGTCACCTCCAGAAGGGAAAAAGAAAGGATACCCACGAGTAACCTGGAGAGCAAATATGATACAACCAATTAGATCTAGAGGAATGCAGGAGGAATCATGGGTAGATGTATTAGTTGGAGACAGGGATTAAAAGGCAACAGCTAGGCAGTGGAAATGCCATTTAAGGGTAATGTACTTAAAAGACTAAACTCAGATGACTTAATAGGCAATTTTAGGACTAACATAACAATCGAAAGTAACAGTCTAAGTTTAAGGCTCTGAGGTGCTTTTCGCCATCAAATAGACTAAAAGGGTGATGTATTTATTTACTTATTTACTATTTATTTATTTTCCCATTTAAAAAGACGTCAATTCAAGAGGAATTGCTCAGGTGATTACTCTGTAATGGGAAATTTAACTGGAGCTTTTGTATTGTCGCCAGGCCATTGTTGATCGAGGCGGCAAGGCATTCAAAGGGATGCGTAGTGCTGTGTGTAGATAAAAGCTCGCCGAAACGGCGGGGGAGGGAAGGAGACGGATTTCTCGAGAGTGCGCCTTTGTTCTAGCTGGGTCTCGATTGTTTGAGAAGTTTCTGGAATGTTAGTAAACTGTAAAAAGGCAGCCCGCCCGCCAAAGAGGGTTCAGTCGGTAATTGAACGCGTGCGGGTAAACAGCTGTGTTTGTTGACCTTGTATGTTGTATTGTGTATGTGTACGAAGCGTATTTCTACGGAAATAAACTGCAATTTTTTGTGTTTGTAACCTGGACTGTTGATTTCACGAACCCACATAGTCACAGTATGCTTTCCCTCGGTCGCCAAGCTAAATACAGGGTTGAAAGTTCAATGGCATATGCCAAAGTTCCACTTTAAATCTAACACTATAGAAATTGCGTATGCTCTGTCATCTATCCACAGATAACGAAATAAGGTCTGGCACGTGTAGAAGAAGATAGGGTGAAGCGAACTAAATCGTTATGCGCTGATTGAGCCGTCTGTCCGGAAAAAGACGCTGTCGCCATGCGGGAGGAAACAAGTGATAAAGAAGTAACGGAGAAAATTTGATTTAGTTTTCATTGGTTAAGCTACAGGAAGAAATGATATGCTGTAAAGCGTTAAAATAAAAAGTCTTATATTCTGTTATATGGTATTGTATTTATTATATTTTTCACTATGAAGATCAGTTTTATGGACCTTTTGATGTTATTAGATCAGAAAATTTACAAATAAAGTTACACGTTGATGAGGGGTCTCTACACTTGTGCTGAATAGAACTTTATAAGTATTTCGCGATATCGCGATACTCTATCCAGCCAAACAAAAAGTCCTGAAGCAAACAAATGCAGATGCCACTGTCGCGGAGCATCTTTAAAAGGAATGAAAGTTAATTCACTGCATATATCATCACTAAAGGCCAGAGGGAATCTCGTTCGCATGCGATACAGGTTAGCTGGGCAACAGTGTGAATGGCGTCAAATGTACAGCACGACCATCAAATGTGCAAAGATCAAAAACTACGTAACGTAGTACTCTGCGAACTACTGAAGCATTGCCTTTCAACTATATGCAGACGGAGGTCAAGGTGTAGTATTACGCGACTGTTCTGTGTCCTCTCATTGTGAGGGGGTTGTCATGCTCAGGCTGTACTAGCCTGCATTTGTTTACATGTGCAAGCAATAACAGTACAGTCCATGTACAGTATACCTATGAATAAAGGCACATGCCTCCGGCCTTTAATCATCACTAGTTTTATACGTAAACAATGCAGACCGTGACTAATTAAGGGGATGAATCTGGCAAGACTGCAGCACAGAAAAGATTGCATTAGCTCGACAAAAAATGGCAATATCAATTATTGCATGACATAATAAACAGAAGCAGTTATTTATATTATTTTTATTATTGATCAGGGGTCGTTAAAGCGATACTTTTGGACCGGCCATTGATTCAAAGCTAAACGTCGTGTGTTCGAACCTCGGCAACTGCAGTCAAATGTACCTGTGGTAAAGGACGCGGAGGGCCCAAGTAAAATAATCGATGTGGTAGCATGCTTGGATGTTGACAGGGTATTATTTAACTGCAATTGCTTGGATTTTGCCTTTTTATAGTAAAAAACACCACAATGTAGTTATAAACGTAATCTTTTCAATTCAAAGGTGTTAAAATTTTGGGTGTATAATTGACAAAAGTCAGTACAATATTATAATAACAAAATAACTGCAGTAAAACATAATTTAAGGTGAATAAAGCCTATGGTTGCCACCTAAAATCACCATGCTTTAAAGGGTTAAAGGTAATGAAAGTTACTTCACTGCATGTATCATCACAAATGGCCGGAGGGGTATTCTCTCACATGCGATACAGATAAGCTGGGCACACAGTGTGAATGGCATCAGATGTACAGCACGACCATCGAAAGTACAAATATCGAAAAAAACGTGACGTAGCACTCTGCGAACTAGTGAAGCATTGTCTTTCAACTATATACAGACGGAGTTCAAGGTGTAGTATCAGGCGACTGTTCTGTTTCCTCTCATTGTGAGGTGGTTGTCATGCTCAGGCTGTACCAATCTGCAGTTGTTCACACGCGCGAGCAGTAGCAGTACAGTCAATGTGCACTATACCTATGTAAAAACACACACGCCCCCGTCCTTTAATCACAAATTTTATACTTAAACAATGCAGACCGTGACAAATTAACGTTGTTCTAATAAAAATGATATAAATAACTGCTTCTGTTTATTATTGACGTATAATTGAAATTGACTTTGCCATGTTTTTGGTCGAGCTAATGCAGTATTTTCTATGCTGTAATATTGCCGGATTCATCTCCTTAAGAGTCATTACGTTCTTCTTTTCATAGATATACGAGAAGTTAAATCGCAATGCATTTCATTTTATCTTAATCTACATATCCTTTATTAAATGGTTTCAACATTAGTTTGACTAGAATGTTAGTTTAGCTGTAAAATGAAAAAACAGAATATGCTGTATCTATGAATGCTTTGCGATTAAGTTTTAGTAAGTTTTGGTCATTTGAAACTTATATTACTTCTGATTTCGAGCTGGGTGTCGCTGGACAACACGGATTAACCAGTACGTTTTTACTGATAATCACAACAGTAAAAGTGCATTCATAAAAAGTTAACTTTCTTTAACATTTAAGAAAATATAGCAGCCCTATATATGTATAACTGCCAAAGATGGCAGGTTTTTCAGCTCCTAAAAGTAAAAACTAATTCAGCTGTTGAGGGACAAGAGAGGAAGCTGCACCATGCATTAACAAAATGTTGAAGCGCGTTTTTTTTTTCTTTTGTAATTTACGTCCTCCAAGGTTAAGTCATATCGGACGGTGAATGAATTGGGTGAAATGATGCTGAAATGAGTCCAGGGTCCATGGAGCTCAGATTTACCCGACATTCGTCTTTCAGGATAAAGGAAAACCCCGGAAAAACCTTATCCAGGTAACTCTTCCTTGCCGAGATTCGAACTCGGGACCTCTTGAACGTGAGGCAAACACGTTACCATCTACGCTACCGAGGCAGGCGAAGCGCGGAGTGGTATATGCACTGTTTATGTTAGGACCCATTCTCCGGTAGGAAAAATTATATACAAATAATTCTGGTATATAATAACAATTTGTAATTTAAAACTTCACTTATCGTATAAGAAATATGATAATTTTCTTATAAATTGTCCGGGATTGCGATTTCATGTAAAACTTTTACACATCCTCAGCCAGAAACAAAGCTGTCGCCATCGTTACGAACGCTAGATGTTGACATGTTCTTGTTAGTACTACCAAAATCTGAAAATAAAACAAATTTAAAAACAGAATTGACTGCCGTTATATCCTAAACCATTAAGTCTATCGGATTATTTAATTGTTTTAATAATTTAATCTCTGATTTATCTCAACTTATATTTTATGTAATTATCAATATTAGTAGACTTCATATAAATACCAAAGTTTTAATTTTATTTATTATTATCTTTAGATCTAGAAATGGAATAAATCCATCAATTTCAGTCTCTAAGGTAATGTTTGAACTCTTTTTCACATAAATTTGCTGTTTTCGACAGTTTGGTTATAGATTAATAAATATACCAATGAGGAATTTAATAAACAATATAAACATATTATCAATACTACTTTAATTAATGGTTTTAATAAATACTTTATAAACAAAAATTGAAAAATTCAAATATCAAAAACTGTTAATGATATTTCTACACTTAAAAATAAAATACGATTACAATTTAAAAAAAAAATTACTTACCATGCTTGAGTTAATAAACATTTTCAAAATTTTTTAAAGAATTTGGTATAACTTTAGTTTGTCAAAATAAATATAGTATTAAAAATGTATTGCATTTCTCTAAGAAATATAAAATTTCTAGTAATAAAAAATCTGTTAGTTATCAGTTTAATTGTTTCGATCGTGATAAAGTTTATATTGGAAGGACTAAACGTAATTTGGAAAACAGAACGAAAGAACATTTTCGTAACATTAAGTTTAACAAAACCGATAAATCGGCCATAGCAGATCATTTTTGGTCATTTAACCATAAAATAAATCCAGAAGTTAAATTATTAAAGCAATTAAATGGTCCGATAAGTTTAATGGTTTGGGAAAATATATTTATTTTAAAAAACAAACATCGCGTAATCAATTTTGAAAATACCGGCAGTTGATTCTGTTCTTAAATTTGTTTTATTTTCAGATTTTGGTAGTACTAACAAGAAAAAGTAAACATCTACCGTTCCTAACCATGACAACAGCTTTGTTTCCGGCTGATGATGTTTAAAAGTTTTACATGAAATCGCCATCCCTGACCATTTATAAGAAAATCATAATTTCGTATAAGTGTAATTTTAAGTTAAAAATTGTTATGTTTGTATATATTTGATTGTTTCACTGTTAATAACTTCATAGTTTACGTATTTATAGGTAAATGTTGGGAGGAATGCTCCCAGGGTGTTTAGCCTTGCCCCTACTTCCCTTTCCATTGCGACTACGAAAGCGGAAAACTGGCAGTTAAAGCCGGTGTTAGGGAGAGACAATTCTGTTCAAATGTTAGAGTATTCTTCCCTAGGAATGCATTATATCTTATTTTACTGCACAGTAAAAATAAGTAAATTTGTTCTTGCACATCAAAAGGTATTTGCGTAGATAAAACTTCATGAAAACTTCTCACTATATATTTATTACTTTCCACGTGGCTTTGACTGAGACCACAATTTCTGTTCAGGCTAATTAACGTAACAGGTCCTCTTTTCTTTGAATTCCTTCGACGCTTCAAGAATCTTCATTAGCCATTAATTACCGCATTCAAAACAGCAGAAAAAGAGGAGCAAAAGCAAGTAAAAGTTGAGAGAAATGTGAACTAAGGCGATAGAGCTACCACTTATTACCGCATTTTAAGTTCTTTTCATGAGGTACATCTATGAAGTAAAGACTACAAAGTTAAGCTAGTGCAAGTGCTTCACAGACTGTCACAATATGAACATGTTTAACAGGGCAAGAACGGGGAGCGTAAAAGCTATTCCGACAACTTTGATGCTCCTGAGATATTTCTATCTCCATCTCTTCCTCGCATGTCCCAATTTAGAACTGCAGTAAAGTAGATCAGTTTTACATAACTAAAAAACATACTAACTAATACACAGTGCAGAACGTTTTAAAATTTGGTAATTTAAACTAAACGCACAATGATTCTTGGAATATTTTTACCATCGTTTAACATTTTCTGGAACCATACCGATACGTTACAATTACTTATACATACAAAAGGAATTAGATTGAAGTGCTGTAACTTTATACTTTTTGAAGAAATGAATTATCTCAGGGCCTGAGGCGACAATAGCTAATTAATTCGTATTAGAGCAACACGTTACTTTTTCACAGACATTACCAGAAATACAAAAGGTCAGTTTAGAATGTGATTTCATTCTTGAAATATTACGAGGGCTGTTCAATAAAGAATTAATTTTTTACGGTCATAATTTTTCGCACTAAAATTCAAAATTATTATGTTCTGTTAGCTTAATGTGAAACAAACACGCCGTAGTAGTTTCATTATTGGTATTCCTGGTTCCCGCTTGTGAGAATCAGGCAAGTTCAGACACGTTCAGTATCGTCTACCACTGAAATGGAGGTAACATGCGAGGAACAATATGCGGCTTTGAAATTCTGCTTTGGTCTCAACAAATATTCAGTTGAAGCCTATACAATGTTACAGGAGGCCTATGGAGAGTCTGTTCTTCCCTGCAGCACAGCTCGAAGGTGGTTTAAAATATTTAGAGGGGAGACAATTTCAAAGGAAGGTGAACCCGGTGCACTGCTGCTACCATTGTGAGAGAGGATCGACGAATTACCTTAAGATCACTTTCTGAAATACTGAAACAAAAGGACATTCGCGTGCAGGTCTGCATGCAGTTAAAGTTGATGTTAGAGGAACATCCGGAGTTTCTTTCAAACGTAAACACTGCTGATGAAACTTAGCTACATCATTTTGATCCTGAGAGCAAACAGGAAAGCTCAGTGTGCAAATCTCCTTCATCACCAGCTCTCCAGAAAGCAAAAGTGGTTGCTTCTGCTGGGAAAGTTATGGTCATCTCATTCTTTGATATTCATGGAATGGTTTATCAGCATGTTGTACCTGCACACATATCATTAACTGGACAGTACTGCAGGGATGTCCTGGAAACATTGCAAGTCCACATTTCCGTGAAGCAGGCTAGATGCTGCACCACGATAATGCGCGGCCGCATATTGCTTGTTGTTGCTGAATGTCTTGCAAAAATCAACGTGAAGTGCATCCCTCACCCTCCCTATAGTCCGGATTTAGCCCCATGTGACTTTTTTTCTATTCTCTAACTTGAAGAAACGCCTTCGTGGGAGACATTATTCATCATCAGCAGTGGTGAAGGCTGTGGAGGCGATTTTGAAGGATCTCTCAAAAATGGTTTCCAGCATATCTTTGAATACTGGCAGAAACACTGGGACAAGTGCATCGCATTCAGGGGAGACTATTTTGAGAAGGACCATCAAAATTATGAGGATGAGTAAAGGTGCGTTGTCAAAAGAAAAAAAAGTGATCATTCTTTATTGAACGGCCCTGGTAATTTATACCAGATGTAAACGATGCAATGAAAATATATCTCTTCTAAGAAATTTTGAACTATGGATCTTTTACATTTTATTCAGTCTTACTATTCAAGATATTGTTATACCAAAGAAATATTCATGTAGTGGGTAGTTTTTCTTTAAAAACATTATACCGCTTGCAAAAGCTAAAGGCATACGAATGCTGACCAATGCTCAAGCGGAGCGCTGTTGCCAAGCGTAGTGCGTGCACCTGCCGCCAGCAAAGGTTTTGGCTATTCTTCCCGTAATTAAAAATCGCATTAAATATTCCTATAACATTAAGATCTTACCTTGGCACACGTCACAGCAGTGGAACAGCAAGCATTGTTTCCAAACCAGTAACTCGCATTCCGTCTTCAGAAATCTTTCTCGGAGACTGAAACACAGGTACGCTCCATTTTTCTAAGGATGGAGGTGCTTCACTAAAAATTCGTGACACTGTGTGCACACTACGTATACCACAAGGTTACAGAGTTAATTGTTGGGAATTTGAAAAATCTACAGTTATCTTATAACTGGGAGTTATCCTATAACTATATATGTAGTTATAGTATAACTATATATGGGAGAACTTTCGTAAAAGCTTGCTCACATTAAATAAATTTTTTGTGCCTTGAGAATGATTCACTTCACGTTTGTTGATCGAAAAATCACTTGTCCCAGCTTCGAGGGAATGTTTACGCACACGGATCACAAACACTGGTAAAAGGATATTTTATAATAATAATAATTTAATCTAATATTAACAATATTTTAGCTAAAGTTCAACACACGACTTAACGAAGCCATTCATTTAACAAAACGATACCTTACTCTGAAAAAGAAATGAAAATTTACTCTGTTTCAAATTGCGTGACTTTTATTTTACTAGCAGGTGGATTATTTATGCTTGAGATATATGTTATGAAGAATAAATGGTGTTGAATGATGTTGGGTGTAACCATAACCATATGAAGAAATAGGTGCATCGCTCACGTTATAAGTATCATAGGGTTAGGATTTTTGTACAGCCATTATGAGAAAGTAAAATTCTTTCTTATTATAGAATTGGAATCTGTATTTTTTTACCTATTTAACCGTATCATTTAACCATAACATGTGAAGATAAGACATGCATCGCTCGTGTTCTAAGTATCGTAGAGACAGGATTTTTGTATGGTCATGATGAAAACATAAAATGTTTTCTTATTATAAGTTTAGCGTCTGTCATTTCCAAACATTTATCCGAGCGTAATTAATTAAATAAAATAATGTATTAAATTATAGTTAGAGAAGCATATTATAATAATAAATAAATTAATAAAAAATTAATGTTCTCGGTTCAGGCACGTGTACCACATTTGTCAGCGCTGCTAGGCGGGGCAAGCTTAGGATTGGCTCGAGTCTGCGGTACGCCCCACTTGCATATGCCTTTAACTTTTGCGAAGATTATAATAGCATATAAAACCATAAAAGGAGTGCATGTTTGTGATACATATTTTTAATTTGTCTTAGGAGTTCCCATAAACGCATGAGACAACTACCTTAATGGTGACTTAAAACATGTAAGTACTTTAAGGCCCGGGCTTTATAGTTGACCGCTATTAGGTCATTTAATGGAAATTAATTGTTCTTTCACACTGGCCGTGTGTAGGCTAAAGTATGGAAATATAGAGTCAGCATGAAAAATTCAATGACATCGCTGGGATTTGAATCACAGATCTTCTGGTTGCCATCCAGTCGCTCTAACCCTTGACCTACCATCGCCAACGTGCCGATATGACATTAAATTCTCCAACTGACTCGGTTTTTCCCGGTAAACCACTTAGGAGTTCTCAAAAACACATGAGACATTTACCTTGATGGCGACTTACTATGCTGTAAGTACTTTAAGGCCCGGGCTTTATAGTTAACTACTATTAGGTCTACTATTGGAAATTAATTGTTCTTTCACACTGACCGCGTGTAGGGCGCACTATGAAAGGGTAGAGCCAGACTGAAAAATTCAAAGTAGTGGTTCCTAGTTGGTTTACCGGGAAAAACACGAGTCAGTTGGAGACTTTAATGTCATGTCGACACGTTGGCCATAGTAGCTCAATTGGTTAGGGCGGCTGGACGGAGACCAGAAGATCCGTGTTTCAAATCCCGGCTACGGCATTGAATTTTTCAGTCTGGCTCTACCCTTTCATAGTGCGTCCTACACACGGCTAGTGTTAAGAACAATTAATTTCCAAATAAATAATTCCATGTTTAAAAAATCTCTCTGGAGTTTTTATTAATTGAGTTATAACTATACACTGAAGTTGTGTTGATGTTCAGTGTAGGTACATAACGGAGATGTTCAACTACTCATGCGTTCTAAAAAGCTTTGAAAGCTTTCCTAGTGCTTGTGACCTTTTAATTTCCTCAGTAGGATTCCTTTGTTATATACAATGTCATATACTGCAGTGCAGCGTGCTACAGAGAGTTACCGCCGCTGTCCATAAAGAGCGAACCGCAAGAGGTTTCGTGGCACGAAGAAATCTGTCTTCCCTTTTGAAATTTTAACTATGAGAACACGAAAGGGCTCAACAGTTGGAAGTTCTCTATCTCTGCACATCGAGTTCGCCAACTTCTCCTACTAAAAGCAAAACTAGACACAAAGTTCTCTCCAGAGATCCTGCAACAAGTTTCACGTTATCTTATAAATGTTTTACTGCGCACCGATGCATATTTCACAAAGGGAAAAATATATCATTCACTTCTGATGTCACGTCTTCTCTGTAATGTAAAAGAAGGCAAGCACGAAAAGGTAGCGTATAAAGCAAATCAAAGAAGTGCACAGTATATCCGTTTTTATAACTTTATTCCACGAAAAGCTTCACCTGATGTCAACATAAAAGGAATTTTTTTGATATCTACGATTAATCGCTGAACTCATTTCCTTCTTGTTACTGGAAGTGAATTATAAACATATTTCTGAAGTGAAATAGTCACATGAATCTTTCTACCTATGCATATAAAACTACGAAGATTTCTCTGTATTTGCGTTATCTATTCGCATGAAACACAATTCCATACCGATGCACGGATTTCGACTACGTATTGCATAAGCCGACAGTGCGAACTTAAGCTGGAGTTTATTATTCCCCGTAGGATTCTGCATTTTCTTTCAGATGAAAAAAGAAATATAAGAATGTTAATTTATTTAGCTAATTCTACAATTTCTCTTTCCTCTATTCTATCATATTAAATTGAAAACAAACCCATGAAATTATCACTCATCAAAAGAAGACAAAACAAAAACAAAAAATGAAGCTGTTGTACGAGGGCTGTGCAACAAAGAATGAATGATCAACTTTTTTTGACAAAGTACCTTCACTCATCTTCATAATTTTGATGGTCCTTCTCAAAATAGTCTCGCCTGTTTACGATTCACTTGTCCCAGCGTTTCTGCCAGTCTTCAAAGACATGCTGGAAACCATTTTTGAGAGTTCCTTCAAACTCGCATCCGCAGCCTTCACCACTGCCTCTGATGATGGATAATGCCTTCCACGAAGTCGTTTCTTAAAGTTAGGGAATAGAAAAAAGTCACATGGAGCTAAATCTAGACTATAGGGAGGGTGAGGGATGTACTTCAAATTGATTTTTGCAAGATATTCAACAACATTGTCAATATGCGGCCACGCATTATCGTGGTGCAGCATCCAGCCTGCTTCACGGAAATGTGGTCTTTTCCGCCTGATATGGACTTGCAATGTTTTCAGGACATCCCTGTAGTATTGTCCAGTTATTGATGTGTGTGCAGGTACAACATGCTGATAAACCATTCCATGAATATCAAAGAATGAGATGACCATAACTTTCCCAGCAGAAGCAACCACTTTTGTTTTTCTTTGGGGTTGGTGATGAAGGAGATTTCCACACTGAGCTTTGCTGTTTACTCTCAGGATCAAAATGATGTAGCCAAGTTTCATCAGCAGTGATTACGTTTGAGAGAAACTCCGGATCTTCTTCTAACATCAACTTTAACTTCATGTTACCTCCATTGCAGCGGTAGGTGGTACTGAACATTTCTGAACGTGCCTGGTTCTCACAGGCGGGAACCAGGAGTACCAACAATGAAACTACTATGGCGGATTTGTTTCACATTAAGATAACAGAATATAATAAGATTGAATTTTATTGCGAACAATTATGTCCGTTCAACTGTTCTGGTGTGAACCACAGTGCCAGAATATTGCCCAAGGCATCCTTTAATCTCGCATTTAGTGACTCCCGGATACTGCTTCACCATTTTTATTATTTGCCTCCTCTCTCTGTTGGTGAGTCTAGAAGGAGCGCCATTTCTAGGCCTATTTACATAAGTATTTGTCTGTTTGAAGCGTTCAGCTACGCAGAACACTGTAGTTTAGCTTCTGTTAATGGTTTTGGCAATTTCAGGTAGAGATTTGTTTTCTTTTTACATATTCATCACGATATTCCTCTCTGCCACCGTTGTCTCCTTACCTATCGGCTGAATAGAACAAATACAGTACAGATTCTGTAATAAATACACGCAAAGTGATATTTTAAATCTTATTTACGAGACAATAAAGGTTAATGTTTACGTGTTTAACAATTCAACGCTGCCAAATAAACATTAAAGTATGTTTAGTGCGTGCAGTGTTACATGTTATTATTCGAATATTTCTGTCGGCCTCCGTATACTCAGATTACGAAGCAGCGTTGTGGCAATCGTTGGAAATACCATTTTTAAAGTCTAGAATTAACTGATGCTATACCCTTAAATGATTAATACAGCACATAGAGTTTATCCCCTGGGCACATATAGAACCAAACCTATATAAATTGAATTAACGATGAAATAAATCTTGATGAAACGGGTTTCATTGCCTAACAGAAACACGCTTTATATTGTGTTTCGTTTAGATTGCGCCAGAAAATGTGTTCCCCAAGGGATAAATACGTTTGAGAATAACTCTGAATTGAAAAATAGCATGTATAGATCCGTTCCCTTTTTGCATATTTTCACACATGAAGCGAAGCACTTTGCATTTAGAATAGCTTGTAATTTGTTTCCATAGCTTTAGAGAGAGAGGGGAGTGGAGTGAAATCGATTAAGTAAAAAATAAATGGACATGTGGGCTGTGCGTTAAAATGGCTGAGCAAGGGGATGGAAATGAGCAGCCGTGAAATGGAGTGAAATTGGCAGCAGGGATTTGTGAAATTAGGAATGGAAGATATGGTATGATAAAATATCGTTTGCATAGCTTATAAAGTTTTAATTTTACTAATCTGGAATATCTTGTTACATAAATACGACCTACTACGAACATCGTAGTTCTGGTATGCTTTCAGGAACTTCATCATCGTCATAGTCATCGTCATAGTCATCATCATCATTATCTTCTTCTTCTTGTTCTTCTTCCTTCATGCTTTAGGCATTACTGCCTGTTGCAGTCTACAAAATTTATTTTATTGGTTCCACCTTTTATTGGTCTTCCTAGGCTCGTCTTTCCTACTGGTCTATAGTTTGAAAAATGTAATGCCATTGCCGGGATTTGAACCACGGATCTTCTGGTTGCCGACAAGCCGCTTCACTTGACCTAATAGTGATTAACTATAAAGCCCGGGCCTTAAAGTACTTACACGTTCGGCCGCTCTATCTACGGCGCTGACATTTCTCGAGAGGGGGAAGCGGGCTGTTGCCAGTTCTTTAGCGGAAATTTCAAGCTGAGGTACAATGCGTATTTTAAATATTTAACGTATTTGCATATTTCACGAACCAATAGCCATATTATTATAATATCGATAATAATAGTGCTTACGAACACTAAAAATCGGAATTCACACACGTAAAATATACCAAAGAAAGTTCACCAGCGCAAGCAGCTAAAAGCCACTTGGATAAAAATAAATTTAAGCTGGCAACTCAGCCTTGCATTCGGAGGCCATGCCTATCAGCGACAATGCTGATTGGCGCTAGCAGACAGTTTTAACTTCCTGAACACAACACCGGATGTAGGGACTCCCAGTACTACCAACAGATGCAGTTAGAGTGTGTGAAAGTCTGTTAGAATGTGCTGCAGACCCTAGGCACTCGTGGTCCCTCTGACGTTACTAGAGGAACCTCGGGCCGAACTGCCGAGCCCCTTCCGTCGGGGAGTAGTTCGGATTGGGTTGGACTCGAGTGAGCAGTGTCATCCCGACACCCGCGGGAGATCGGATACCTCCGGCCAGACCTCGGAAGGGGTAGAGGGTTACCTCAAAAGTTCCGGGTACCAGCCTGCAGAGCTAGTAGAAGGTGTGCTAGATCACCGAGGTTTTCGGTAGTCTTCCCTGTGGGGTTGACGCGCCTAAGTGGCGTGTCTACTTCCATCCCGTCTTGACGTTGTTGTCCATGCGGGGGGTTATTTTAGACTCAGGTATTGCCCCATGGAAAGAGCCCCGGAGTTTCCATCGCTCCCGGGTTGAAGGAGGCCAGGGGCTTTGGATTTTTTGGTAGATCCTCTGCGATAAGTAAATAAATGTGCTTACATAAGTCTTCAATTTCTATTATACATAGTTCGAAAGAAATGTTCTATTTTCATTTCCAACGTTTAAAAATTTCATTTCTTTTTATCAGAACATATTAGTGCTCCGGAAACCTTGGCGTATTAATTCAGCATTAACTTATTTAATCTAACATTTGATATTGTATCAACACCAAAAGCTAAAAATGTATAATGGTAACAAACCTATCACAAAAGTAATGGCATGAGTAATTCCTGTTGAAAGAAGCATTTAATCTTGTTTCATATAATGCAATTGAAATGATTTCCTTCTGGTCTTATAGAGGCAACAAACATAACTCTTTGGTTAAGCAAATATAGAATGAGATGCAACGTATTGCATTAACTGTGTCCTAATTGCTTATCTGCTGTTACCTTCCGCTGGTAACAGATTGCAAGTAGACCTCTCGGTCCCTAAAGGCATTTTCTGTCCTCGTCGGATATTCAATAGCACATGTACTAAACAGAAATCTCAGGTTGTCAGTTTCTGAACTAATACAGCTACTACCTTTATATAAGGCTTCTACAATACAGATAACCGGTTTAGAATATAATTTCCACCGCTTCATAGGATGTACTAGTTCAACTGCCATCTCCGGATCAGTGGCAAGGGATGTTCCCGAAGCGGGGTACATTCCCTTAACCAGAATCATTCCTTGCCTTTAACAGAATCTGATACTATACAAATTGGAATAAATGAGTGTGTAATAGTTATACTGGAAAACAAAATTTGATGTGCACACTTGCATGACTTTCTCATTGGCTTTATACATTATTTTTAGAAACTATTTTATTGAGATAAAATTTTGTAGAAAATGTAATTGCATATTCAGTTGCATATAAAATGCGAATAGGGGAATACTGTAGGATTCAAGTGATTCAGATCTTTTAACATTTTCAAGGGTGAATTATTTGTATAAGGTATGTATGCAATGGCGAAAATCCTCGAATTACGGTTTCAACTCCTTTACCATCCGCCTTACTCGCCAGATCTAGCCCCAAGTGACTTCCTTTTGTTACCTCATCTGAAAATTGTGCTCGGGAACAGAGATTTTCGCCAAAATATGAGGCAATCACATTCGTGAACAATTATTTTGTAGAAAAAAACGCCGAGTAAAATTTGGACAGGTTACAGAGATGGGAGCATCCCTGGGAGAAGTGTGTAGAGTCACAAGGAGACTATGTTGAAAAAAACATTATGAACAATTTCTTGTATCTTTATTAGGTCGGAAACTAGGTTCAGCCACTGCTTAGTGGAGGGAGGTTTTATCCCGAGATCATATGGGGAGAGTTTAATCAAATGGAAAGAGCCAGATAACTTTCGTAATGAAGCTTAAAGAAATAAGATTGAGGAAACCTTGCAAATAAATACATCGAGGATGGACTAAGAGAATCGGAACCTATTACAAAACAGGGTAAAACACTAATCGGTTTGGTGTACTGTGTAGGGTAATAAGTGTAGGTCATGTCGATAAACGATAGGTTTTGTAATTTACATGTATCGATAACATTGAAACCACTTCACACAAGCTATTAGCTCCGATATTATAATTAATAATACGAGTAATTAAAGGGGAACTATCATAACGGAAGCCAAACTCGATAAAATACTCAACCAAGGATATCTTCAACTAGGGCAAATTCAGGCTAATTTCCTATTTAATTTAGCCATTTTCGAGAAAACACTTTCCAAAAATATTCCATGCGAATGCAGTTAACTATTAATTTTTCCGAATTATTGTATTCACGCACATACACAAACACAAACACATATGCATTAAGCGCGCGGAGCTCTCTTCCAGAAATTCTATTTCTTGTGTTTGTTTTACTCATAGAAATTTTTGATAGAATGGTTCCTACCTACAAAATAGTGATAGAAAAACTAGCAAATATCCTAGAGACTTCGGAAAATAAATCTATACTGCATTCGTCTTAAGAAACGTGCTTTTTGTATTACTGCGTGCCCACATGCACAAGCGTGACAGACGAGTGACACTTTCGCCCATGTGTTACGCCAAGTTGTATGCACAAGAGTAGCTTACCAGTAGGTTTTGTTTTCTAGGGTTTGTTCGCGGAATTGCTCACAGGAAAAGTGTACTTCTTAGGACGGCAGGAGTATATACAAATCGAAGGGAGCATTAATTCCAAGTCGAAAACCTGATTTACAGAATTTATTGGTAATAATAAATGAAATTAATACCATGAGAAATTAGGCAGATAAGTTAATCAAACAATAGGTCTTTATTTTGAAAGAAACGAACGGCATATACGATTATTATGCAAATAGATCACATCCTGTGCCTTGCAGCAGGCTTCAATTAATAGATGTTACAAGGGCACATAGACAACTATACAGCAAATATGTTAAATTGGGTGCTTTATAAGGCATATTAAATTCCTAAAGAAAATACGCAGGTGTGGACTAATAATTCCCAGGTGGACCTAACATAGATGAACAGGCACATGATTAAACGTATAATGAAATGAACTGGTTGGCATTCTTCCAAGACAGATCAGAAGCAATGCGTTAAGATTCAGAGGAATGCTCTTTCTTCACTATTTTTATTACGTAACTTAACTTACTCTCTGATAATATTTTCATATTGCAGCAGATACTGCAAAAAAGATGAGAACATAATCTGCAGACATAGATTTCCCGAAGGCTTTTGATAATGTAGTCCGAGAAAAGCTGTGGATCATAATGAAAGAACAAGGCTACCCAAGACATTTGGTAAAGGTGGTGAAAAGTTTATACGAGGACACTAAAATAATTTTAAGATTCAAGACGGAGAAATCAGAAGAAATTGTAACTAACAAAGAAGTCAGACAAGGTGCCCAATGTCACCGATACTTTTTAACATCTATATTAATAAGATAATTCAAAAATGGAGACAAAAATTGACGCAGGCATAAAAGTAGTCCAAGGAAATATTTTAAATATTTTATCATTTGCAGATGACGTAGTAATTATACAGGAAACAGATGATCTACAACGTTCAATACACCACCTTAACTAGATATGCAAAAGTTTTAATATTTAAATATCAATAGAAAAGTAAAAAATAATGGCAAACTGGGGCAAAATACCAATAAGGTCGAACATAGTCGTTAATGACAAAGTATTGGAACAAGTATCCTCCTTCAATTATTTAGGGTGTGAAATCAGCAATGAGAAAAATAAAGATACGAACAAAAAATTAATGAGATTTCAAACAATTTGTGGAAAAATTCACAAAACACTAAAAAATAAAACAAGATTTGAAACAAGAATAAAATTTTTAACACCATGGTAGTCCCAACGTTACTTTATGGATGTGAAAACTGGGTACCTACACAAAGAACCATCAGCAGAATACAAAGTTGCGAAATGAGATACTTGATAAGAACAAAAGGATGTACAAGAGAAGATAGTCAGAAATGAAAATATAAGAAATGAATTACAAGTGGAAGCTATCACCTCAAGAATGGATAGTTACAGAAGAAGACGGTTTGAACATGTTGGAAGAATGGATGATACAAGACTGCCAAAAGTAGTTTTCCAATATAGTCCTAAAGGAAAGAGGGACGTAGGGAGGCAGAGGAAAAGATGGAAGGAGACACTGTGAAGACGCAACAGGCGAGAGCCTAATCCATGAAGTGAAGAAAAAGAAGAAGAAAAAGAAGAAGAAGAAACTTACTCTCTCACCTCAACTTAATTAAATACACATGTTGAACCTCTTCTTCCGGATATTTCACTCTCTGATGAGTTGAACACCAGTCAACTCATAAACCTAAAGGAAACAGTGACTGGCGACATATTCTTACTAGAAGAACACATTTTTATGTCGCGTCAGAAATGCACTATCAGCTCACTCGCTTGTATAGTAGATGGTTGGAATTCCAGAGCTTTCGAGAGACAGAAAATGCAAACCTTCAACTTAATTTGCTTTTCCAACAACAGTTTTTCCGGTGCTTATGTTGGGCAAGGGCGTTACTTATCTTTTTATCTCTCCGACTTCCCGAAGATTGAGCCTTTGGGTCACAGTATTAACGTTATTGCTGTTCATATATATGATATTATTGTTATAATTATTAAAGTTTTAATATGGTAATGTGAAATTCTGTTTGAAACCTAGTTTATCGCACTACTTCCAAAATTTTCATTTTAGATTAGTACCCATAAAGAAAATTTTCATTAGATATTTATTAATGTTAATGATATGCTTATTTTATATACACGTTATTGTGTTTTCAAAGTAACTTCTAAAATCTGTTGAGAGTTAAAAAACAATTCATAATGGTCTCTTGTGTTCCCGGAAACGTTTTGCAAATGAAATAACAGTAAGAGAAGAAAATAAGTTAAGCGTAGTTTTTAATTAGATAGTGAAGAGCTGATCTTGGCTTTAAAATTTGTTGGAATTAAATTAAAGGTGCCTAAGATGAAGATCATGTATTAGCACAAATTGTAAAGAGCAAACAAAAGACATGTCTACTCCCTCTTACTCAAACACTTATTCTAACTACTTCATACTTATCCAGATAAACTTAATACATGTGTTATAGCACCATACGGCAAGTGAATTCATAATAAAATGTTAAGAGCGTCTCGCTAAGCAATGAATTGAAAGAACAGAGGAAAAAAATAAACACATTTAAGGAATAACATACTATGTATGAGAAATAAAAATATTTGAAAATTAAATATAATATCAAAAATATCTAAAAACTGTTCAAAAGTGGATAAAAGTTTTGTACGATTACAAAATTTTTTAGTTGAACAGTTGAGAAAGGTCGTCCAGATGACTAGAACTTTTGAAAACTATTCCCAGATAATTAAAAGTATCTCCTTTTTCATGAAGGTATCTTAAAATAATTTTATTAAATCGTTGGAGCTGTTTCTGAAAAAATGTAAATGTTCGAAAACCTTCTATGTGTTGATTGTTTTGGCTCCGGGGATTTTGTTGTAACATTGTTTTCTCGCATCCTTGGAACACGCTGAACTTATATTATTCAGGTAACTTTTCGTTTTTGAGTTGTGCTGTTTAGAGTCACCCATATGAACCATTTTAAACGCTTTTTAATTATGGTAGCCACAAAACGGGTTTCTGATAAAATATCAGTATCAAATGTTGGGTTGAAGGCAATATTTTCTCTGCTTAGGTATGACATGAAGAGTCAGAGATAGGGGGCTTAGCACAGAGCTTTTGTATCTGTGCCCCTGACGTTAGGGAAGGGCGTGGTTATAACAAAGGTTTGGGCAGACATTGGAGACCCAACAGCAGAGGGCAGGGATTATTAAGCTCATAGGTTAAAACTGTCCGATGTAGTCTCATACAAATTGGCCTCTTGCAGGCTTGCCCGTCTCGCTTGCGGTGCCGGAGTAGGAGACCACTCCAATCTGGAGGAACGAAAGTTTACAGGGCTTATTCCCTGGCATGTATACCCAAGACTCCCTCCGACAAAACCCTAAAACAGTGAACTAGGATGAAGCTGAAGAGAAAATTAAGATTACCTGGTTGGAAAGCATATTCGAGATGTAATTAACCTTCACAACATTTTCCCACCGACCAGTGGGTCGTGTGTTAGGCTAGTATCGAATATACGACCTTCAGAATGTGACTTCCACATGCTATCACATCACAGCCCGCCTCGGTACCGTAGATGGTAGTGTGTCTGCCTCATGTTCAAGAGGTCCCGAGTTTGAATGTCTCTCAGGGTGGCCGCGCCGTGGCTCAGTGGTTAGACAGCTTGGCTCTCACCAAGGCGGCCCGGGTTCGCTCCCAGGCGACCACAAAGTGATATTTGTGGTAGACAACACGGCGCTGGGGAGGGGGGCGTTTTCTCCGGGACCTCGGGCTTCCCCCGCCATCTCATTTCACCGGTGCTCCATCTTCATCTCATGTATCATCAGTGTCACCGCCTGCGGTGCCGTATGTAGTAACAGCGGGCGTTAAACACTACACATTTAATTTCTTTCAGGGTGATAAGGGTTTTTCCAGGGTTTCCCCTTAACCTTAAAGACGAATGTCGGGTATCTCCAAGCTCAATTGACCCTCGATTCATTTGAGCATCATTTCACTCATTTTATTCACCGTCCGATATGACTTAACTTTGGAGGACGTAAATTAAAAAAAATAAGAAAAAGGAAAAACATCACATCACATGCCCGCCTCGGTAGCGTAGATGGTAGCGTGTCTACCTCACGTTCGAAAGGTACCGAGTTCGAATCTCAGTTAGGGCGAGTTACCTGGATAAGGTTTCTTCCAGGGTTTTCCCTTATCCTGAAAGACGAATGTCGGGTAACTCTAAGATCAATGGACCCTGGACTAATTTAAGCATCATTTCACCCATTTCATTCACCCTCAAATATGACTTAACGTTGGAGGACACAAAAAAAACCGCTAATATGGTACCACTTCGCTAGGTTACTACAGGCTGGTAGAGCGCAAAATATCGCAATTTCACAGATACCGGATGTTAATTCCATTTAGCCAGGAACCAAATACGCTTCAGCTGCTCTG